>OY744481.1:147060288-147660288 GCA_963556165.1 Tipula helvola | reverse complement strand
AACAACTGAATTTGGAATAGCCGTAAAAATTTCATCCACATAACTAAAGAAGAATATAGGTTTAACGGAAGATGTTTTCAACACTTCAGTCTCAATATACTCCATCAACAAGTTAGCCACTGTTGGACTGACTGGTGATCCCATTGAAGAGTCAAACACTTCTTTAAAACATCTTCCGTTAAAACTAAATTCTGTGTGATTCAAAACATTCAAATCTAAATTAGTGTTGCCTTTTAATTTTATGTCATTCCAAAATGTTTTTACCAAATTTAATACCAATAACGAGTCTACGTTGATAAACAAAGATTCAACGTCCAAAGATATTAAGATATAATTTTGAGGTAGAACTATATTTTGAATTTTATGTCTAAAATCTTGCGCATTTTTGATCGAAGAAAAATTATTTCCAACAAAACAATTTAGAATATTAGACAAAAATTTAGATAAATTGTACAGCGGTAATTCCAAATAACTTACAATTGGTCTCAGTGGGCAACCATCCTTGTGGATTATCGGTAAACTATACATCCGAGGATTGGTACCATTATAATTTTTTAAGTTTTTCGCCACTACACTGTCAATTTTGCCTATAGACGTTCCCTACAGCTTATCATTAAATTTAAATTTGTTTGAATTGATGAAATGCCAAATTTTCTAATTTCACAATATGTATTGTTGTCTGACTAGAGTAAGTTCATTTTCTCCAAATATACAGTTTTGTTCATGAGAACCGTTGTGTTACCCTTGTCAGCTTTCAATATATAAATTTCGCCGTTTTCTTTCAAAAACCTTTTTGCCTTAAATAAATCCCGAATTTTTTGCGTTTCTTCAATTTCTAAAAATTTTTTGTTTGCAATGTTACTACACTTAAAATTTGTTAAAATATTTATAACTGTATTTTTAATATTAATATGAGTTTCCTCATCTACTTTTGAGATGCCACTCTCTATATCCGCAACAATTTTATTATAAGGAACAGAATCCGTCTTAAAAGGTAAGCAAAATTTATTACCTTAACTAAGAATTTTGGCCACATCTAGAGGAATTTCTTGACCCGTAATCAAATTTATGATCCAATCCTTTCCTGAAATAGTATCCACATCCAGTTGTTTCACCTCGCGTAGTAATCACCGCTTCTTCAGGCTGTACATTTGTCACAGCTGGTGACGTTGAAATCCGCTCGGGCCGCATAATATTTGCGAACTTTAGAATATGAGTTTGTTTTATTTTTCCAAACAGTGAAACATACCTTTGTTTGGCGTTTTCAAAAAGAATTCAAAATTCTCAAAATTTATTAAATGTACAAAAAGTTTCCAAATTTTTGTTAAATTATTATGATAATATTATTTTAAATTGAATTTTCATGTAATCTTATTTCTAAATTTAAACTTTGTATTATATAAAATTTATTTTTGGCCATAAACGTAGATACTTTAGACATTACGGTAAAATTTGAAAAAACGTAATGGAGAAAATTTTGTTTATAATTAATTTCCCCCTGGAGATGACGGAAAATACCGTCGAAACGTAGGGGTATATACAAAATAAAAATAAGTTAAAAAACAAATAAATCGTTTTAATAAATTTGTATTTACTTTCCCTATAAAATAAATGAAGTTATTCATGGAGTCAGATTGATCCCTATACTAGACAGAGTGAAGGTTAAAGGAACATTGTCATACATGTGTATCGATATCAAAATCATCATAATAAGACAACTCGCAAGCTGATTGTCAGTTCGGACAAAAAAAAAAAAAAAAAACAAAAGGCAAGTCCCATGTTCTGAAATGTTCTCAGCCAACTTTTACCAACGGTATTTAGAGAAAATATTACTGCCGCAATTTTTTTTAGCACCTACTGAAAAACCGACCTTCGCGGAAATGACAGAAATTAAGAACAAAGAAAGAGTAAATTGTATTATACGCATACCAATATAAACTTTCCGTTTCATAAACGGAATAGCGCAGCTGGTATCTATATAAAAAGGGTACGGTATTTTATAACTCCTTTTGTGAAGAGTAAAATATTTTAAATTAATTTCTTTTTAAATTTGGTTTGTAAAAAATAGACGAAAAAACGATAAACACTAATGTTTATTCTACGCATTTTTTACATATGTACATATTCAATTTTATGTGTACGTTTTCCACAAACAATCTTGCAATTTCTACAAGTGTACTTACTTCTATTTCTTTTGCAGAATCCAACTTCACAAGTTTGTTGCTGTGCTGATGTATGAGGCTCTTAAAGGTCAATATTTTCCTCAATTATATTTTCTTTCTTACCGGCAAGTTCTTCGGCTAATTGAAAAATGAAATCCTTTCTGGATATATTTGATCCTGTACATTCTTTCTACAGTATGCACGCATTTATGTGTGAAAAACCTTTTTGCTTTGTTGTTGTTTGTTTTGATATTGACGAGGATATGTCTTTGCTTTTGTTTCGTTTTTTATCTCTGCTTTCTACACTACATACATTCCTCTATACATAAGAACATAAAGTAACCCTGCAACAGCCACTGGAAATGTGAGATGACGAAGTATTTGCACTGCCTTACCATTGTGTCAAATTGACGCGTCCCCGTAGAGATAGGTATAGCACATAACAAACTTCGAAATTCGAAGGCGTAGAAGAAAATAAATGTTGCCAAATATTCGTCTCGCGAAATGCATAATTGTGAGTAAAAGTAGTAAGAGGTAAATCTAACTGATTTCCAAATTTTTCTATGTGAAATTGAAAATGCGTCAAATTGACGCTCTTCGTAAACCTTCGTAAATTAGCCAATGTTCTTAATTTAGGACATGACAAAATTGATGGGAAAACAAAGTGATTGCATTGTTTATTGAATTGATGAAATCATTTGATACTGTCAATCATAATAATCTTATTGAAATATTGGATCTTTATTTATTTTATTTATTTATTTATTTATACTGAGAAAAGTCTACAAATATGACTTGAATTTATAACATAGTGAACATGGTAGAATAAAAATTAAATTAAACAAAAAAAGAATAAAAATTGACCTAAAAATATTTTTAGGTTGGAGCAAAATGTTGCTTCAACCTACGTTTAAAGCTGTTTTTACTTAAGTAAAAGTCGAACAGATGGTCGATTTTATTAAAACTCTTCGACATCATGTTTACCGGTTCATTGTCACCATAGTTTGTTCTGTGTTTATTTAGATGAAGGAACTCATGATCTCTTAAATTCCTACTCGGTGCCTTTATTTTAATTGATTCCAGTATGGATGGTGCATCGATTTGATCAAGTAAAATATTTCCAATGAACGAACACTTTAAAAGCTCTCGTCTATTTGCCAATGTTGTCATTTGATAGGTTTTGCATCCAGTAGCATATGATGGTAATCGCTTCAGGTTAACGTGGTGCGGTAAGTCATGGTCATAATCCCATCCGTCTTTACACGTTATATACCGTATAAACTTTTTTTGGACACTCTCGATTTTTCTGATAGGTTCGTCGTAAAAAGGACACCAGATGTTGACAGCATATTCAAGTTGAGATCTCACGTAGGCATAATACAGGATCTTGATTGTCTCTAGGTCATGAATATCCCCAGTCCAACGCTTAATAAAACCAAGCATGGAATTGGCTCTAGCAACGCATTGTTCAATATGCTTAGTAAAGCACATGTTTTCAACGAAAGTAACCCCTAGGTCTTTAATCTCGAATACTTTTTGTAAAAGTACGCCATTTATTTGATATTGTTGTGTAACAGGGTTAACTTTTCGATGGAACGATAAACTCTTACACTTGTTGATGTTGAGACTGAGGAGGTTAGACTCACACCATTTCGCTAGATTGTCGATGTCTTCTTGTAGCTTATGGGTATCGCCGATGTTTTCTACTGTTTTAAAGATTTTGAGATCATCTGCAAACATTAATACCTTAGAATGTTGTATTACTCCAGTAACGTCATTGAACCCTTTTAGGGTTTCGAGGTTTTATCCATGATTCCTCGCAGAAGCAGATCAATCACTCGAAGAGAATACGAAGAAAGCATTGAAGCCTCATCGATGATGAGCATTGCAGCTTCTCGTAATTTAATGGATTCCTGCGAGAGGATTTTCATGGATGACACCGATGTTTCGTTCGCAGAAAGTGTGATTTTGAAACCAATGTGGGCAGTTCTACTACCAACCAAACGCGACTCAGCCATCGAATCATCAATTGCATCAGCAATCTCTTCGAAAATGGCACGCTGCATTGGGTTAAGAGTGGCGATCATGTTTGTGGCCATTTGAGCTTGCTCTTTGACATCGAAAACATGTTCGACGTTCTGAATCGGGCGCGGTTCAGGAAGGCGAAAATCTGTGCATTTCATGCCATTCATGCGCAAAATAACCTCAATGTCTTGAAGCAATTTTGTTCAGCGGTTATGTGATCGAAATACATGATGTAGCCGGCGATTAAATACTCCTTGAATTGCTCGAAAAGCGCAACAGGATTTTTTGGCGAATTGAAGACACAAATCAAAGCAAATGTTAGGTGAATTTGATACGGCATGCACACATGACTTGCTTCACTCAAACATCGTTCCCATTCGCTATCATCCTCAAGAAGGTTCATGGCTCGTGCTGCATGATTGATGGTGTCAAAAATCACTGAATCGAACGTCTTAAGATCGGAAAAACTTTCAGCTCCACGAATGTGTTGTAACAGCAGGCTCAAATAAAAGCGCTCGCGATCTTTCGGACAGCATACATTCGAGTGATAATCTTATCTCTTCTCTGCTTGCGAACTTTCCAAATGCAAAGCGTTTTGTCAAATACGTAATGCTCAGGAATTTCGGAATACAAATATTGTCGAGCATTCTCGTCTTCTTGCTTGTTAAGCTCAAACCAAGCAGTCAGCTGTGTGTATCGGTGTTGAGCTCGATCTGCTGCAGCACCTTCTTGGCCATCTTGAAAATAAACCATTTGTTCGTTAGGAAGATGGATGGCAAGACGATAAACAAGTTTATCTTGACTGTGTCGATATTTGAGTTATAGGCTAGAATGAAGAGCATGTGAGCTTACCGTACTTTGCCACAATTGCCATAGAGTCGTGATACTTTTCGCGCATGTGGCGAGGGGAACCTTGAACTGAAGATTGCAAGATTATAGATCGACCAACTATAGTTCCGTGGCGAATTGCCACATCATTCAAAACGTACATAAAACTTCCGTCTTTCACTTCCGTGAAAAACGTTTATATGTTAATCGTGCTTAAGTCTAATTTCATTGTGCGAATTTTCATACAAATCTCAAGTTGTGTAGGAAAGTGGACTTGTTATTTAAGCCAATCTGCTATGCCTCTTGTTGATTTATTTAAGCTAGAGAACATACAAAATGAAATGAAATCTACGCTACGGTTTTACAACACAGGTTCTCAGGCATCATTACATCTTTTCTTAGTCAATTATAAACAGAGATGCACAAAAATCTCGATTAAATTATTCTCCGACACTTGCATGGCTTCTGTTAATTCAGAGTATTCTATTACCGCCCCAAAGTTTCTCTGGTGGGATATTTCAACATTAAAAATTTTCATTTTGGAATAATAATTTAATTTAAAATAATTATCGAGAAAAATAAATTTTGGCGATTGACTTAAAAGTCAGAGCCAATTCTTGAGTTATTAATCCTTCATGGGGCTTACTCGAAAAATAATTTCCGTAACTTTTATGGTAATTTCGCAACAAAAGAACTTGACGGACATACATTTTTCTCAACTTTTCTGTCATTTTTTACCTCTTACATGAGTTGGCAGTTTATCATCAGTCATAATTAAACTCTTATATTAGAGCAGATGGTCACACTACTTAGCCAGATTGACGTGGGTTTAAATTCTAGTTATACATGCTCTGATTTTGTACAGTGTACATATTTCATGTCGAATATTAAAACAGCCTCCAGTTGAGATAAAATGAGAATCGTTTCATGTTAATAGAAAATACAGAAAATTATGATTTTATTTGCTGAAAATCTGGGACTGATTAAAGTCCTTTGGTTCAAGAAGAATAATATTTATCTGGTATCATGAGTTTTTCGCTAAAGAAACGTAAATACAGGATTGTATTTATTGACCGAAGGATAATATCTCGGGGGCACCTCCGAGAGGCATCTTAGAAAGGCTGATAAGAGAATATTTATAATCAAAAAGATCGAAAACCTAAGAGTGGTTGGTGAGGCAGTAATGGTGTCTATATCGGGGTAAGGTGTATGCCATAGCATAGTTGCACAGCGCAGGAGGTTTTTTTGTCGATAATTTGCCGGAGTGGGAGCCTCTGAGCGATGCTCCTATGGATAATATTAATTCCAGTAATACTAGAACTTTAAAAGCTCATAACTCGATCAGGTTTAGTCGGAAGATAAATTTATTTATATAAAAATGATTTAGAATCAATCTGCTGCCTAATACTATGAGAAAGTTGATTAAAGAATGACGGAGCGGTAACTAGAAAATATTTTCTGAAAAATTTGAAATACAAGACCGGAACATTGAATATGAAATTATCATTATTTCTAAAATTATAGCGTACATTGAGTCGCATCGTCCGGCATCCACTCCTTAAATAAAATAACCGTAAAACTTTATATTCATAAAGATGTTGTAAATGTAAAACTCTCAGACTCAAAAATAATGGCCAAGAAGAGTTACGAATTGACTTAAAACAAATAATACGCATCGCATGCTTTTGCGTAGTAATGAAAATCTTCAATGATGATATATAGCAACCACCCCAGCATGCCAGTGCATATTCTAACCTGGAATTAAAACAAGCATAATAGAACTTAATTAAGGCAGAGCGTGGGGCTATTCTTCTAAGCAAATTAGATTTTTATCCTTAGCGATATGAAATTTTCAATTAAGGTGACAATCAATGATAATTCCCAAGTACCTGAAACTTAAAAAACAGGAATTTGAACAATTGTCAAGAGTACAAGAACGGCTATTAAACTTAACTACAGGTGAATTGAAATTACTGTAGCCAATTTTAAAATACATATGTAATTTTCGTTTTTTCGCTTAAAATTATTGAATGGTAATCAAACCACTTACTGAGAATAGCTAGGTCAGCACTGATCTGGTGGCTAAAAGCTAATATAGAAGGCCCACTACACTATAACACAAACCCATATCATCTGCAAAAGCTACAACACGGCCTAAAAAATTGGCACTAAAAATTGAATTTACATATATTAAAATATCAAAAGCGGTTCCAAAACAGACCCTCGAGGAACACCAATATTTAAAATGGTTTGCTCTTAATACCATTGACCATCACTAAATGTTTACGATCAACCAGATATGACTTAAACCAATTTTTGATTTTACCTCCGAAACCTATTCTGTATAGTTTATGCAATAAGAATTTATGATCCACCATGTCAAACGCCTTTTTAATATCCATGAATAATTACTCATACCAAAAATATCATACGTCAAGCTGGATTTCAAAGAACAAATAGTTCTCGAAACTTCAAAGTACTCAATTGAATGAAAAAAAAACGTTTCACTGACATAATCATTATTGAATTCCTCCGAGTTGGTATTTAAAGGCAACACATTAGATTTAGGCTTCGAAGCAACATTACCAAAATAATTTCCAAATTCATCGGCAATATCAGAAGCAGTAGTTTTCATTACTAGATGGTACAATTGAACTAATATGATTTACTTCAGAAGAACTATTACTTAACACTTCATTAACAGTATACGCCACTTAGACTTAGCATCATTACAACAATTTTCGAATTTTTTTACATAATAAGCTTCCCGCGTAACTTCAATTTGTTTTTTTTACTTTATTAATATAACCAATAACATGCAGTTGGAAGCGATTATTATCTTTAACACGCTTGGCCTATTTCACCAACCACTTCTTACGTTCAATCATATTCAATAAAGCTTCAGATATCCATGGCTTAAAAGAACACCCTTTACGCGGCATCTTTTTTTCTAAACTATCTACATAAACTAGATTTCACAGTTCTAAAAGTTTATTAGTTGCAGCAGCTGGATCATTGATAAAAGAATACAATAGGTGAAAAGTCGGCTGCACTAAACTTTTCAATAAATTTACAAACATTAATTTTAGGCTTATCAGTTTTGCAGCTCTCTTAAACTTGATGATTCTAAGCTTAATATGTATAAGATTATGGTCACAATCAAATAGTTCAATTACGAAACGTTAATTCGTAAAACGTCATTATGATGAAATCCACAGAATCAAGGATCTAAACAAGAGGACGAACTAGATGTAACTCTGGTCGGTTCATTAATACAAGAATATAGACTTTGATGACATCATAAAAATATAATTATCGCAACATTGAAGTCACCCAAAACTATAAGATTATTGTTACGAAACTGTCTTAAATAAACAGAAAACTCATCAATAAAATCATTCAGAGAAATCGAATGCAAACGATACACACAAACAAAAATATATGTTTCATTATATACTTATCGAAAGTTTAACCTTGACAACATCAGCTGATAAAAGGTCTATAGTCGCACCTTAACAATTCAAATCATTTTTGTAGAGCACTACTAAACCTCCTAAACACTGTTTTTATAGAAATGTCTTCCTCTTAAGCTTTTAAAAGTTGACCTTCGGTACTGCTTTTCTAGGTCAGTTCGAGGTTACGTGAACATAATATCAAAAATATAAAGGGTTGAAACCTCATTAGGTGATCAGAACTTCGGTTTCAAAATTAACTCTACTCCCAAATCAATCCCAAACTGAATCGGTTAAGTCAGTCTTCAGCTGAACCTCCAAAAATAATATTTGTGTAAAGTTTGGTTCAAATTGGTCAAGGCGTGTGGATTTATTTAAATATCTTGTGCATATACAGGTTTTTGCAATGGCCAATTAAATTTGACATCCGCGATAGAAATGGGATCCTAAAATGATTTTTGGATGAAATTCTGGAATATGGCCAACTATGATAGAACTTGGCTATTCCTTAATCGATTATGAAGAAATTCTAGATTTGCGATGGAAAGGTGATTTTAAAATGATACTGGTTTTAATTTTTCAGCACGTGTCAATTTAATAGCCATATTGTCATATTCCTCACAACATCATCCAGAAATAATTTTTGTGTCACATTTCCTTGTATTAGTTGAAAACGTCAAAATTCATCATAATCGGTTAAAAATCGCGAAGGTATTGCCCATATTCCAGAATTTATTCTTAAAATCATTTAAGAATACCTACAGTTTTCAACCCATTTGTCGAATTTCCTCCAAATATAACAAATTTCATAATAATCGGTTAAGGAATAGCCAAGTTCCATCATACTTGGCCATATTCCAGAACTTCATCCAAAAAATATTTTAGAATCCCATTTCCATCGCACATGTCGAATTTCATCATAATTGGTTGAGAAATATAGGCCATATTCCAAGACAAATGAGGTTATTCGGAATGGAAACTTATTTACTCTAATTTATAAAAAATGTGCCTTTCATCACAGAACCAGTAGTAAAATCCTATTACCGAGAAATGTTGTTTGGCATTGGGAAATTGAACAAAAAGATGAGTTCGGAAACATCAACTTAATTTTGTTTTCCTTCTTTCTTCGGTATAGACGCTAGCTGAAACGCATTGGGAGCCTGTCTTAAGCAAGAGGGTCAACCTACAGCATATGCTATGAGAGCGTCGACATCAGAAAAACACAACTACCCTTAATTCGAAAAAGAAGCATTAGCAATTTAATTTGCCTAAATCTATCTTCAAAATACCCCTTTAAGTTCGTGTTATTGAAAGTGAAACAAATTGTTAAAGATGTGTCCGAAGGATACGCTGGTATCAACTCTTCATTGGTCAGAGAATGACAAAGCATTTTCAGGTCGAGATAGGTCAACAAAATTGTGCCATCCGCGTTAAGTACAAGGAAAATTTGATGTGATACATCGATCTTTAATCCACCCAGACGATTCGCGTTTACTTCTTTGCTATGTTTATTTTCAAGGAATTATAAAGCAAATTTAAATTCCAACCTAAATCCAAAATTTTTTTTCTGCGAACTACGCGTACACAGATACAATGCAAACATTTTATTTTTACATATCAAGATAATTTAAATTCTATAAACCTAAGTAAAATTCATGTTTCTTGGAACTGGCTGAATATGGTAGGTTTTATAAAGATTCTTGATTGTACAACATTCATAAAACTGTAATTCCCAAAATACTTTAAAAAAAAGGTAAAACCAGGTATGTATACAAACATGTTCCCAAAATGAAATCATCTTTGTTCCAATTAAAGATTAAAAAGTTTCAAGAAATTTTTCGTGAATTTAATTGAAGTTCCCGAACCGTAGCCGGTGTAAAACCCTAATCAAAACTTATTGGCAACAATATTACCACTAAAATGATGACAAAATACTTTTTGTTTACGATACCACAAAAGGTTATAAATTAAATCAAACGTTAAAAGTTAGGTTCTCGAACACCACAACGTTCCCGACATAAAATACTTCACAAATTACGAGTTTTACCATTTTTCAATTAAGAATCCAAAATATTTGTTTATTTTGTATGTGTGTTCACCAAAATACCTCAAAAAAAAAAATGTTCGCCCATTTAGTTGAAATTTACCACAGATTGTATCGGGAAAGTCATTATCCTTTATGTAAAATTCAAATTTTTTTTTTCTGTTCGTCTTCATTTTCAATTCCCTTTCCATTTTTGGGTTAGTTTTAATGTCTTGTTTTCTTCATTTATCGTACATACTCGGTTACTATGTTTATGTGGGACCGTGTTCTCGTTTTGTATTCTCGATGAGATCGTTAAGAGCTTTAAGTTGCTGTTATTGTTCTCCCTGACTCTACAACAGGTTTTGGTTTGCTTCGGTATTGTTTATTTTTTGTTGTTGTCGGTTTACAATTTGACGCTGGAAATTATAACATATTCAAAAACCATAAATCAATATTAGTGTACAACAACAACATCAAATTGACATCAATTTGGTTCGCTTAGCAATTCTTTCGAAATTATTTTCATCATATCTATTTTGAGATTGGCGTTGACAAGACTTTTTCAAGGTCACTTTATACTATGTACAATTGGCGATGATTACTGTATATGTAAATAAAGAGGTGCTAATTCTAAATAAACGATTTTCATAAATTATTAAAATTAGTAACATTTGCACACAATAAAAATTTGTCGCTTCGATGGTATACTTAGAATGTCGTTATGACAGCAGATTATTATCAAATCGTTCTGAAGAATAGAATTTAATCAGATCACGTGTTGCATTGTTTGGCTTCTAAATTAATTTATCGGTGATTTATTTCGACCAAAAATATCCACAATAACAAACGGAATAAATTGCAACTGTTAGGCTGGATGCTATAACAAACTAATGCAAATGAATCTGCTACAAACGACACAATTCATTTATTTATTTAAGTAAAGAAATCGATTTTGTCATTGACATTTATGATTTCAAATAAAAAATAATCACCAATTATTAAAATTTAAAATTGATAACAACAAAGTGGTGTTATTAAAAAACTAATCATAAATTTCAAAAAAAAGAAGTTTTCAAATTTTTTTTTGAAATTGTTTTTTGATAGATTAAAATCGAATTGATCCTCTGCGTCATTGAATGCTTTTGCTAATCTATTAATTGGGTTGTTATTCGCCATAATTGGTGGAATGATGTTCTAGCGCCAAAAAACTGGTGAATACTTAATGTCCTGCTTGGAACATTATCTGGATATATGTTTTCCAATTTAAAAGCGGGGCCTATTAAGAACTTGATGCGAAGCGGATTGCATTTCGCATTTTTTGCGATTCAACAAATGCGATCCGCTTCGTAAGAGCTTATTATTAAATATTATTATCGGATATCGCATTTCCCTTAGGGATGTATTTTTGGGAAATTTATTTTCTGTCAAATTATTGTTAATTCTTTATTGTTTGTACGAGGATATCAATAAAAATTATTTTTGAGTACCATACATATATTTATTTATTAAAATAAATAGTAAAATTTTAGTGTAATAAGAAAAATTTTCAATTATGTATACTATAATAATATTAACTATCAATTATAATTACATTTTATCGCTGCACAAAATAATGTTTCACTACTTAAATTCAAATTCAAATGCGATATTCGACTGGTATTGAGCAGTCGGATTTGTCAATTTTATTTTCGAAAAATACGCCTTCTTTTTCTATAATTTGGCGCATCATTCGACGCAGAGCGGATTAAACGCGAAAAGGGTGTTTCATAATACAAAAATGCGAAATCGCATGAAAATGCGAAATGCGATCCGCTTTGCATCAAGTTCATAATAGGCCCACAGGAATCGATGTGGCCAAGTAGGACGTTTCCAAAAAAAAAACATCAACCAGAAGAAGACGTCTGTTTTCAAGAGTGCAAATTTCATATTATTTGCACCTAATCGAATATGGTGTTAAGCGAGCCACATTTTGATAAAAAGGTATTGCACGGAAAAAAATAAACTGGTCCTCATTTAAGAAAACGGACTTTTAATTCAAGAAAATGTTCTTTTTCTTAATTTAAAAGCTAATTTTCTTATTTCTATCGCGTTTTTCTTAGTACAAATTGTGTTTCTTGAAATGAAGAAAAACTAGAAAGAAATAAGAAAATTAGCTTTTAAATCAAGAAATAGTGTATTGTATAATTAAGAGGAAAAGTACTGCATTCCCGGACGATAGTGGAAATTGGTGGAAATTTTGAGTCCGGCAACCACGGGAGTCCGGGAATGCACTTTTCCTCCGAATTGTACATACTATATTTTCTCCGATCGGACTATAAAACGAATATAAACCCAAAATAATTTTTAGCATTAGTCGTGTTCCAGTCAACCACTCACAAGTACTTATGAGTAGTTAGGTTTGTGTCTTTGCTTAAATTTAACTACTCGTAACTGCTCTTGCCAGAATGCAAGAGCAGTTACGAGTAGTTAAATTTAAGCAAAGACACAAACCTAACTACTCATAAGTACTTGAAGTGGTCGACTGGAACTAGAGTTTCTGATTTCTCGAATGTTTTTTATTCTCGAGATTCGAGATTCTCGAATTTTGCAACAATTTTGTTTCTCGAGAAATAGAGAATTTCAATAAATTTTCTCGAGATTCTCGAGAATTTCGAGAATGTTGGAATACTTATTTTGCCTTCGAAAAATAAAAATATTCAACAAAATTAATATTCAGGAAGGCAATAACAAAATCAATATCAGTTCATCAGTTCATCATGCTACAAAAGATACGTACCACTTAGAACAAAATAATTCAAATTAATTTATTAATAAATTAATTTTCGTTATTTAAAAAATAATGTTTCAAAACTACCAAACTGTCTATGGGTTTGTCATTTAAACGTACTCTTCGTTTGGTACACAAATTTCCAGACACCGAAAAATTTCTTTCATTTTACGTAGATGTGGGTTTTATTAATAATAAATCATTTGTAAGATTTTCCAAATTTGTGGTTATTTTACCAGTTGCTTCATAAACCATCATTTCCGAACAACGGAGGTCATTCTCTATTGTTGTGGGTAGCTGTATGCTTTCACGAATACTCTCCTCTAGAAGTTGTTCTATAGAACTAATATCGTCCTTAGGCGTTGTTGAACTTGAAGATTTATTAAATTCAATACATGACAAATGACGCATTTAAACGGCTAAGTGCTAAGTCTTAACGGCTATTGATTTTTTAACTGGCGTAAAGATGCGTAATATATTGGAAGCACCTGTATCATCATTTTTTGGATCTCATAGTATCGACCAAGATTAAGGTCATTTACCGTTTTTATAATGGCTGGTTTAATTTTAAAAAAACGTTCAATCATGCTTTTGATGGTATTTCATCGGGTCTTACAATCTAACAATAACGGTAATTCGTGAACCTCAGAAATCATTTCCTTTATGTTAGTTTGTAAAATACTATTCCGGTGAGTTTTGGTATAGTTGTACTATTCCTCTAATTTTAATTATTCTATTTCTAATTTGAATATTATCAACAACAAATTCATTATCACCTAAATCATCTGACACAAAATCATTATCTGAGTCTTCATCGCTGGAATTGCTACACGAAGATACTTTCATTTTGTAGAAGATTGTCATTACCGCCAAGTTAGTGTATCGCGTGATTATAGCAGAACTGATGAAAAGCCGGCGACAACATACCATTTTTCAACATTATACTGGCTCCATCGCAATAGAAGCTATGTCTGATTTGTAATTTAAATCGAACGATTGAACTACTTGTCACCATTTCAATCGCTTTTTCAGCAGGGCATGAATCTTTAATTCTCATCAAACCTAAATTTTCAGACGAACTACTGGAAAATATAAATATTCATCTAAATACTTTCGATTACGGAAAATGGTTCATTCAGAATGAATATTGATAATGAGAATTTTAGGTTTCTCGCCTTCATTTTACTGATTTTTAAAATAAGTTTGTTTTTATGATAACATTAACGTGAAATTTATAAACTAAATTCATCACACCTGATGGAGTTTTCGGGAATACATATAGCTAAATATAGTATTAATATTTCTCGAGAATCTCGATTAAATTTCTCGAGAAATGAGAATCCCGAAATTTTTAAATTAATTTTTCTCGAGATTACGAGTATTAAAATTCAAAAATCTTTCTCGAGATTCTCGAGATGAGATTTCTCGAGCAGAAACTCTAACTGGAACACGACTATTATTCATTAATTATCATATTAAGAAATCAAAACAAAGTAAAAAATCGAAAATAACATAAAATTATTGCTTAGTTAGCCACGACATCATAAGACATAAATACATTTTGTTTTTTTTTCAAAAGTTGTCAAGTTTGTGTACCTATTTTTTTTGTTTTTTTTTTTGTTTTTTTTTTGTTAAAATAAATTTTATTTATTTATTTAATGTTATTACAATCTAGTCTCCTGGACTAATGAGCAATTTGTTTCTGACTTAATTTACTAGCTTAATATTAAACTATGGCTTCTTCCCATTGGCGTTCCATAGAGTCTGGTAAATTGAATTAAACCACATCTTTGTAGTGGGCTTTACACAGCACAATGCTGTTTAAGCTAACAATTACACCAACTCAAAAGGTTTGATTCTTTTAAGTCTGCGTATTAAATTCGTGTTGCTTAGAAGCTGAGTTGCCTCAATGTTCACATGATGCCGGAGCCTCTCTTCATGTTTCCGCGCTTTCTCCTGAATTTCATTTACGATGAGGTTCACTTTAAGGTTCCTATGAAGATCATTGTTCCTGACATACCAAGGTGCATCAACGATGTTCCTTAATACCATATTCTGAAATCTTTGGATGATATTTACGTTGCTCTGTTTGGTACAACCCCAAAGTTGAATACCATACGTCCAAACCGGTTTCAATATTTGCTTATAAAGTAGCAGCTTGTTGTATGTTGATAAAGAAGAGTTCCTTCCCATCAGCCAATACATCTTTCTGTATTTAATTCTTAGCTCTTCACTTTTCTTCTTGACATGTGCTTTCCATCGCAGTTTAGCATCCAGGGTCATGCCGAGATATAGCTGTGTTCGCATACGGTACTATTTCTTGATTTATGGTAATCGGGATATGTTCGAATCGCCTGTTTGTAAAGTAGATGTGAACGGATTTAGTTTCATTTAGTTTTATTCGCCATCTTTTTGTCCATTTATAAACTTTAGATATTGCTGATTGTCACTTCTGTGTTGACTCTTCATTGCTTTTGCCAACAGCTAAATTCGCCGTGTCATCTACAAAAGTCGACACTGTGTTGTTTTTTAATGCAGTGTGGCCTCATTACACTGCCCTGTGGAACTCCTGCGTTGATTTCTTTCAATTCAGAGAAAGTGTCATCTAATTTAATCCTGAAGAATCTATCTTTCAAGTAAGATTCCAGTATATTATCATAGCAAATTGGATTGGTAAAAGATTTCTTAATTTATGGTTAAGTCCTTCATACCACACTCTATCAAATGCTTGGGCAACGTCTAGAAATATTGTTGAACAGATTTTTTTCTCCTCTAGTGCTTTCTCAATTATACTGGTTATTCTATGAACTTGATCAATTGTTGAGTGTTGGTTACGAAAACCGAACTGATGATTTGGGATTAAGTTTTTACTCTCGATTATCGGATTTAACCTTTTTACCAGAAGCTTCTCAAAGAGTTTGGACATGACTGGCAATAGCGAAATTGGCCTATAAGATGAGGTTATGTGTGGTGGTTTCCCAGGTTTTTGGATCATGATTACTTCTGCAATTTTCCACAAGCTAGGTACATATTTGATTCTAAATGTTGCATTTATAAGATTGGTGAGCTTCACCAGAGCTTTCCTTGGCAGTTCTTTTAAGATTTCTGTAGTAATAAGATCGTAGCCAGGAGCTTTTTTCATATTCATATTAGATTTTATCTCACACGCGACTTCTTTTGGTGTTGTCGGTAGGATTTCTTTACTTTCTTTCACAGCTTGTTCAGATATTATCTCGGCTTCTAATGTTTCATCTTGATGTGGCTGGAATATTTTTTCAAGGTGTTCAGCAAATTCTCGAGCTTTGTCTTCATTATTCCTAGCCCATTTATCACCTGCTACTCTAATTGGAGGATTCTGTATTATTGGTCTTTTAATTCTTTTGGTTGCTTTCCAAAGAGAATAATCAGTACTGCTATCATTAGTTAATTTTCTTAAATAGTTGCTGATTGATTCATTTCTCAATTCTTTAATCTCTCTTCATAATTGTTGAGTGAGATTGTTTAAATTAGTTTTATCTTGAGGGGCCCTTGTTGGTTGCCATACTCTTCTCGCTCTTCTTTTTTCTGCTAGGAGTTCCAAATCGTTTACAAATCGTTTACAAATTTGTGAACTTCTTTGTCTAATTGCTCCTCGGTCTTTAATGGAACCATTAAGTTAATTTTTTCTTCTAGCGATAGTCTAAAGCATTCCCAATTGGTGTGATTATTTACTAGAAAAGGGTTCCTTTCTTTCTGAATAATTTTTTCACTTAACGTTAAAAGTATCGGTGAATGATCAGAGTTTAGGTTGTGGCTTTCATCTACTTGTATATAATTTACAGATATCTTCTTTATTATAAAGAAATCAATCAGATCTGGTACTTTATTTGGATCAGTAGGCCAGTAAGTTGGTTTTCCATCAGTTGAGAGAGCTTCACAACTGCATTTCCTAATGGCTTTTAGGAGTTCTTTACCCTTAGTTGTTGCTAATCTGGAGCCCCAGTGGACATTTTTTGCATTAAAGTCTCCTCCAAGTATAAACCGTTTTCATAATTTACTGAGGAACTCGAGATAATCCTTTTCTTTCAACGAGTGCTTCGGTGGGCAGTAAATACCACCAATGCAAATAGAACCATTTTTGGTTTTGACGTTAACAGCAGTTGCTTGTATTTCTTCTGTTTCATATTTTAACCCTTCATAGTGATGGATACTATTTCTGATTATAACAGCACTACCTCCTTTAGCAGTGTTTTCCAGATGAATGGTATGATATATATGATAATTTTTAAATTTAATGATTGTTCGTCTAGTGAAATGTGTTTCCGTGATGAGACATACATCGATTTTTTCTGTGTCCAGGACCACTTGCAATTCTTGGTGATGTTGCATAAGTCCATTAGCATTCCAACATAAGATTCTAAGATCACCGGCCGTTTTTCTGTTTAGGGATGGCTCCCTTAGTGCTGTATTCTAATTTCTGTAATCGCTCATCAAATGTATTGAGCCTGCTTAAAATTAATTTAAGTGTTTGACTTATATCGTCATTTTGACCAGTTTTTCCTGGATTTCCGTTAATCATCGTTACTTGAGCATAAGTCATTTTACCCAATTGTCCATGAGTAGTTCCCAACGCTCTACGATTTACTTCGGGTTGGCTTATCTTAATTGCCTGCTGCCTGAATAATCTTGGATTTTTAGCAATCACATTCCTATTTTTGATGTTTTGCAGTTCAATGGCAACGCTGCATCCTCTATAGTTAGCCGGATAGTTTTCTCCACAGTGAACACATTTAGGCTGAACATTTCTATCTTTTACACAATCTTTGGTATGATGTTTACCTAAACATTTGACACACCTGGGTTACCTGCTGCAATATTTTTGTGTATGTCTATAGGCTTGACATTGTTTACATTGTGGTATAAGTTTAGACCGTCTTAGAGGCTGAATAACTACTTTGCACCCTAAGATGTACTTAATTTGATAAATTTTTTCGATATCTTCATCATTATCGAAGGTCAACATAAACATGTTGAGAGGTAATTTGCCTCTTCGTTTTAGCTTAATTGATGCTTCAGTAGCCTTAAATCCTTTTGCTTTCAGATCATCAATTATTTTTTCTGGTTTACACGTGGAGTGTAGATTTTTAGCCATAACCCTTATTGGTCTGGTTTGTTTGTCTTCAAACGTGTGTCAAGCACGTTTTTCTTCATTTAACATACTTGTCATTTTTCTGTAAGTTTCACCATCTTCCAAGTTTATTTTGATGGTGTTTCCATTCATCACCTTTGCATTAAACTTATCAGTTGTAGTAATTTTTTTTAATTTCTCATAGAGTAGATCATAGTCTTTGACTTCACCTATTACTATTGGTGGTGGTGGAGGTATTTTTTTTGATGGTTTCTGGATAATATTAGGAACATCATCCTTTAATTGAGGTGGGGAGGGCGTATTATTCAATTTTCTTTTTTTCTAGCCCCTTTAACTCTTATCCACTCAGTTTCTCGAGCTAGTTCGTCTTCATCCGTATGGTACTCTTGTTCAGTTGTAGTCTGGCTAGGAGTAGGATAGATTGCCTCATTTGGCTTAAGAGCTTTAACTTCGTTTTCAAGCGTTTTCATACGCTCCTGCAACCATGCAATTGTATCATTATCATTCAGTTGCTTCTTAATATTGTTGGCCTTCACTAGTGCATTATTAGCTTTACACAATTCATAATGAAGCTTTTTTTCGTTTGTAGAACCAATGTTCTTGTTGCTAGCCCCAATAGAGGGACTATGGCCTCTTATCGGAGAATACGATACTTTCTTACTCCTCTGGAAGGGATGTATAGTATTATTTTCTAATTCGCTCAGTTGAGCTTGTTTATTCACCAACATATCTTAGGATCGGTTAAAATAATTGTAGTATAGCAATAGCTGGTCTCCCCCAGAATCCACGAGACCGACCTCCGAAGAGGGTGGATTTACCTGATTAACAGGTGTACCACCTGGGGTATCATTTTCCATATTCGTTCCGCTCATTGCTCTTTTATAGTGTACTGCACTCGCATCTAGTATTTAGCCGACGTTTTCACATCGTTGCCCGGGTGTTACCACTTGGCGGTATACTACACACATTTGGTGGTTTCTACATAGTTGCAGCGTTGGAATATAGACCACAAGATACATGGCTATAGACGGTCAACCCCTACCCTATTGAGACGCACCCAACACCCGTGTACCTATTTGATTTATAAAAAACGTGTGAACGAAATTTAAGGGATATGGACAGTGAAAGCGAATTATCCTTATCTTGTACCCCGCCGGATATAGTGAAAGCAGCTAATTCAGCTACATGTGATTTACTCCCACAAAAATCGAAGGAAAAATACGAAAATGCTTATAAACGCTCTATGGATTATCGTCAATCTAAACACATCAAATCATTTTCGGAAAACGTCATTCTGGCGTATTTCGCTGATTTATCTACAAAATTGAAATCATCCACATTATGGTCAAACTACTCAATGATCAGGTCGATGCTAGTGGTTAAAAATAATGAGGATATTTGTATACTTTTATTTCTTCTAAACAAGTAAAAATCCATACGGGAATATATTCCCGGTCTAGGCCAGAAAAAATATTCTCGTACTATTATTACTTGTTGCTTAGCAACAAATATAACATACTAGAATCATGAGCTTTTCGTTTCGAAAAAACAACGGAAAGATATATTTTTTCCTACGATCGGAGAAAAAATAAAATTCCTTCACAACTAAGAAATAAAAAAAAATAAATTATTTCGAGCGATAGTACACAGTAGTTGTACTTTAAAACAATTTTTTGCTATCGACTAACCAACCACACCTGCAAGTTTTTTTGAACCTTCATTTTCTGTACCAAGTTTTGAGAAGAATTTGGAACCCTACCTATTGGTACAGAAACACTGGTCCTTCGAGCCGGATCCGAGCTGGGTACAATCATCAAATCAACAAACCCACCGAATTCAAAGCAGCGATTCAACGTAAAGAAGCAGAAAAGTCAGCCGGATTTAACACATCAGAGTAAACAAAGCGCAATTTTCACCACCGTAAAACCGCATGGAAACGCAACCGCATGGAAAATAAACCGCAAGTATCAAAACGCTTATTAATTAAAAATAAAAATTTTATTGAAACTAAATTATCGAGTGATTTTCATTAATTGGCAATATAATTTATATAAATATACCGTTCTGAAAATTAATTCCACCTGTTGGAACATTCACCATTTTGTAATATACTTACCTCGTTTTGTAAATCTAAATATAATTTAAAATTCATCAATGTTATATTCCGGAGTCAGTGATTAGTGATTAGTGATAAAACATAAAATTTGTGATACTAAAGCGTCATAAAATGGCTGACGCCACAGCATTAAAAAAGAGACGCGCCTACATAAAAGGCAGCATGACCAAAATACTAAATTTTATCAGCGCAATAAACAAACATACTAACGTGGAAGATATTAAAGTAAGGCTAACAAACGTTGAGCGATACAGAAATGAATTTATCGAGGTTGAGAATGAAATAGTCGCAATCGATAACAAAGAGGAGTTAGACCAAGATTTTGAAGAAAACTACTACAAAGCTGTCGCTGGGTTGAATCTTGCGTTTAAAAAAATGGTAGAGCCAACAGTATCACTCAAGGATACTTTGATTGATGCTTCTATGGCGGAAAACCACATCGACGTAAAACTACCCAAAATTTCCATACCTGTTTTCAGTCATTCCATGACTTATATTGCACAACCATTCATGACAATGCTAGACTAACACCGTCACAAAAACTGCAATATCTGAAGGGATCTTTAAAAGGAGAAGCAGCAGGTTTATTGAAACACTTCCGTATCACGGATGCAAACTATATAGAAGCCCTGGAAAAATTAAGAGAGAGATACGATCGAAGAAAGCATACCATCTATGCCTTTATAAAAAGCTTTATGTTTCAACCAGCAGTAACCACTCCAAATAGGTCAAACGTTAGAGTTTTATTAGAAGAAGCAGAAACCAGGGACCATTGGTTAATTCATATTCTGGTGAGCAAGCTAAATTACGAGACCAATAGCTTATCGGCACAAGCCTTGGCCGAATATGACTTACCAACCTTAAAGCAGTTTTTTGACTTTCTCTCAAAAAGAATCGACGCATTAGAAACGCTAAAATAGCAAAACAAACGCTTTCAACTCCAGTCAGCTCAATTCAAATGTAATGTCAGAAGCCATGTCGTTCCAAGTGAAAACAGAGTTCACATATGCTCAGCATGTAGCGAAGAGCATAAGTTGTTTGAGTGCGCCAAATTTAAGAATATGCCGGTAGCTGACAGAAAATCCTTTTTAATTCAAGAAAATCGGTGCTTTAATTGTTTGAATAATAATCACAGCGTGTTTAATTACAAATCCAAATTTCATTGCAAGCTTTGCAATAGGAAACACCACAGCTTGTTACACGAAAATTCCACCACAACAACGCAAGCAACCGCTGCTCAATCCGAAACTCTACCAAATCAAACTGACGTTTCAAGTCTTACCACCAACACCAAAATAGGAAGTGCTATATTACCCACAGCTTTGGTACGTGTAACTGATGCTCTAAACCAGAACCATTTATTTAGAGCAATGATAGATTCCGGATCGCAAGTATCATTTATCAGTGAAAATTGTGCACAGAGACTGAAATTCCTTAGAAATAATGCCAAAATTGCTATTACGGGCATAGGAGCAACATCAAGTGGCTTCACCAAGAGATCGGTATCGCTGAAAATAACGCCGTGGAACAAAAATAACCCTAGCCTACAAATTGAAGCATTTGTCTTACCGAAATTAACTGCAAGACAACGACCAATCTATCGATACATTAATATCGAATTTATTAAGAAGTACGAACTAGCAGATCCTCATTTCTACAAAGGCAAGGAAATCGATATCATTATTATTATTATTATTATTACTTGAGAGCCATGTGGGCGTTAAGCCACCTCGCACTGCAACCTAAAAGATCTTTTGTGCATCAAGCCCTATTTAATTATACGTCCAGCCAATATTCAGGCTCTTCAGACTCAAGGACTTCAAGAGGGCAGACCCACTCCCGTATATTCCTATCCGTGCCTCGTCTACCGTTTTGATTTTACTCTTGCGAGTTGCTGGGACATACTATCTGGGCTCATTGCTATCCCTCCTAGATGTTTACTGTAGGAAGTACTTCTACACGCGTTACATACTATCTGGGCTCATTGCTCTCCCTCCTAGATATAATAACATTTACTTCTGCTAGAAAAGCGGTCAAGGACTTCGAGAGGGCAGACCCACTCCCGTATATTCCTTCCCGTGCCTTGTCTACCGTTTTGATTTAACTCTTGCGAATTGCTGGGAATAAAAAGTCGCCTGTAGGTCACCCAGGTTTATCACCAATGTTAATTTCTGTATTTCCAAACAATCATTTCAATATGATTTTAACTCTCTTCGTAATTTCGTTTTTGGAACTTAATTTAAAAAAAATATCTTCGTTGGCAAAGTCATTTCGTTGAAAGCAGTATGGATCTTGCAGAAACTTTAATAGTGAGACTAATGTTGCATCTCTCCTTCCAAGTGTACTTGGGCCACATCCCACCTCCCACGTCCCCCGAAGTTCAAATCTAAAGCCCCTCGGAGAGCTAAGCGTGGGGGAGCGCAGCGACCTCCCGTGTGCCTGTGAGAGTTACCGAAGTCATTAGCCAATACAATTCTAAGTTAAATTAGTCGATGTCATCTTATTTTAATATAAAATCTATAAAAGTATAGTAAAAAAATTATTAACATAAAAAAAAATTATTAACATAATTATTAACATAATTATTTTTATACTTATTGTTTTTTATATTTACATATTATTGTGTTATTAATTTAATTAAATGTATTTGTTTCTTTCTGTTTTTGGTTATCAACTCAGATTGTCCTTAAAGGGACATTAAATCCACTGGATAATCTGGTTGTTAACTTTTTTTTTTGATTAATGTTCACAATAACATACCTAAATAAACAGATTTTTGAAAACAAGATTTTCTCCAAAAAGATTTTTGGTGACAAGATTTTGGAGAAAAGATTTTAGGAACAGCCTTTTGAAAAACAGTGATACGTGGCCAATCCGTGGAAAGGCCGATTGGGTGGAAAGGCCGAATTTTCATTAAATTTTCCTTTACTTAATTGATTGACATCAATCTTTAAAACCATTGAATTTAATTCTTAATGTAAAATGATTTAAATAAATTGAAAATACGGGCTAACAAATCCTGTGTATTTAGCATATTAATGTGATCAAATTTTGTCGGAAAAAAATATGAATTTTTTTTTTTAAATGATAAATTTTGAAAATTTTCATTCATAAAAAGGTGAAAAATTAAAACTAATTTCGACCCAAACGGCCCTTCGACATTCGGCGTATCGAAACAATCGGCCTTTCGACATTTGGCTTTTCGATATATTTGGCGTTCCGACACATTTAGCCTTTCGACACATTTTGCCTTTCGACCCATTCGGCTTTTCGACATTCGGCCTTTCGACTCATTCGGCCATTCAACGTTCGACCTTTCGACACATTCGACCTTTCGACACATTCGGCCTTTCGACATTCGGCCTTTCGACCCTATTCCAAATTTTGTGTGATCTCAATTTCAATATTTTTAATTCGCCTGAATTTTCTCTATACAATTATGTATTGTATTTTCTTACGATGTCGCGCGCAACCATTAAAAGAAATATTAATGTTAAATCGTAATACTATATATGTATGTACGTGTATTTACTAAAATTTGTTGTTATAATACCGAGTATACTTTGTATTTAGTTATGCTTATCTAAGTTAATTTTATTATTATTATTTTTATTGTTGGGGATTCCTATAAAGAATGTGACTTTGAATTTGGTGACTACTTTTGTAATATCGTATGTTTATATTGTCTGTACTAAAGTAATTGACTTATTTATTTTTGCTTTAATTTTAATAGTGTGTAATTATTACACAACAGTAGAAATGAGGAGACAATTTCTTAGTAACATCGAGCTGAGGCAACTCAGTTTAACATTACAAAGATTATGCATTACACAATCTGAGTATTCGCTATAAAGTTGTCTGTAGTGAATATACAAGAAAATGTACTGTTGAAAAATGGCATGCAGCAAAATTCTGGAGACAGAACTAGAAAGCAAATAATGAATGCGATATTTAGTTTAAAAAATCAATAATAATTAATTTTTTTTTTAACATAAATAAAGAAATAAAAATAATTTACAAATTCAATCGTAAACGTTTACATTGGTTGTTTTACTGTATTCCATTGTATTCCAATTCCAATGATTGATGGTCCGAAGACCCACGCCGAAGGATAGGTATGTAAGAGGTACAATTTCTGATAACACCAGTTCTTAAATACATATCAATATAATAGAATTATTTATAAATTTATCATGAAGTACTTTCTGTAGATAAAACCATTGCACCGTTAAAATGGTCATTCATGTCAAATAATTTTTTTTTGTTATAAATATACCTACATATAAAAAAAAAAAAAGTGATTTGATAGACACTTATAAGTACGATATCAAACATCAGTGATCGAATTAACTGCTTTACGTAAATAAACAATTATATATCAAGCTAGTCATCGTAAAATTAGTGATAGATTAGATAGATTTTTTTTTTATAAAATTGGGTTTCCTTTTCAAATTAATTATCAGATGAAAACAACAGGTAAATATTATTGCTGGCAAATCAATAATATTCTATTGTATATATGATATAAAATATGTACGTAATGCATTCCATTATAATAAGGCATATTTTTGGCTTTACCTCATCGAGTTGAATTTTTATTTTTTTTGGTTTACTAATATCTATTTTTGAAACTGGTATACCATTTTAATTTTAGGAAGGCTTTATGAAAATATTAAATCCATCAATGTTTTTAAAGTACCGTTACATTAGGAGTTTCATCGAATTGAATGCACTAAAGGCCGGCCTCATTGAGAACAAGCAACTAGAACGAGTTTCCCTTTTTCACCAAATTATGTAAGAAAATTGTTAAAATGGTCAGAAACGTATGTTTTTAAAATATCGTGCATTTGCTAAAAACAAAAAAAAATACTTTTAACTGATTTTTAAAACTGTGAACATTTTACTTTTAATTTTTAGTAAATGTACAATATCTTACCTATCGTTAACTAAAAACATACGCTTTTCACTATTTTAACAATTTGCTTAAATAATTTGTTGAAAAAGGAAAAATTGTGCTCATCGCTTGTTCTCGATGTGTACCGGCATTAAATGTTCTAACCTGAAGAGGGTGTAGCTACCACTATTTAAAAAAGATCGGTAAATAATTACAAAGGCCAAAGTTTTTTGAAACAAAGCGAAATGGAAAACAACAATTCAAAACAACAAAACAAAAAAGCGAAAGGGAAAACAACAATTGACTTGCGTGTACTTAATATTATTAAATCATTTGTTCTCGTGCGCTGCTCTCCAAAATTGATTCGAGTTTATTCACACGAAGTTCCAACATTTGTTTCTTAGACTCACCATTTGATAGCTTGGTTGTTAATGTCTTGTTTACTTCGACTAACGCGATTATCTTTGTATTTATCTCGTCCAAAGAAACAGAAAAATTATTTTACGAATTTTCTATTTCATTAACCGTTGTTTTCAACTCTATTAGTACTTTCATTACATCCGATATAGTTGGATTCTTAGTAGGTGTAGAACTGGCCTTATTATCAGCACATATGACTATAGATTTTCTACCATGGTTTTTATTAGCGCACTTCCAATTAGCCGAACCGGATGGCACTAAAAATCCCATAAGATAGGTTTCCACATTGCTTCTTCACGCTCGACATACTGTACACCAGGATATTTCATACAAAAACAGTTATTATGATACAAGAAGTTTGTTTAAATATGTTGCACATATACAGGTTTTACAATGGCCAATTAGGATAAAACTAATCTATTTTGTAAAGGATTTTAGTGAAATTTCACATCCGCGATAAAAATGGGATTCTAAAATGATTTTTGGATTCATTTAATATGGCCAAGTGGGGTGACACTTGCCTATTTCCCAACCGATACCTAGGAAATATGATTCTAAAATGATTTTTGGATGAAATTCTGGAATATAGCCAATTAGGATAGATCTTGGCTATTCCTTAATCGATTATGATTTGCGATGGAAAGGTGATTCTAAAGTAATAATGCTAATACCGAGACTCTATACTACCGTTAGCAGTTTTAATTCTTTAGCACGTGTCCGCCATACACTTAATTTATTAAGCATGGCCAAACTTACAGCTCAGACAGTAAATACTCAGAAAACATACCCCAACGTTTAAAGCGAAGGATTGGCGTGAACAATTTCTAGGCGAACTTGAATATTATTTCGTAAATAGAAACGTTTTAAATAGACGTTTACGTCTAAGGAACTTATTTATTAAAGAATGTTTATATGAAGAAACTTCAATACAATAAATTAAAAGCCATATTGACATATTCCGCACAACCTCATCTAAAAATAATTTTTGTCTCACATTTCCTTCTACTAGGGCGGTGTGAGAAGTCTGGTAAAATTGCAACAGAGGGCGCCACAATCGCAAATGACAGCCATTGAAAACAGACAACCCGTTGTTTTTTTTGCAAACATGGAAAAAGTGAATTGCGTTGGATGCCGTAGATCAAAGAACAGTCTATTTTCAGTCAGAAACCGCTATTTTAAACAGTTGGGGAAATCGTATTATCCGGAAGGGATCGAAAAATTGGAATAACGTTAGGCTAAGTATATCGAGCTAAAAGGCGACTACTTTGAAAAATATTTTTTTTTTGACCGAAAATATTATTCCTTGTTTCATTTTTACCAGACTTCTTACTCCACCCTCGTATTAGTTGGAAACGTCAAAATGCATCATAATCGGTTACAAATAGCTAAGGTATATCCTAATTGCCCATATTCAAGAATCTAATATTAAAATCATTTAAGAATGCAGTTTCTAATCCATTTGTCGAATTTCCTCCAAATCGGTTAAGAAATAGGGAAGGTCCATCACACTTAGCCATACTCCAGAACTGTATCTAAACATCATTTTAAAATCCCATTTCCAAGGCCAAATTTCATAATATTCGATTAAGGAATACCCAAGTTCCATTATACTTGGCCATATTCCAGAACTTTATCCGAAAATTATTTTAGAATCCCATTTTCACCGCGGATATCATGTTTGACTAAAATCGGTTAAGAAGTAGCCAAATTCCACCTCTATTATCTATATTCCAGAACTTCTTCCAAAAATCATTTTAGAATCCCATTTCCAACGCTTATGTTAAATTTCGTCATAATCGGTTGAGAAATAGGCAAGTTCCATTATACTTGGCTATATTCCAGAACTTTATCCGAAAAACATATTATAATCCCAATTCCAACGCACACGTCAAATTTCATGACAATCGATTGAGAAATAAGCAAGTTATCCTACTTGGCTATATTCCAGAACTTCATCTAAAAATAATTTGGGAATCCCATTTCCATTGAAAATCACAAATCCTCAGTTTATCTGCTCACTTAGCCCTAAACTAACTCTAACTCAGCGCTAATTCAACACGCAAACGGAACTCAACTCAATCCTCCCTTTTATTTTTAGAGATCAAGCAGGAGTACAATGAGTCAGTAAGAGACTACGCATACAGAATTAGCGAAGCCATGGAGAAATACAAAATAAAAAAACAACGAGCAAGTTCACCCTTAACTCGCAAAAGATTTATGTGAAAACCTTTTTGTATAAATATCCATTGAATCATTTCAAGCTATTTTGATAAGGCTCAGAAACCCCTCCAAACACGGATGTTGTTCGCTCACTATTTAAACCAAGTTACATTTTTGGTTCAAAAAGTTAGTAAATTCTATTTTGAATTTGGAGGACGAACCTTACTGACATTAATTGAGCATGAGCAAAGTACAGTTCTGTTAAGTGAATCACCTAACTCTGCCATGAACGCTTTAAAATTACTATTACTCATACACAGCAATCTTGTTCAAGATACTCACCAACAGCATGAGCAATAATTGGTTTACACTACACAAGCATAATTTATGGTCCTTTTGCTCGTATGTAATTTTCATTTTCAAAAACACTTGCTGCTGCGGCCATATATAGTAGATATTTTCACAACAAAATAAATTAAAGTAGGCGGTTTTTTTTTGGATTTTTTTTTTGTATTCGGCTTACGATGTTTTTGAAATGCCGGATGATGTTGTATATTGCATGTGTATGCGTAGATTTTGCATTGATTTTACGTTTTATTTATTTTTTGTTCTTGTCGATATTCACACATACTAGCAATATTTTTTGTTCGGAACTTTTATTTCCGTAACCCGATTTCTATACAATGTTTTACTTACTCCTGCCGCTAAAGATGTTTTCACATCAAAAAGTATATAGGATAAAGTATGGATTACACAATATTGACGAAACATACACAAAGCACTTAAACACAACCGCAGCCCAGATATTCAAAAGAGGCCTTAATAATAGCATGTGAAGAGTTCATAAAACATGTAATTTAATTTGGTTGAAAAATCGAGTCATGAAAATGTTTATTTCCTAGTGAAAATCGTCATGAAAAATAAGATTTTTTTGAAATTTACAATATTGTTGTTTTTGTAATATAGATTGAATTCGAATATCTTTCTATTGTTATTTGAATTTGCAAAGCATACCAGATTATTTTGATTTTTTGTTTTCTTCGCACTCATTGTAATGATTTAATTTTTTCTGTTTGGCTCGTTTTGATTTGTTTTAATTTTGATTGTTGAACGGAGACGTGTTTTCTCTTTTCTTACCATTGGTTTTAGATGTGGACAGATGGTGACCGGAAAATAGGGAAATTTGAAAGTTTATTGCTGGAAAATAGGGAAATTTGAGAATCTGTGTTTTAAACGAGTTAGACATTGAGATTGAGTTGCTTATCAGCGATTTCAGAAAAAAATCATTTAACTCGGTATAACTTTTAATTCATGTTTTATCGTCAATCGAAATCGCGTTTTTTCATACAAACTCTATGAAAATAAAAAAAATTTAGTGTTCCTATATTTTTATATGCCGGCTCTATTTACATCAAGATGGTTCTGATATGAGGAACACGATTCAAATTAAAAAATTGATTGAGGTAGACTTGAATCCTGCCTTTTTATAACGGAATAAGTCATTTATAGCAAAAAAAAAGCTAAAAATTTATTACACCACAATTTGCCATCCCTCATCTACATCATATGCTGGATCATGAATGTGATTTGTTTTTGATTGTTTTGCCAAACAATCAAAACGCCATAAACTTAAATCTAATATAGATAAATCGATTTTTTTTTTGTGATTATAGCAATTCGGAAGAATTTATTTTAGTCTGTCGATAATACAAATTAAATTCGATGTGAATTTAACTGCTGCCGAATTTATTGTATTTTGTATTATTGTAGGTCAATGAGTGAAAATTATTTAAATCACATAACGTTTGGTTTCGCATAACATTAAAATAAATCAAATAAAGCGTTTGTAACGAAGGGTACATTTTGAGAGTAAATTTTGCTTTAATATTTCTGGATTGTTTGTATTTGGTAAGTAATTATTATGTAGATGTACCGAATCAATGGCCAAGATGAAATGATAAAATGCTACCAAAGAAAGCGCGATTAAAGAAAACCCATCTATTCTCTCTATTCCGCTTAATCCACTTCTTCTCAAATTGATCAGATGTTTTGGTCTATTTTGTAACCTGCTTCACAATTATTTTCTGTCTTTTTTGATGGTTAACTAACAACACCACTACAAAATGCTTTTGGTTGATTGTTGTGTACCAATCAAATGCTCAAACTGAACTGATGCAAGAAGTTAACGCCATAAAGTTAATAGAGCGAAAAACATAATTTTAATTGTTACATTGTGGTGGGGGCTAAACAGAAACATTAAATAAATACTTTCTTTTAGAACGTACAATAATTTATTTGATACGTGTCTGCAAGGTTGAATAAGTTATTTATGAGATATGGTGAAAACATTCAAATACCAAATTTTTTAGTATGTGAATTAGAAATAAAATCTTCAAATATGTTTGGAAAGTTTTGAATAAATGAAATGCTGCACAATTGAAACAAGTATCGCTTCCAAGACTGGAGCTTTATAGCAGACTTATCAAAAATACCGAACGTTTACTGGAAATCGACAATGTAGGGTGTTTTGCATGGACCGACTCAAAAATAGTTATATCATGGTTATCTGATGTTCCCAGGCGTTGGAAGAGCTTTATTGGGAATAGAACCGGAGACATTTTGGAAAATACTTCTCGAGTCAAATGGAATTAAGTTGGTTCAACAGATAACCCTGCGGACATTGCTTCAGAGGTGCTACTCCAACGCAATTCTTGAAATATAATCAGTGGTGGAATGGACTAAGGATGGTTACTAAGCCCAGTAGAGGAATGGCCCAGCCAGGTACAATTCGACAAAACTAATCTGGTGGAACGACAAGTTTCTATGATGTCCCAGTCAGACGTTAAATCGAAACTCATGCTAAAAAATTTATTCGTGAGGGTTAACCCATATATGAAGATCAAACGAATTCTGGTAAGGATATTACGATGGCGAAAGGTTTGTAGGAATCTGGAAGTAGTAGACATTTTGAAGAATGTCGAAAAACTATTTGTGATTTGGGCAAAATCTGAAGAATTCAAGGAATGTATTGTTGTATTGTTAAAACAAAACAAGGAAATTGGTAGAAATGTAAACTTATATCGTTATTCATTCCTCAGAATCAGCAGAACGTTAAATAATTTAGATGCATCATTCAACGCTAGGCAGCATATGTTACTGCCACGAAATCACATCTTGTGTGCAAAAATCATTAACGATACGCATATTCAGTACCTGCATCCAGGTTCACACTACAAACGAGTATCATTCGTCAAAAATACTGGGTGATTAATTGCAGAAATATCGTACGACACTAAATTCACAAACGTTTAAATTGCCGAAGCCAAAGAGCTGTTATGTCTCATCAACTTATGGATAACTTACCTACAGCCAGAATCACACCAAGCCGTCCCTTTTTACATACTGCTGTAGACTACGCCGGGCCGCTATTTATTAAATCAAAAACCGGGAGAGGTCGAAGTCAAATCATTAAGTGGTATATTTGCATTTTTGTTTAGTTTGCTACGAAGGCCGTCCACATCGAGTTGTGCCACGATATGACAGCTGAAGCATATATTGCTGGTCTGCGCCCGGACAGGTATTCCATTGGACATCATGTCAGACAATGGAATAAATTTCGTTGGAGCCAAGAGGAAAATCGGGAGGCTTTATGAATTATATCAACTAAATATTGAAAGCCAACTAATTTTGAACTTTATTTTATAGAACGAAATTAAATTTATTTTCAATCCAGCCAATGCCCCACACTTTGGAGGAGGTCTGTGGGAATCTGGGATAAAATCGATCAAACATCATTTGAAGCCAGTAACCAGAAACACCATGATGACATCAGATGAAATGCAGACGTTATTATTTCAGATCGAGGGAATACTCAATTCCACACCTTTGTGTCCGATGAGCAACAATGTTGATGACTTATGTGCTCTAGCGCCAGCTCATTTATAAATCGGTAAACCAATCATTGCAGTTCCTGAACCCTCATTGGATCATTTGCAAGGTAATCAACTTGCCAGATGGCAGATAGAATATGCAAGTCAGAATGCAAGGATTCTGGAAAAAATGGCGAATCAATTACTTGCACACACTTCAGCTTCGTCAAAAGTGGAATAAAGGACTATAGATAACAAATCATTTATCTGGTTTGGTTGCGTACAGTTACTTTATTGTATGTCAATTTCTTAATTTGCAATTGTACTAGATTATTATTACTTATTACAACAAGAAGCATACTAAATATCGGGTTTTCCATTTGGGACTTAACAACTTTGAACTTTCACTGTGAATTCACCCTTAAACCAATAAACAAACTGTCAGTGTTAAATCATTTAGTAAATGCAACATTTTCATCATGGTGAAGTACACGAACGAACAACGTTTACTACAAAAATTCCGAGTCGGTGACTGTAACTTCAAGAGAGTTTATTCCAATTTTTGGTCGTAATTATCGTCCCAGTAGACAAGCAATTCATAATCTAGTGAACAAATTTGAGTCTAAATATTCGCTGTCGGATGTTCCCGTGCCAGTGAGACAACGGGTTGGTCGAAAACAGTCGATTCCACGGAGGTCTCAAGAATTAGGCATCGCTCAGACCATACTTTGGCGAATTTTGCGAAAGAATCTTGTCTTGCACCTCAAGCCACTCAATCAGCGAACTCAAGCCACTCGATCAGCATTTTATTTAAAAAAAAGTTGTCAAGGCCTTATTGGAAAACCCATTATTATTTATAGAAGGCAGATAGGAACATTTTAAAATGTTGTACACATAGAGGCCTTATAGATCAATTTTTATAGTATAAGCAGTATGTTGCCCACGCAAATGAGAAATGATTAAGATATTTAGCTATATCTTGGGATAAAACGTCAAAGCAGCAAATTAGGCGGCCACAGAAATTGAAGCAGTGGTTAAGCAATTTGCCTTTTGCCTCATCATTGGTCCTTCGAGCTGAATCGGCTCAGTATACTTTAGGGTTCTAAATTCTAAAGCCTCACTAAACCAGATCAAATTAACTAAATACAAATAGTGAGAACTATAAACATGTAGTGAAGTATAAATTTGAAATTATTATTGAATTACTTGCTTGCTAAATATATCAAAATCTCGTAGACAAACTATCAATTCACGTGCAGGTGAAAACTTTCCAAGTCCGCGGCGCATTTTAGCAATTTCGGTTCGCATTTATACAATCATATCGTGGAAGTTAAACATAGTAATTAAGTGCTCATAGTGTTTTGCGTGTTAAGATTAATTAAACGAATCGCAGAAGTTCTTATTCTCGTGATTAATCAAATGGCTGAATTAAGAGCACTTAAGGAACAGATATCGGTCAATACGGGCAAGTTGACGTTCATAATAAACAGAATCAAAAAGAATCCTGATGAAATCTTATTAGACCACTAATGGAAGTTAATGGAAGAATTCACTTCCATTGAAAACAAAATTTTTGAGTGGGATCAAGAACAGGAATCCGACATAGAGTACCTACGAAGAGAATTACTACAAAGCGATAAATAACAGAACTGTCTATAATAATACGAAAATTGGGACTAACAATAATGTGAATCTGACCCAATCAGGAAACGTAGCAGTTTATCTGCCAAATCTGAATGTACCACCTTTTGCCATGGATTATACGGAGTGGCAATCATTCTACGACTTATATAGCGTAACCATACACGACTAATCTTCTTTATCTCCGGTACAGAAGTTCGAGAATACTTGAAAAGTTTGCTTAGAGGAGAAGCTGCTAGCCTGTTGAGACATCTGACCATTACTGAAGCTAATTAAATTGAGGCGTTGCAAAAATTAAGACGGCGCTATGATCGAAGAGACATACGATTATTTCCTTCATTCGGATGTTTATCGAACAGCCAACAATCAGCATAGCAACCAGTGCTAACATCAAGTAGTTACTGGATACATCTGATAAGGTATTGCGAGTGTTGAAAGCCGTGGGACCGTGTGGTGATTCAACGAATCCATGGCTCATATACATTCTAGTACGCAAATTGGATGAAGAAAGTAATGCGCAATGGGCACAGCATACTGCAGAAAAGGATTCTCGTACGGTCGAAGAACTATTTGAATTTTTGTTGCGCAGAGGAGATGCATCTTCTCTGTGCATTGTCAGGTTTTGACAATTGAATATTAGAAGTGAGACTTCTTTTAAATTCATAAATTCAATTATTTTGTCTTGAGCTGTGATTAATGTATTGGTGGCGAGCCTGCGCTGAGTTCGTTACGCAAGGATAACAAGGAGGGTGCTGATTTTAGTACATGGTGGAATATACCATCTCCATTCTTTGAGACAATATAAAGACCATCAATGGAAGTCAACCTAGACAAAGTCACATATACCAGGGCTTGTTCGTGCGTGTTCTCGTACTCATATACGATCTTATCGAAAGTTCCACCCTGAGATTTGTGTATAGTTACGGCACATGCAGGAACCAAAGGAAAATGACGTCGCTTTGCTACAATTGTCTTATTTGGACTGAGCGTGATAGAGGCAGTCCTTTTAGAGATAGGAACCAGACCGGCTGGGATTTCATTGCGGCTGGCAAACTTGGTATCCTGTTTCCTAGTGAGTTGCCCCGTGAGAGTATCATTTGGAAATTTCATCCAAACCCGTTTAATATTATGATCATTGTCAAATTCTACATACTCTATATATCCGAGAGCACCGTTCGCCAAACCGTCGGCTACGTCGATGTTAGTGGTAATGATATATGGCGTACCAATAACAAGCGGTAACTCGTAAGGTAACCCATCAGTGTCGATAACTGACATCTTATGAAGAAGCTGGCGCGCGTGAGCCGTCTGTACCGAGCTGCTGCATCCCGCAAAAACGTCCACTGCAGTCAAAATAATTTTTGTTAAAGCTGCATTGAGCACGCGTGCATTATACTCATTTACTGAGGTATTTCTAAGAAAAAGTCGTATTGCATTTGGACATTCTTGCTGTGCGAACTCTTCTGTGACAAGGCGGGATTGGATTAAAAGTTGTCCAGCTTCTTCTAAGTCTGTCGCCGTTTCCTATGCACGTTAAGACTTCCGAAAATTCTCTGTTGGACTGTCGCATTACTTTAGTGAGTTCGTAAAACTTTAATCCGTGCCATAGGGTCGGGCCGGCTAGACTTTGTTTGATTTGACGATAGATTGGTGTCGCGCGCACAGGGGGCAATTGGCGTAAATCTCCCACTAGTATAACAACGTCTTTTTCTCCAAAATTAGTTTTTACGCCTGTGATTTGTTTTAGTCTAGTGTCTACTTGTTGCAGCAACTCAGCGCCAATCATACTCACTTTGTCTACGATCATTGCGTACACATATTTAAAAAACGTGCGGTACTGCTGAGCCACCTCATATGAAAGTGGTAAATTTCTAGAAATTGAGATTTTCAGCGCAGTATGCATCATGGTACGTCGATGCACAACAAATGTAAGCGTTACAATATCCGTCAGTATTTGAAAACCTATTGTGTATCTCTTTTAGCAAATGAATGAAGAATGTTTTGCCACAGCCGGCGGGTCCCGTAAAAAATATCTGAATTGGTTCTTTATTATGTTTTTCCAGCAGAACTCCGATAACATGCAATAAAAGACCCTTCTAGCAATCATTTGCCTTGCGCATGAGATGGTTGAAATCAGCCTTGTCCATTAAATTTTTGCGCTTCTTTGCAATAGGTCCTAATCTATTGAGAGTAGCTAGCAGTAAATCAGAGTTCATGTCAGCGGTTGGATCCCTATAAAAGTCTGCAAACGGGTCAGCATCCCTTCCATGTCGAATCATCAAATCAGTGAGATCGCCTATTAAGATTTCATCCCCATCTCCGGCATCAACGCACATTTTTCGGCAAATTTGAATCGTTTTATTTATATTAATATCTTTTTCAAACTCTCTTCTACGTTCTAGAATGAGAGACTCGTTTTCATGATATATTTGCAAATATCTTGCTTCGGCCAACAACGCGGATTCTTCATTCCTGAATGGAATATGTAGAGTAACCATTTCCCGCCTATACTCATCGAACTGTGACACCATATCGTAGTTCCTATAGCGAATGATACGAGGATTTATTCTCTTTTTCCATATTTTCAGTTTCGTCGGAATTGTGTAATATGCGACTACTTGTGCTGAAGTTAGTAATTCAAATTCAGATGGACGATTTTCGTACTTTTTAAACCAATCCTCTTTCCAAATGTCAGTAGAATCGCCATTAGATTAAGCCCTTCTTTAAAAGTTCTGAGCTCACCGAGATAAATCGATGGCAATGACAGCTCTTCTGCATCCTCGTCGAAGAGGAGGCTCATGGGTAAAGATCCCTCGCTCGGTGCTATTCTCATATAATTTTCTTCACTACAGATAAGTGTTTGTTGCTAAGCGTGTAAACTCTCGTCAACTGTAACCTCTTCACTAAGGTTGTCGCGCAAAAGACTACCTTCGACGGGTAAATTTAGTTTAGTTAAATCCACTTTAATTTGGTAGAGTTTATAAAGTGGCGTCTCTATTAAAAAAGAGAGCCATTCTTTCACTACGCTTTTTCGAACAATCCCTATCAAATGTTTAATGTGGACATATATACAATAGTCGTCACGTCATCCAAATGCCGCGGCAATGTGCTCACCATTGTATTCACAGATACGGGAATATTGATTATTTGTCCGAGGATTCCGTATTGACCTAGTCCATGGCGAAGGCGACGGATTTGCATAAAAGGCAAACGTGAAGAAATTAATCTTTCAGTTACGAGATCCAACTATGGAAGACTTTGGGGTCGTGGAGGATAACGAAAACCATTGGACTTTGATAAGGTTGGTATTTTGCCTGCCTTTAGAGACTTGTAACATGTTGCACACACTCGAAGATTAGCTACTTCTGCTAATTAGGAAACTCTTCTCGTAAAACCTGATGAGATAACACTGGTGGTGCCTTCAAATCAGATTCATACCATAGCCTATCGCATACGAACCATTCTGATCCAAAATGATTTTTAACAAATTTTTTCTCAAATTCTTTATGAGCTAAGCATAGGTTAGGCTGTAGGTTAACCATTATTGGTTCTCTTAAAACAATCCTCCTCTCCGTCGCCACCCTCCTGCTCGACGCAATCCTCCCGAGAAATGCCCTCTTTCTCTCTTTCGCTGATTTCGGCATTAAGAAGCATCTATTTGAAACCTAAAGGAGTATATGGTAATATGACAATTATATTAAACTAAATGTGTATACATTTTTACGAATACACAAATAATGCAAGATCCGTATACCTTAGTTACAATTAATTATTAATTAATGTACACTTTGTCGCTTTTCAACGCTTGTTGCATTAAAATGGCGATCAGGGCATTGCTGTTAAAACCTATAAAACCATTGATCGAATTTTTAAATGATCAGTTTGAATTGTTCACAAAATTGGTATTTTAGTAATAACAAAATTATTAAGCAAAGAATCGAATTTATGAAAGCCATAATTTAAAATAAAAAAAAACGATTAACTACGCGAGACATGTCGAAATTGGGCCAAGAAAAGGTAAAAATGTGTTTTCTATTTTCTTTAATGAAAATTTTATCAATTTAAATTTTTTTGAAGGCTTTTTACAAATTTAATGATTTTTTAATAATTTTGTCATTGTAGAAATAACAATTTTGTAAAAAACTGGAAATATCAGTTTACAAATTTTGCCGAAAGTTTTGCTTGTGGCAAAAAAACGAAAAATAATGAAAAATTTCCCAAAAATTGTGGTGGTTTTGCGTTACGAAATATAAATAAAGAATATCTCCAAGAAAATTAAATAAAGTCCAATTATTTGGGATATATCAGATCTCAATTTTCCATAATACATTAAAATTAAATCATCCTTTTCCAGAAATTAAGAAATGTTCTGAAAAATGAATATTTAATTATAAAAATAAAATGCAAATCTCCATTTTTCAGAATATTTTAAAATTAGAATGATAAAAGCCTACATGAGCTTAGATGTTTATTTTTTTAATAAATAAAAACGAAGATTTAGTTTTTAAATATTTTGAAAAATGGAGATTCCCATTCTAATTTTTGGCATTTTTGGTTATCAAAAAAAATTTAAATCCAATTTCAAAAATAATAATAATCTGCGCCTCATCATGGAGTAGTAAAACAATCTGGTACCACCACTAAAGTATGTATCATATTTGACGTTTCATCAAAGACCAGCACTTGTGTATCGCTAAATGATTGTCTTGCTGTGGGTCCGACTGTACAATCATCATTGACATAAATTTTGTTAAGATTTCGAGAGCATGCCGTAGCCTTTGCAGCCAACGTAGAAAAAATGTACCGGCAGATTTGGATAAACAGTAATGACACCAATTATCAGCGACTAGTATGGAGAAATCACCCTTCGGAACCATTTCACCACTACAATCTACTTACTGTGACATACGGGACATCATCAGCTCCATTTCTGGCCACTAGAGTTCTCAGAGATATCGGTCAACAACATGTTAACAGCAATCCAAATGTGAGAAATACAATACACAACGACTTCTACGTTGGTAATCTTCTGTGTGGTGCTGATACAGTTGACAAAGCCATGGAGTTAAATTTTTATTTTTTTATTTTTTATTTTTATTTATTTTTAACCAACATAATACAACAAATTATAAATTTCTTTGAAGTAAAAGAATGCCGCCCCGGTGGCACAGTTGTTAGCATGCTTGCTTTTAGCCCCGGAGGTCCCGGGTTCGATTCCCGGCGGGTGATGAAAAAATCACGGCTGGTTTAAGTTGGATCAATGAATTAATCACTCATTATCCGTTAAAAAAATGATTACGAAACTTCAAATGAAGCGGCCAAATCCCTCTATGGGATTGTAGCGCCAGCGAAAAAAAAAAAAAAAAAAAAAAAAAAGAATTAAAGTAACATATTAAGTTATGTAAAAATAATAGGAGCAGTCAGAAGTAAAAAAATACTTGTTTTGAGAAAAATGAGAGCGTGAGGTGCCCAACAAAACAAAAATAATAAAATTTAAATAATTTAAAATAGGTATATATTGAAATAACGGAAAAAAACAAAACTAAAAGTAAATTTAAAAGAAAAAGGAAAAGAAAATTAATTCAAACAATAACATTTTAAAAAAGAAGAAATTGCTGAACCCATCATGTCCACATGCATTGGTAGTTTTCAATTGATTTATCAAGGAAATATTTCATCGACCGTAATAGGTGATAGGAAGCAATTAGTCGACTCATGGTTATTTGAAAATGGCAGATGATTCCTGTCAGATAAACATAAATTATCACTTTCAATATTTTCAGCCGATAATGTTATTGAAATCATTGTGAAAAAGGAATTAAAGAGAGAAGCTACTTTGGGAGGATCATCGTGAATAATTCCTTCGACATCAGTTACTTTAATTATCCGATTATTATTGGAGTTTTTCCCAATTGCGTCATTAATAATACGCCACTTAGCTTTGGTATTATTAGCGTTCCGGTTAAAAACAGACTCATAATATTGCTCTCGAGTTTTTTTTTTTTTTTAAATTTATAGCATTGCTCCAATTTTTTTGATATTCGGATGGGATTTGAGCTTTTGGACAAATTAATTTTTTTCTTTATTTCATAACTTAACTTTTTCGACATCTAAGGTTTTAAAAAATTACCAGTAGGTTTTAAAATTCTTTTTTGATTATTTTGGATGTGATTAGCCAATGTAGAAGTAAAGCTAGAATAAGCTACTTCCACAGACGCTGACTTATAAACTTCTAGCCAATTCTCTCTGGCTAGTGAATCAGAAAGTCTGTCAAAATCAATCGACACGTACTCGATTACATCTTTTTTTTTTTTGTTTTTAGTTTTGGGAATGTTTATAGAAAATATAACAGCCGAATGGTCACTAATCCCAAAATCAAAAACTGAAGAAGTAATGTAAAATGATATGTAAATATTGAAATCACCAATCACGATTAAATTTTTAGTTGTTATATTATCCAAGAAACCGGCAAACTCTTTAATAAACATGTTGACAACATACGAGTGCAGTCGGTACAAACAGATTATAGTATACAACTGATTATCTTCATGGAAATCAAGACGAATGCCATCAGCCGTATGGAACGAGAGGTAAGAAACTTCACAATCAGAGACAATAGTCTCAGAGACGTAGACAGCAACGCCACCAGCTCTCTGATTACCATTGCAATTAGCAAAACAATTGTAACCATCAATCCCATAATTACCAACAGCCTCCTCACCAATCCATATTTCCGATAAAAATATCATCGTTGGAAAAATATCCACAGCTTGTAAATGTGCCAAAAATGAATTTAAATTGGCTTTATTACTTCTTATATTCTGGTGCAAAATTAGACGGTTATTAAATTGGTTTATCACTTCCACAGATTCATTTAGATTCTCGTTTCCCCTAGAAGATACAAAATTTGACTTATTAATATAATTATTATGACCTGATAAATTATTTACAAAATTCATTTTTTACTTATAAAAGACAATACAAAATAATTAAATTATAAAAGATACTGTTTACAAATTATCAAGGTCATGAAACGTCCGAATATATTTGATTGTGAAACGATTCGAAGAATAGTTCAGGTTATTTTTCATTCGGAATACTGTGTCAGACATTAGCGTTGGGCATACTAGAGTTGGGTTTGGAAAATGAAATCTAGTAACGAGTGGAATCGAGGTTTTGTTTTTTTTGGAAAATTTTCGGGAGTCGAAAAAAGGGTGTCTTAGAGAGTGGAAGAAAAAAAAAAAAAAATATAGAACAATATTGTGTGTGTGCCGAATCCAAAAATAAAAAAAGTAATAATAATTACTGATAATAAACAGTGATACAACTTGTGAGAGGGTTACTGCCTCTTATCTGCACATGGCAGAAAAAAAAAAATAAATCGGCAGTGAATATAATATTCTACTTAAATTCCTATTCTAATTAAATATGTATCCTCGACACGGAACCAAAAGACATTAAAAATATTAGTGAAAAGGTAGTTCTAAAATAAAAATAAAAATAAAACCAAAAATAAAAATTAAACCCAAGTGTGTGAGGGTGTACAAGGGTATATGGCTAACCCCCATATTTGTACACAACAAAAAAAAAAAAAACAAACCAAAACAAAATTGAAGACCACGAGTAACTAGAGCTAGTTACCCCATCACATCTTCAGACGGAGGGTCGACTACAAGTGCACCACCGATAAGTTGTTACATTTTTTTTATACCTATATATATATATATATATATATATATATATTTTGTTGGGTTCGTTTTCTTTACCCCCATTTCAATTCCGTTAATTAATTTTGTGTAATAAAGCATTGTAAATACTTTGTAAATATTCTTGTGGGATTTGTTTTTGTTTGATAATTCTATGTGTGTGGAGATGAGACAGTAAATTTTGAGATAAGGGGTGAGATCAGGATAAATGAAGGTAAAGTAAGGTAAAGTGAAATATATTTTGTAGAGTCATATTCTGGTTTAACTTAATGTTTCCAAACTTGTATAGTTGTATATATTTTTTTTTATATTATGTGTATTTCTATATAGTTTTTTTTTATGCGGTAAATTACAGATTTACGAAAACCTCTCAAACCCCACCCCAACCCTGAGTTTTAGTCGGCTAACAATTACCGCGAGAGGTCCCTTCGTAAATAAATTTTGTTCCACCAGAGCCAATTTCTATTTTGTTACTTATTTACATTTTTAAATTATTTAAACCCAACGCTCTGGTTACAATTGCATCTCAATCTTTTTTTCTCATCATTATGTTAGCATTCCGTATCCACAAATATTTAAAATGTTTCTCTCTTTTGACGTCCTTAGCAATTTTTAACAAGCTACGATTATGACCAGTCAAGCATTCATTGATAAACAAACGTGAATCGGTTGTAGACTGACTAATTTTGGAAGATAAAGATTTTAACTTCCTGCTAGCATTCAAAATGTTTGCTTTAGTTAGTAGTAGTACACGATTCCATAACAACAATAATTTTGCCAGGCTTATCAGACGATTTGTTATTAACTCGGTAGCAGTTTTGTATATCACCAGGCTCGAATGACAATTTTAAGCCCTCAGTAATCACAGCAGAAACGATATTTTCCACATTTTCATTTTTTACGTTTAGGAACACCAATTGTTACGGCTGTATTATGACGTAATGCTCGATACAAATTAGCCAACGTAATGATATGATGAATCATAAACGAAAAGTAAATAATTCAATGAATTACAAAAACAAAAACTCAATGTTTATGAAAATCATCGGTCATCGACCTTAAATTTAAATTTCAGTGTATGAAGTAAACGGAAAGCTTATTTGTATGTATAGTCTGATGTACCCGATGTACCCTTCTTGATTTATATAGTCAGAGCCCTCTGTATATATAAGAGCCCTAATGATGCCGCCATTTTTTAAACGTGCTTTCTATAAGAGGTGTAGATTTTGTGATGTTCCATGTAAGCCGGTGTAAAAAAGACTTTTTAAAATTTACATTTTTTGAATGAAAACTGATTATTTTCGGCAATTTTATTTCACCCATTTGTAGGTGAATAATCATATTTAGACATATATGAAAACCAAACTCGGAATCTATCAATTAATTCGTAAAATACAAATTAAATTTCCCTAATTTTATTCACAACTACATGCAAAACTACAAAAGCTTTTTAAACGAGAAAAATAAACAACTCATATAATAATATTTAATATTGCATATCTATTAGAACGACAAGGATGTCTATTGTTCCTATTTATTGTATTTTCACACGTGTTTTTATTTTTATTTTATCGTGTTGTCGCCTTTTTGTTTTCTATATGTAGATCAGACAAAGCTATCTATACCTTTTTTGTTTTATATTTTCGTGTTTGCTCGTTTTTACTTTGAAGTGTTCTTTGTCATTTTTAATGATTTTATATTGAAAAGACAAAGACAATCTAAATACTGTTTTTATTTTTTTATTTACGAACTTTTACTTTTACGCTTTCTTTGTTTTTTTAATTTTATATTGAAAAGGCAAGGATGATGCTATTTGTTTACATTTTTTTTATATAAGGATTTAATGGTTTGTGTGTAGTTGTTGAAAATGGAAAGGTTTTCTATTTTCAATTTATTTGAAAATGTAGGCATATTTTTTTCTACGATTTTAAAACCATATCTACGAAACGTATTAAACATGCAAATTAACAAAAATGTTATTACATTTAATTGAATTTTCATTAATAAATTTATAAATCAAAACTAACAATTTTACATTGGTTCTTATGGGAAACAGAAAAATGTTCACCTCATATAGAAAGCTTCTATTTCTACCTTACGGCTATGATATATGTAAGATGGCTATGATAATGATATAGTGGAGTACACAAGTATATTTCTTCAAATCAAATACATAAAACATCTTTGGTGCACTATAGTAAATTTATTGTTGAGTAGTACAATTAAAGGTAGCGGAGCTTATTTATGTTATGTATGTATATGGGTATATGAATGCATTTTGTAATATTTTTTTTTTGTTTGAATTTTTATATAGGCAAGTCATAATTCTCAATTCAAATCGAGAGGCCAAAGTGAAAAGTTGTCCTGTGTTGATGGTAAATTGCCATCTTAAAAAAATATATTATTCTACATAAGTAAAATTGCCATCTTAAAAAAATATATTATTCTACATAAGTAAAATACACCTTTTTTTTAGTAAAGGAAGATATTGGTAAGCCATTAATGAATATGTTTCCTTTTATTAGCTGTATATGTTAGTTTTGTTTGTAATTTTTCTGACGGATTTTACTTTTTTTTTGTTCAGATTCACGTATACGTTAAGAAAGCATGTATATGCATATAAAGCGAGTTTAGCCGTAAACGGTCAGAGCCAGAGGACAGGCCTCTCAGTTTTTATTTATTTATTTATATAAAAAAAAATTATCACAAATAAAAACATACATGTACATATGCTCATTGCTAGCTAATCTTGAATATCAGCTGACAAAGATAGCGAAGGTTCTAGCATCTAAAGAAGTCGTTTTTTTCAAAATAAAAAAAGAAGAGGCAAAACAAAAATTTGGGCATCTTAATGGTCATATTAATTATTTGATTTTGTTAGTCGGAAAACGACTAAAGTAGTGTTTAGTTAAATAGTTTTAAATTTAGATTTTCTTTAAATCTTTAGTGAATTTTAGTGTTTAAGTTAAATTTCTCTTCTCACAAGCTAGTTATTTAAGTTTTGTTTCATAAAACAAAGGAGTCAAATAGTTGTGAAATTTTCGTGAGAAAAACTAAAATAATAATTTAAGTGGGTTTTAGGACCTTTAATTTTCAGCTCGTCGACAAGCAACAGGGAGCTCTTTGTCACATTGTCTGGTGAGTTTTTTTTATTAACAAAATATATATTATAACCCTAAATTTCATTATTTTCATTTTCTCATGAAATTTCATAAAATAATTTTATCAAAATTTAATTAAAAGAAGCTTATTAATAATGAGCCATTTTGAGAATTTTTTTATTTTAAATATATTGTGAATTAATTGTTTGAAATGAACTAAGTTTCGTTTTTCTTTTTGGTGATGATGTTGTTTTGGTGTGAGTCATTAGCAGAAATTTAATGATTTCTTATAAGCACGTATGGTTTGTTCTTCCATCAAAACTAATCGACATAAAAAACCCCCTAAGCCGTTGAGATTTCCCGATATAATAAAAACGTGCAGTTAATTAGGATGGATGGTTACACAATCACTTCAATAGAATTTTTTTTGCTCGAATACATTAAGACGTAGGTAACTCCAAATCGCTTACCTTTGCCTTCAACATTATATTTTCTTGCGCTAATTTTTGCACCAACGCAATTGAATCATCAATAGTATCAAAGCGTTTATTCATTTTCGCATCATTATATTTGAGTTGATTAATTATATTTTGCAAATTCAAATCCACATTGTTTGGTACAAACACAAAGAGATCGTCAACCTTTCTATTATCATTTGAAGGTTGCTTAACACAAATTGTGGCATCACTGAAATTACGGTTTTTTCGCCGTTGCGATTCACATAGCGAGCATAACCAAGTATACACCCAAAGAAATGATTGGATAAAATATTCCCATAAGGCATAATCTATACAAAAAATAAGTGCGATTTTCAACCGTACCTATGGCTAAGGAATAATAATAACATATTAGGGATGATGTATGCAATTTATATTAGGCACAGCTTATTTCTTTTAGGAATGATGAGTGATTTCATATATGTATGAATCGTGCAAAATATATTCATAATTTAAGCACTAATTTAAATGAATCGTCTTCTAGCAAAGGATAAGTTGAGTAATGCAAAGTTTTATTTATTCCGCAAATATGAGATAACTTATTCTAAATTAAGTATTACTTAAACTTTGATAAACATGAATTATTTATTATCAATCATGTATGATGCATTAATCGATCACTAATTATGTTCTGTTAAACACAAATCATGACACTTCTAAACTCAATCCATCAGTAAAAGGAAGTAATATTATAAATTAAAAGGCATATATTAATTATTCTTAAGTATAAATTGTTAATTTTATTTGATTAATTCTAAATTTTTTGTATGTAGAAATATTTTTTTATTACAGATTTAATGTTTTGTTAATATACATCTTAATTCCTATACAACAATAAATTAACGAATTAACATTTATAATCATTTAATCCATATATTAATAAAAATAAAACAAAATAATAACACAAACACACAAATCATTTGCTCTTATTTTAAAAATTTAGAGAAATGCGTGCTTTTGTTCATATCGTAACTAAAATACAAGTAACATAGAATAAAATAAAAAAATATTTTTTAATTTTTCCTAAAAGTTTCTAGGCAAAAAAAAATTAGTCCCATCACTGTGGGCATGCAATTCAAAAGGTTTTTTAGTAGCAAGTGAATCAATTTCTTTAAAAAAATGTTCACCTTTCGGTTTGCCTGTTTTATAAATTTTTAAATTAGGTTCATAACACAAAATTTCAATTTCTAACAGAATTAGGATCAGCTTACTTCCGAGCATTAACATATCCTGTATTACATATAATTTTGATGAATCGTATATGTGAAATTCGTGTTTAAACAAAGTTCCTTTGTAACGGGCTGCCGAAATTAGTTGAACCACATTATTTTTTATAAACGGCTCCATGTTTAAATTACTATAATAAACATTATTAAGTCTTGCAGCTCTCATGGTTTTAATTTTAATAATTTCAATATCTTTCTTGAATGGATGATTGCTTATAATATCAGATGCAAAATTGTAACAGCACTTTTTACTAAGAGATAGTGGTAAGTTAATTCGCGAGGAACACACTTTAGAGTATTCTTTGACTTGCTTGTTTTTGCTCTCCATTCTCATACAACTTAATTGCTTCAACGGACCCGAATATTCAATTAAACGAGGATAATGGCATATAAAATGATGTTTTGGCTTCAAAGTTGTTTTAAAGCAATTTATGTATTTGGTGTGATGCTGTTTTATAAATTCTCGCAAAGTAACTATGTCAATTTTATTAAAATAATCTTTTAATAAAAATTCGACAAGATCATGTAAGCAGAGCACATATTTCCAACATAAATCATGTTTAGGAACTTCGTTACCGACGAAAATAGGAAAATATTTAAGAAAATAGTAACTTTCTCTTGCAGACATATGCAAGTTTAAATTTTTTATATGATCTTCTTTGAACAAATTAGGACGATTTTGAACTTCTATCTCTCCATAATCAAATGATTTAAATTTATTATTAAGTAGCTCTAAAGTAAAATAACATTTTTCATAAATAAATATTTTTAAGGTATGAGCTAATCCAATTTTTATAATGCCCTCAAATACATCATGCATTATATCGCAATAATAGTTGCTAGTGACATGAAATGTCTTAATGTCGTTGAATAATGAATTAAATTTAACACCAGTAAATTTGAAATCGTTTCTCTTAATATCCATCTCATGATCGGCCGCATTACGTAATTTATTGATATTTTCTGTTACTGATTGTTGAAGGATTATTTTTTCCTCTTTACAGTGTCTACAATACAAGTTATGTGAAAACGATGTATTATAACCCATTATAGAATTTAATGCTAAATTATCACCAATAATGAGACCAAGTACAAACTTGACACGTTTTATAGTATTGTCTATATTTAAGAAAATGCCTTCTGTTTCAATAAATTTTAAATTTTCAATAAGGTGAGAGAGGGATTGGTTAATTCCAAATTTTTTTAAGTAACTAGTTTTCATTAATTGAGCTACAAATATATTATTTAATTTTAAACTGGAGGGTACAGATGGAAAATAAAAATAAAACCCTGCAATCGATTGAGATCCTGCGTGACTGCCTAAAGCATTTCCAGTCTCAAAATCATCGTAATACAATATAAAAGGCAATACTATTTCGTCTGGTGAAAAGAAATTCAATTTGTCCGTCCACAATTTCCCCTGTACAAAATTTTCTAAGTTATTTCTAGTTCTGAGCAATTGATTTGTATTCTTTAATGTTTCATTAAGTACATTTGGCCTTTGGAAAAATATTTTATTTGATAAATAATGGGCGAAAGCACACACAAATAATTGAAATTTTTAAATATTGGTTGACCAGACTTAAATACTTGTTGTGTTTCAGTATGGATTACACAGTTTTTTGGACTTTCAAATGCAATTTTTTCTTTTAATTCTTCGTTAAGTAAGTATTCTGTTTTCACTTTATCAAATGTTGCTGCAATCACATTGAGGAATTCCTTAAAATCACACTCCGAACTAGAGATAGTAGGTAACATTTCTTTTAGGATGTCAATCAAAAATTGTAAAATATCACTTTGAAAACTTTTTAAAATTCTATCTATTAAAACAGTGGTCATATTAGTTTTTGCATATAATTCTAAAACAAACTTCAACGCTTGATCTTGTAATTTATTTAGTAAATCCTTAAAATTAATCTTTAATTCAATTGTTTTTAACGAAACTGTTGTAGGTTCATTCAATTCAGTAAATTTGGAAATCGGCGGAATATATGAATCTAGCTTATTATTTTGTTTAGTTGAATTAGCATAGACAGTTAAGGTAGATTTACATATGCGACGTGCGACGTGTGACGGGAGCTTCTAGCCAATCAGAGACGAATATTTTGACATTCGTCACATGGCACACGCCACACGTCGAGAGATGGTTTAATTTTATCTTTTCCGTCACGGTATCACAAACACATACAAATTTTTTGTATGTATAAAACGAAGTAGTAGGCTTTGACAAAGCTTTTTTGAAGAACAAAAATTAAAATATAAAGAATTTTATAAAGTGTGCGTGGCGGAACCCGTCACAAATGTAAATTGTTGTCAAAAAAGCGTCACGTTTATTTCCATTTGTCACACGTCGCACGTCGCATATGTAAATCAACATTGAAACTGCTTGAATGTTTATTTTGCAGATGACGTTTGAAAGAATTTCGGTTTGTGAATAACTGGTTACAATTTTCTTGATGACATTTTAAAACATCTGATGGTGCCAAAAGGTGTATGTACGTAAAATGTTTTAGTAAAAAATGAATCTGTTTAAATGAATCTGAACACAAAAAACAGGCAAACATAGTGTATACAATATATAATTATATGTATAAACAAAACCTTCAAGATAGCTATTTATGTAATTCCGATATCGTATCAATTATGTCAGATGTTAAGTAATCATATGTCGTATAAATATTTTTGTGTGAATAGCCAAAATTTTTCTTTGTTTAGGATACGATAGCCTAAACACAAAGAAAATTTTGAAACATACGTCTAAGGCGACTAAGAAACGGTCGAAGCTGTAATGCTGGAAACACATGAGCAGAATTCTGTAAGCAGCAAAATTAGAATACACAAGTTTAAACGAATTGAAATACATGTATTCTGCTTGCCATGTAGAATTCTGCTTCACGTCTCTATTTCTAATTTTGCTGCGAATCAGTAGGCTATATTACGTAAAAGATAACAAATCTAGTACAATTTGTATATTTTTTATTTTTTTCAATCAATTTTTTTAATTTGTTGACAGAAAATAAGTTTTGTGTGGCAAGTGCCAAATTGGAGGATAAAAATTAAATAATTTGTGACAAAATAATGCATCATTCATTTAAAAAAGTTGTACATTAAAATTAAATATGTATCAGATAAACGTCACAAAAAAAAATTCTGCTTATCAAAACCGACGCTCATGTAGTTCACCCGAATTTCTACCGGCAGCGATGCTAGCAGAAATTCTGCTCATGTGTTTCCAGCATAATATATGTCGTCGAATACTACACAAAACTGTGGGCTGTTGTTATTTATGAAAACAATGAATGGTTGAAGTTTGATTTTTCTTGAAGAGGCAAATTCCTTTGCCAATTGAACTTTTTCGTGCACATGTGATGTATTCGAAACTTCAATTAAAAATGATTCGATTGAATCATTTATGGTATATTTTCGTATTTTATCGCTTATTGTTTACCTGATGGTTTTATTACATAATGCATCAGCTTACATAATTGTGTGTTGCAAATATCTAAAAAAAGAAAGAGTAACGCAATAAGCATTTTTAACGTGATATAACAATTACAAAACATATATGGAGCGCCGCGGCTAGATACTTACAAGACGAAATCCTTTGACGTTTTTGTATAATGGCCATTGATCAATTATCGAACTAATGTCTTTTCCTTTTGTCTGGTCTTGGTTACGAATGTTAAATGACTCTTTCCATTTCTGCTCCACTGTTTCCCACGGTGCGTTGTGAACTTTAAGCCAGTCTTTGGTGTCGTCGTGACCTTCTCCTTGATCTAAATAATAGATTCAATGAATGTAATTTCAATGTATTGTGAATTTATATTTATAAATTACCTGTTAACTCCACCTCGGATAGTTCGATTTTCGAAATCGTCGAGCGCCGCCTTTTGATGTCAGTAAAATACCCAACTTTCTTTAGGTTTTTTGAAATTACCCTATATTTATTATATAGTTTACCAGATGGGTGTTTTGTAATGTTAAAGTAGTAGTCCTATAATAAAAAATATGTTATTTATTACAATAATACATACATTCAACATATTGCAAATATTGAACAATATTTAACAACTTGTTGCTGGAATCAAATTGACGGCTGGTACGGTATGCTCTAGCGGACAATATTGAAGTAAGCAAATGCTGTAACAAAAATTTGCTTTATGAACTTATATGGGAATAGAGTCTATTTCATTTTAATTTTTATTTATTAAAATTGTAATGATTGGAAAATTTAATTAATCCGTTATGTAACTTAAAGTATGATTTTTATATATTTGGTTAATTTGGACAGTTTTATTATTCAAAATGCCAGAAAACTGTGCTTAAAAATTGCAGAAATTTAATGTTAAGTTCACTCTAAATCTATCTTTGAATCACAAAACATTTTTGAAATTATATTAATCCATATTTACCGCGTTTTACATGGTAATTACAACCTAAAATTCAATATTTTAAAAATATTTATGGTTTTACTAACATTCGATTAATATCAAACTTCTGCAATTTGTAAGCACACGTTTCTGCAATTTAACTTCATATAGCAATTTTTTTTTACATCGTTTTCTTACATCAATATTGTTCACTTCAGGCGCTTGTTCAATTTTACCATCCGTCGGATATATTTTAATGATTTTAGCTCACTGGATTTTCTTCAGGAAAATTTTCAATTATTTGATTGGTGACATGGCGGAAATCGTGTAAGGTCATACATTTATTATTTTCTACATAATAACGTGCGATATATGTACAAAATAATTCTCTAAGCTCAGGTGAAAATTGAGGTGGAACTTTTGCATCATACATTAACTTAATTTTCGCGCCAGTTGAAGTTTTCAAAAAATTTGTCAAATTCTAATAATTCAAAATAAAACAATCAATCAATTAATTAGCAAGATATCAGAAAAATAGTTAGTCTACAAAAAAATCTGAAGAATTTTGTGGTGATGCGCAGGGTGATATTGAAGTTGGGGTTGTTGATATTGCCCTTTCCGTTGCCGAGGAAAATTTTTCAAGTAAGCTTTGGCTACTACTTGAATTTGATACTGTCTCATAGCTCTCATTTAAAGTAACACATTGTGGAAGGTTCTGAAAAAATTCAAATATCAATATCAAGTCAGAGAATTGTGAAAACTTTACATTTTTCCTTCGCCATTCTAATAGCTTCGCCCGAAATCGCGCTTCATTCCCCAGATCGTCTTTGAATATTGAACCAAGTTCAATTTCAGTTAAATATTGAAGGCTATCCACATCGATATTTTTACGTTAAAATAAATTTGAATTAAGTTCATTTCATGATTTGCTAAAATTACTAGACACACTTATAAGTTTTGGCCGTAACGGCTCCATAGACCATTCCTTTAAAAGTTCAGCTAGGGTATTTTCGGTTGGTACAATTATAAATGAGCTGATGTCATATATCTCATTGTCATCGATATCGCTAACAATGGTGTTATCCATCTATTTAAATTGATTAAATATTTAAACTTATTTATCTTTTAAGAAGTTGATTTGAATATAATTTATCTAACGTTCAACTGTATTTTAAAATGCCATATTAAAAGATGCTCAAAGTTCATTTTAATGATTGTACCTTTGTGTTAGAATTAAAAGAAATTAGATAACTTCTTGAACGGATTTAGATAATTGTTTACTGAATATTTGTATTAATTTCATTTTTATTTGACTAAGAACTATTGTACGATATTAATATAAAACGCCCGTTGTAAAAATTTTAAAGTTCAATTTGTTAATGAAAGAATAATTTAATAATATCTAATTGATATGGAAGTAATATATTTCCCTTTGATTTAAGCGATATATATTAAATTGACTACCTAAATTTGAATGATGACGAAGTAATTATATCTGAATCATGTAATTTACTGTTACATACTAAACTGCAAATACGTATGGATATATTCATAAATACGATCAACGTGTGAATAATGTATGGAACGGTTATAAAATCCTCTCTACGTTCTGATGAATATATTAAATAATTTTGACGAACAAACTTATCAAACACTTCCTATTTTCAATAAAAATTAACATGTTCCTCAGCACTTGAAACAGTATTTTTGAAGCACATGGTAAAGTTTTCATAAGTATAATTAAACTTTTGCAACTATAATTATCACTTTATATACTTTTAATTTATATCTATACCTAATTGACTATCCCTATGCCAAGCCAATATGTTTATTTCACAGTATAACACAGGATTAATGAATATTTTAATTTACAATTGATGAATTTCTTAAATAGGTTTACTACACCATGTAATTCATTATACGTACCTCAAATAATAATTCAGTTGTTGCAGCAAATCATATTTTAAATATACAAAATCAACATCATACTGGAATTCAACATAAGCGTTCAGTTGTAATTGGCACCGGTCATGCAGTTCCTTCACTTCAGGTGGTAGAACCTCGTAAAACTATTTTTATTACAAGACTACATAAAGACGTTTCGGAAGCTGAGGTGAAATCCTATCTGAAGGACAATTTCAATATTGAAGATGTCAACTGTCGGCGTATTTTATCTCGACGGACCACCGAAGGTGATCGAAATTTCTCTTCGTTTAAGATAAATGTAGCCGCTGCAAATTTTGATAATTTATTACAACCATGTTCGTGGCCTGCTGGTTGTTTAATTAAGGAATTTATAAATTACAGCAGGGGTAGTCAGAATAAAACAAATTTTCCTGTTCTTCAACAAAATCATTCAACAGTGTAACCAACAGCAGGCCTGACTTAATGACAAGACAAACTATTTGTTACAATGCGATGTCTCCTAGATTATTTTACCGAAATGTTGGGCGAATGTCGTCGAAATCAATCGAATTTCTCAAGTTCGTCTACTCAACAAACTTCCAGTTTTATGCCATCACCGAGACTGGATTTCACAACGGCATATTTAATAACGAATATTTTCCAAATGACTATATCGTCTATAGATGTGATAGATCCATCCATAATAGTATAAAACAGACGGGCGGTGGTGTGCTTTTTGCAGCCCACTCTTCTTTTACAAGTGAGCAAATTACTGTGTCTGGATGTGAATCTATTGAATTTTTATGTGTTAAGGTTCTAGTTTGTAAGAATATTTTTTTTTTTTTTTATAATATTATATAAGTTAAGAGTTTAGCTCGAAGATTTATTAAAAAAATGAATTTATTTTATCAATTTATATTTATCTTTTACATTTCAAACTAAAAACTAAACTAAAACTCAAAATATGTTAACATTTTATACATAAAAAATTGCTTAATAAGTAAATTATAATATTCTCAAATAACTAGAACATGTTTGCGCGTGTTCTTACATGTGTTTTCCTTTTAAGCTGATTTAGCGTCTTTAGGTGATGCGCGTGTTTGCAATTTATGCTGAGTTGCAATTCTAGTTGTGTTAACTCTTCCCCCCTACAAGATCCGCGTCCCGTGGGTCAAAACTTTAGGCTAATTGGTTGGACTCCGGATTGGTTGATGATGACTTCTTCTTGACATGGTTTTGGATTTGACCATTTGTTGCGTTTTGTTCTTAATAATAGGATGAGTATTATGATGAAAATTATGGATATTATACCGAAGTCTACAAAGGCTGCTTCCTTATGTTTTGTGAATAGTTTTTGTAGTTGATCTACATTATTTAGGTGCAGGTTGTGAAGGTATCCTGGGTCGACTTTTACTCCTTTATCTGTTATATTAGGTTGTAGTACTGTTGGTAGTACTTGCGATTTCCTAATATCTCTGCTGATGAAGGTTGTATTGTTGATCTTAATTGTTTCATTGTCGTATTGTATTAGAAAGCTTCCTTCTAGGTGTTTATCCGTGTTGTTGTAAATTATGTCTCCTTTAAAGTTGCTCAGAAAAATCGTATTGTCGTTTAGCGTGTCGATTATCTGATTCTTGTTGAATTGGTAGTTACATTGGGCATCTAATCCCCTTATGAGCTGATTGATGCAGTGGTCTGCTTTTAATTCTTCCAAACTGTTTGTCTCGCAAAGTATGGTTTCGCGAAAGAGTTTGCATTGTCGAATGATCCCGTACATTTCGTCTTGGTTTACTAGAAGTTCGTTGTATTCCAGGTATATCTGTTTGTTGTTCTCAATCGTTGATCTTACCATGACGTGATTGTATTCCCGTTTACTTGTTTTTGGTATTGATATAACATATAGTATTGTTGATTCTTTAGCCAGCATCATAGGTTCTGCGTATTCTATTGCTTCTATATCGTTAGAATATGGAAGGGTTTCGATTTCTGCAACCAGGCGACTGATTTCTTCTTTATCCAATAAATTTGTATTGATTATTTTCCCTTTTGCTAATTGCGCAGCTCGGATGATTTCTTTTATCTCCTCTTTGATTATGGTTAATCGGTTGAATAGTATTTGTTGGATTTTTTCATCTGCGTTTTCGTGTAAATGATCAACAATTTTGTTGTATTCATTGAGAATCTGCTGTGCTGTGGTCATTAAGGCATTGTTGATCTTATATTGTTGATTATTGTTATCGATGATTTGATTTTGACTTTTGATTAGTTGATCCCAGTCTGTGGCGTCTGGTGATCCTGCAATCCACTTCCATGCGGAGCCGATCCAGTTGATTGATCGGCGAGATCGTGATTTTTGACCTTTGAGTTCTGATATTAGCTGCTTGGTTTGGTTTATTTGGTGAATCAGTTGAGGTCGAAGGCTGCTTTCTGGGTCAATGTGGTCAAGTGAAGTTCTAATTCTGCTGATTATTTCTTCATAATCGGTCAAGTTGATGACATGGATTAATTTGAAATTTCCATTGATGATTCGTCCATTGCCTTGTTTGAGAGTTACTATTGGTGTGGTATATTTGTAGATGGTAAGTGAGCTTGTCAAGCCCAATATCCAGAAACTGGAAAGAAGAAATTGTTGCGTTAAATTTTTTATTTGAGTCTTGTGGACCCTTTTTCCGGAGGTGGTTGTAATTGTGACTCGATTATCTTTGGCCACAGTTTCTTCTCTAAATTTGGGTTTCTCTTTCCCTTGTATCTGCTTGATTGTAGTGTATACTATTTCCCCAGGTTTATATTTCTTTGGTTTATTTCTCTTTGCGTTTTCCCTAGAGATGTTTGTTTTTTGGTTTTTCCTGATTTTTTCTGCCACATCCTCGTTGATTTGATCCTTGAAGTTTACAAGATTTTGGTAATTGATTCTCTGCGTTCTCCCAAAAAATATGTCGCAAGGTTTGTGTTGGATAACGGAATGTATTGAGTTGTTATAGCGATCTACTGCGACATTAACTAGTTCCTTTATGGTTAATTCCTTATATTCCATTTGAAGGCATCTTATTATCTCGATGATAGTTGAATGCACTCTTTCGATGGCTCCATTTACTTCACTTCGCTGGGGTGGTGTTAAGTATATCTCTATCCCCAAGGTTTTCAGGTAGTCCATTACTATTGGACTTACGAAACTCCCCTCATTATCCATTACTAATAATCTGGGAATTGTGAAGTAATGCAATATTTTGATGATTTTGTCTCTGATGTGTAGAACAGATTTGTTGTTGATGTGGAAAAACTTTGTAAATTTAGAGAATTTATCCACGCATGAGATGAATTTTTCATTTTTTATCTCGATTATATCCATATGGAGTATTTCTGTTGGATATGTTGGAATTGGTGTCTCCTGGAGCTCGACTCGATTTGGGTGTCTGTCATATTTATTTGTATTACAGATGCTGCAGGTTTTGGTATATTTTTTTATTAGGCTGGTCATTCGTGGAAAATAGTATCGTTCTAGGATTTGTTCCTTGTTCTCAGCGTGATTTCTGTGTGCTCGATTATGCTCCTCTGTTATAATTTTGAATTTATTTTCCTCATTGCTAACGTCTTGAACCACTCTTTGTGTTAGACGTAACTTCAATCCCGGGAACTGTTCTTTGAAAACGTCTTGTAACATTTGGATGTGTTCTTCGGGTATTTTTATTCCATTGATGATGGTTGGATGGAGATTATCTCTTAGGACTTTTGTTAGAGTGTCTTTATTTATTTCCGATAGGCTGATATAATGCCTATGATAAGTAGGATGTGGTTCTTCATGACAATCAATATCTTTACTTGTCTTAATTATCAGTTGGTTTCTGAAGACGTTTATAGGTGCTTCGCAGTACTGGATTAGATCTGTACTGTCTTCTTCAGTGCTGTGTATCGTGGAGGTTGATGATAGGGTGTTGACCTCTAGTTCTAATCTTGACAAGGCATCAGCTACTTTGTTAGTACATCCAGGTTTGTATATGAGTTCATAATTGTACTCTTCCAATCGGGCCTTCCATCTTTTTAATTTTGTGTTATTATTTTTTGTACTTAGGGCAAATGTGAGAGGCTGATGGTCCGTGAGGATTTTAATTTTTTTCGCTCCATACAGGTAACTTCGTAAGTTATCTAATGCCCAAATGATGGCTAGCATCTCTTTCTCGTTGACCGCATAGTTTTCCTCAGTTTTATTTAACGATCTGGATATATATGTGATTGGTCTATCTTTTCCAATGTCACCCTGTGATAATACGGCACCAATTGCATAATCAGAGGCATCGGTAGTAAGTATAAAAGGTTTATCGAAGTCTGGAAAGATTAGTATTTCAGTGGATGCTAACACTTCTTTGATCTGACGGAATGCTTGGAGTTCCTTTCCTGTTAAGCTGATTTTCACTTTTTTTGATTGTGTTGCCTTAATTTGCGCGTTTTCGCCTCTTGTGAGGTTGGTTAGGGGCTTGGCGATTTTCGCGAAGTCTCTAATAAAACGTCGATAATATGATGCGAGTCCAAGGAATGATTTTAACTCTTTTAAATTATCTGGGCTCTTTAGGTTCCGTATAGCCGCGACCTTCTTTAAATCTGGCCTGATTCCTTGGTTTGTTATGATGTATCCCAGGAATTCTGTTTCTGTTTTCATGAATTCCGTTTTGTCGAGGTTGACACGTAGGTTAGCTTTTTCAAGTTTCGAGAATATTCTTTTGACATTGATAAGATGTTCTTCTTCGGTTTTCCCTCCGAATATGATGATGTCGTCGATATAAACATAGCAGATGATTCCGATGAATTCTTTCAATACGTCGTCTATCATTCTTTGGAATATAGCTGGCGCATTTTTTAGTCCGAAAGGTAGTCTTAAAAATTCATATTTTCCATTCATAGTGGAAAAAGATGTTTTCGGAATATCCTTTTCTTTCATCCTGATTTGGTGAAATCCTGATGTAAGGTCGATGGTCGTAAAAAATTTTGATTTTCCAAGATTTGCCAACGTGTTTGATATATCCGGTATTGGATATGTATCTGATACTGTGACCGCGTTTATTCTTTTGAAATCGATGACTATCCTATATTTTTTGATGCCAGATGCATCCAGCTTTTTTTCGACTACCCAAATTGGTGAATTGTATGGGCTTTTAGACGGCCTTATGATTCCATCCTTTAGAAATTGGTCTATTTGCTTCTCCACTTCTTGCCTCATACTGACTGGATAAGGATAGGATTTCGTGTAAATTGGTTCATCTGTTGTTGTTTTAATTTCTGCTTTTATGTTAGTATCAATTGTTTCAGTATCGTTGACTGGGTTAAATAGTGTTTTGAATTTTGCCACAATTTCTTGGAGTTTTTTTCTGGCTTCTGTAGATAAGTGACTATCCCGAATTTCAATGTTGTTTACTTGAACTGAGTGTTTTTCCTTGAGTGGAATTTTAATATTTGGGGTTATGGTCAAAATGTTATTTTTCCGGTCGATAATTGCTCCAAGTTTTTTTAGAGTGTCGTCCCCGATTATTCCGTCGAATGTTTTTAAACCAGGTAGTACAAAAAACTCTATTACTGTGTCGATTCCAATGCATTTAAAAAATTGTCCGGATATTTTTTTACTGATCCTGATGTCACCTCCCGCTGATTTTATGTTAAACGGGACATTAGTGGGAATGGATCCTTCGGCTAGTTCAGGTTTGATGAAGTTCTTGTTGGCTCCCGTGTCGATTAAAAATTTGAGGATGTTGTTCTTTGCTGTTTTGTACTCTAGGTATGGTATGCTAGAGAGGCTTTCTCCATAAAATTTACCTCTGAGTTTATTTCCTCAGGTTCGTCTTCTAATGTCTCGATATCAGTATTTTCGTTAACTAACTGATTATATTCCTCTTCCTCCTGTGTATCCAAATGATAAATTCTTTGTTGTCTTTGGGATTCGCCGTAGCTTGGATGTTCTACTTTCGGTGGATGGTTATTTTGATATGTTGGTCTGTTCATGTAATTTACGCGTTTGGTTTGAATTGACTGGTCAACTTCCATTGGTGTTGCAGGTTTCGGATAAATTGGCCTTGGTGGCATTTGTTGATTTAGATTTTGATTGTTGTACGATGTTTGGTTGTTATAATGTTGATTATTGTATACCATATTTTTCCGTTGCGGTGGTATTAAATTATGGATTACTCGTGGATTTTGTGAATTTGTATATGAAGCTTGGTTGACCGAGTTATTAATTCGTGGATTTTGTGGGTTGATATACGAAAACTGGTTGATTGGAGCTGTTACTGAGTTAGTAATGTTCTTTTTCTGGATCGTTAAATTTCTGAAATTCATGTTTTGAATCTCAAGGCAGGATGCGTATGCCTCCGGAAGTGTAGTTGGTTTTTGGATGATTAACATTCGTGACAATTCTCCGTTTAACCCTCTGACAAAAACGTCCAAAGCTCGATTCCTGTAGTTTTCGACTAGAACGCTGATGGTTTCTGTCGAGTAATCCTCTGTTTTTATTTTGTTTACTATCAATGAGAATTGATGATTCACATTGGCGTAAAATTCGTCGATTGTCATATTTCTTTGTACGAGGTTATTTAATTGATGTTCTAATGTGCGAAGATCCCTTTTATCTGCGTAGTGGAGCGAAAGACATTTTTTTATAGACGCCCACTCATCATCGAAGATATTATATGATATTAATGCCGCATCTGCGTTTCCTCTAATCTTCTGCCTTATGTGTTGCAATATTGTTCTATAGATTGGTTTAGTTCGTACGATATTATAGTCTCGTAGAATGGTCTCGACATTATGTACCCAAGAGATATATTGAGTTGGATTTCCGTCGAACTGTTGCAGTTCCTTCACGCAGTCAGGTAGCTTACTTATGTCCTTAAGATCTTGTTCATTTTGTGGGGCTGCGAATATTGTTGCTGCAACTGGATTTATAGGTTTCTCCAGTACCTCGAGTCTCCGCTCGATTTGTTTTGTGAACTCAATTTGAGCATTTAGGGCTCCGGTTATTCTTGTTAATGCAGCTTGGATTTGATCTAATTTTTGTTCAACTGGTGTCGTCATTATGATGTTTCACTTATTATTATATTTAAATTATTTTTATTATTATATTTTATTATTATTTTAAATTTTGTTTTTATTATTACTGTTGGTTATTACGATCACTTTTTTATAATTAAACAAAATGTTTAGTTGATTTTATTATTATTTGTTATTATACTCACTTTTTATTATTAATTTAGTATTTTGTAATTTTTATTAATTAATACTTGTTATGAAAAAATACTTAGTTACTATTATTATTGTTATTATAATCACTTTTTATTATTAAAATTCTCGTTATTATTATAATCACTTTTTATTATTATTTTTTTACTTTGTTATTAATTTTTTACTTACATTAAAATTAAGAAGCTTTTCATGGCTTATTTGTGGATTAGTTTTGCCACAAAGATTTTTATAGTGCACAGCCGGTTATCGTACACTCGGAACCCGTACGTGTGTCTTCTAAATAACGGATATGCTGTATTTCTCCCGTTTGGCGATGTTGCGTTGATATTTGTAACCCGCCTACTAATGGTACAAACTTTATCACGGTTTATTTAGTTTCACTACTTCAGTGGAACGGCTTTAGCTATGTTCTTATGTGTATAGCCTTTAAAAATTTTGGTATAAAAAACGGTTATGTTCTCGTGGGTATAACTTCTATTTTTAACCAAAACTTGTCGCTCTTTAGTTTTAGATACTTTTCAGCAGGAGTTTACTGATCTAATGATCTTCACTAATTTTTTTCACTTTTTTGTTACTTGCACTTTTTATTATTTTATTAATATTTTAACGCCAGGTCCCTGTTTCGGCGCCAGTTAAGAGTTTAGCTCGAAGATTTATTAAAAAAATGAATTTATTTTATCAATTTATATTTATCTTTTACATTTCAAACTAAAAACTAAACTAAAACTCAAAATATGTTAACATTTTATACATAAAAAATTGCTTAATAAGTAAATTATAATATTCTCAAATAACTAGAACATGTTTGCGCGTGTTCTTACATGTGTTTTCCTTTTAAGCTGATTTAGCGTCTTTAGGTGATGCGCGTGTTTGCAATTTATGCTGAGTTGCAATTCTAGTTGTGTTAACTTATATACCTCCTAGATCTTCTATTGATATTTATCTAAATCACATTGATTGTATAAACGAAGTTTGTAATTTGAGTGGCTGTGTTGATAATGTAATGGTACTTGGCGATTTTAACTTAAGCGATGTTCATTGGTCGTTCGATCCTGAATCTCTGGATTTGTTTCCGTCAGACGCTCGATCTGCCAATGATTCTCTTGTGTTGGATTCATTATTCAGTTTTAACCTAAAACAAATTAACCGCTACTCAAATAGTAATGATTCATTTTTAGATTTAGTATTTGCAAATAACACGGAACATCTCTCTGTCCGTCAATCTTTTGGACCTTTTTCAAATAGTGAGAATGATATTCATCATGTTTCTATTGAAGTCGAAATTTGTACTATCGGTCTCAAAGATAAATGCCGGGTTTTTTCGAATGATGCCTATTATTACAATTTTAAGTCCTGTGACATCTATGGTCTCTCCGATTATCTTAAAGGTATTAATTGGGGTGTTTTATTTAATAATAATATTTTAGACGTAAATGTGGATAAATTTAATAACTTATTATTTGCAGCTTTTCATCGTTTCGTACCTTTGAAAAAGAATCGTAATTATAGTTACCCACCTTGGTTTGATGACAGCCTGATAAATTTGCGCAATCGTAAGAATAAGGCTTACTACAGACTTAGGGAAAATGATTGCGCACATAACAAGTCAATTTTTATAATTCTTCGGGACCAATTTAAGTCTGAATTTGAGGCTAAATACTGCCAGTACATTAAATCGATTGAAGCTAAAATTAAAAGTGACCCTAAACAGTTTTGGAAATTTGTGAACGATAAGCGCAGCACAACTGGATTTCCATCTACAATGAAGTATAACAACATACAGTTGAACACAGTTTCTGACATTTGCGCAGGGTTTGCAGAATTCTTTCAATCAGTGTATAAAACGTATGATATTCAAGTTGATAATAATCGCTTCATCGGTGCTTCCCAACATAACATCCCTCATTTAATAATAACGGAAGATGAGATTACCAAGGCTCTTATTGATTTTAAGGATGGATGCGGACCAGATGGAATACCCTCATCTATTCTTAAATCGGTAGCATCCTACATAACTACACCTTTATGTTATCTGTTCAATCAATCTTTAGCGAGTGGATATTTCCCAGCTGCTTGGAAAATCGCACACATTGTTCCAATTTATAAAAAAGGCGATCGCTCGGATATATCAAACTATCAGGGTATTTCAATTTTGTCTACCATACCAAAACTTTTTGAATTAATAGTAACTAATCATTTGACATTTTATACAAAACAAATCATCTCATCTTTCCAGCATGGTTTCACTAGTGGTAGATCAACATCTACCAACCTTTTACAGTTTACAAAATTTGTTATTGAATCAATAGAGTCTAAGGCACAGGTTGATGTAATCTATTTTGATTTTGCTAAGGCTTTTGACTCAATTGACCACAGAATTATTATAAAAAAACTTGCTGCGATTGGGGTTGATCCAAGGTTTCTAAAGTGGATTGCATCTTACTTAGAAGACAGGAAGCAGTTTGTTCTATTGAATCACATCAAATCAAATTTTATGTATTGCCATTCAGGTGTTCCTCAAGGCTCCCATTTGGGCCCAATTATTTTTCTTTTATTTGTGAATGATGTCACCGATATATTTAAATTTTGTAATGTTCTATTGTTTGCTGACGATTTGAAGATTTTTATGCGAACTCGGTCTTTAGTTGATGTTGATATACTACAGTCTGAAATAAATAATTTATCTAGATGGTGCTCTGCTAATAGATTGTTTGTTAATATAAGTAAATGCAGTGTCATGTCGTTCTATAGGACTTTTAACCCTATAATTTCTAACTATTATTTTGACGGTAATCAGCTTAGCAGGGTAACTTCAATAACGGATTTGGGAGTTATATTTGATACTAAAGTAACTTTCTGTTTACATATTGATAACATAATACGTAAAGCTAATTCTATGTTAGGGTTCATTATTCGAATGACAAAGGAGTTTCATGATATATTTTCATGTGTAACTCTGTATGTCTCTTTGGTTAGATCACACCTTGAGTATGCTGTGGTTGTATGGTATCCCCATCATGCAGTACACATCGATAGATTGGAGTCAATTCAGAGGCGATTTACCATTTATATTCTAAGGAAACTCGGGTTCCTTTCTGATCGTAGTCAGCCTAGGTGGAAACAGATATGTGACCTGCCGTCTTATGTTGATAGATGTCATGATCTTCGTATTGATACTTTAGAAAAACGTCGTAAAATTGCCGCGGCTATGTTTGTGGGAGATTCTTTATGTGGACGGGTTAATTGTTTAGACCTCACTTCTACCTGGTGCATTTATGTTCCCAAACGAAATCTACGCCAAAGGGAATTCTTATATGTCCCATGCCACAGGACTGAATATGGAAGTAATGAACCGACGGCTTCTATGTCTAGAATATTTAATGAATATTATCTTTTTTTCGATTTTTCGAGGTCAAGAGAGATTTTCCGTGTTGCAATTCGTAAGTGTGATTTTAACAACCAATTTTGTCTGTATTATACATTTGTAATTAGTGTTTAAGATAGGATTTTATTTTCTAAAATATTTCGTGATTTTGTGAGTTTTTGTGTTACTATTCATTAGGTTGTTTTACCGTAGAATAGTTTGTATATAAAAATAAAAAATAAAATATACTTCAGATAATGTGATTCTGTGATAATGGGTTAGTGTTCTTAAGGTGTCGCCAATAATACAAATATCTATACCATGTCTTGAATTGTGTGGCGCAGTATTACTCAGCAAATTAATTAAGTTTGTTGTACAAAATTCATCATTCCATTTCAATCGCAGATTACTGCTTGGTCGGATTCGAAAATTGTACTTGATTGGCTTTCTTCACACCCGCGACGCTGGGACACCTTTGTTGGAAACCGAACATCCGAAATTATAGAAGAATTACCTCGTTTTTTGCCTGAAATAATTTTTACTGGAATTCCCGGAGCCGAAATTACACTACGAATAAAAACACACTTTAAAATTAGCTTTTAGATTTCGTTTTCTAAAATTTTTACTTTATTCTTTATTTTATTTTATTTGACACTCAAAACTTAAACTTATTTTACAGACTTTTAAATTATTTTAAAACTAATGATCGTATTCTGATCGTGGTTACTATACATACTTACTTTTTTATTTTGACCGTTGTGGTCGTGAGATGATTATATACTTTTGATTTAAAACTAACTTAAAATCTAAGACCGGACTGGTCTCTTCTGACTAATTAAGTTTTTTACTTCTAAATTTTTTTATATGTGCTGAATTTTCCTGACGTACTATACGATTGAACCATTTTTGTTGTTTATTAAACGTTTTTTCGAGTTCAATCGGATTTAGAACAAGCCGCCTTAGGCTTGCCAAACTATGTTGTAAGTTTGAATCGTTACAATTCATAACAGAATTTTATTCATAAAATTCGTAATTCGATTTTTCGTCTGGTTTAATCAAAAATTTCAAGTGATACAAATCGAAAATATTATTTGCTTCACCACGAATCTCTAATTTCGAATTTTCTTCGTCGACTGAAAATTTATAAAATTTTAAGCACATTGCCTTTGTAGCAGGATGGTTGTTTATGTTAATATTTGTTAGAATATTAAATTGAAATTCTTTTGTTTTTAATTTATGCAACCCATTCAACACAAATTCAAATATGGATTGCCACGTGCCTTCATCTTCATTTATGTTGACTTCCTAAAATATAAAATGAAAAGCATTTTGACCAATAATATTCGTCTTTGAAGAATTAATTTATACTTACGAGTAATTTCGGTAAATTATTGAGCAGCTCCCAATTTTGAAAGGTGTTTTCGAAAGAACATTGGTCCAGTGATAACGACGGTTTTATGTCACATTGTTGTAAATTTTCCAGCATATTTGCATCAATTTTAATCGATTCAAAAATCATCTTAGAAACTATTAAATTATTGAATATTCTGAAATCACTCAGTTTACAGTTTATGAATAAATTAATTTGGCTGTATTCAAACGTAATCATTTTTAATTCGGTAATGAAATCTTCGATGAAATTGTACGTATTATCTCCAATCAAATGTACGTAAAAATCATCTCCTTTATTTGCCAATATGGATATATTCGATTGAGGCGCATTCTTAAGCCAAACATAATTTGTGTCAAGAATTATTTTAGAGACATTATCGCATTTAACTAAATCCAAAAAGAATGATAAACTCATCTGATCAAAACCAGTGCCATCGATGCGATATTGTATATTATGTTTATCCCTTAATTTGTTAAGAACGTTGCTCTCTTTTGCAAGGAAAATAGTACCGCTCGGTGCAATCAATTTTTGAAATTCGCAATCGTATACCACAACTTCAAAAGCTATGGTGTTATACAAAAATTGAAATTCGTATGCCAAATAATACATCAGAACATTGAAATAACCAATATTTTTATCTATCTTATATTCTAGTAGGTTCAAATGATTATCTTTAACGATTTTGCCTAATTCTCGTTTTATCATAAAATCAATTTCATACCTTACAAGAGTTAGATGGGATATATTACTCACAACATCACTTAGTGACCATCTTAATGCAAGTAGATCCATAATATTTAGATCGTTAGTGTAACTAAGTGTTCCAAGATGCTGGAGAATTATAGGTAATATTAAATAGACCTTATCATTTATAGGTGGCCCCGAATGCCTAAGTGATTGTTGCCACGGGAAAGCTACCATCATGAAGTAATACTTTGATTTATGAAAATCTTGAAATGTCAGAAATTCGTGAACTAAATTTAATTTTGTATTAACACTTTGGCTAAAAGTAACCACCTTGATTATTTCATCGTTAGCGGAAATCCCGAGCTTTTCATCGACTTTTAAAATATACGATTCCAGGTTGTGTTTTGTGATAAAATCCTGAAAATAAATGTTTCGCTTTAAGATCATATTTGTTAAATTTAATAACTCTTCAATACTTTACCTCCATAATTTTAAATGATCCTACTTTTATAAATAATGTGGGGTTTTCCTCCCATGGAAACGTACACTTTGAATTGTTAATTGAATTAAAAATGAACTTTAGTTGATCTTGTGTTGCTTGTTTAACAATAATTAGCCGCATATCCAAGTTCTTGGTTCCAATTCTTATTATTTGCTCGTACATTTCCCAATCATCATTTTTAAACAATTTATTCATTACTCGAGCCCAATTTTCGGTAATAGAGACATGAACACAAAATGACCATGGAACACGCACTTTTTAGATAAAATTAGCTTTATTATAGATAAAACACAAAACAAGAGAATGTTGTTCAAAAACTTACAAGGCTCAGTATTATTATTTTCAAAAATGAAATGATTTATAATTTCAGATTTTGTCCACACTTCGGCCATGCTTATACTTGAATGAAATATGAAATAAAGTATTTTAATAATCTGCAGTAAACTAAAATTGAAAACGGATTTTGCTAAGATATTTATACTAAAATAAATGACATCACATTTGTCAATTTTATCGCAAAGATAAGTGTCTTCATTTTCAAAGTGTTTTAGCAAATACAAAGAAAATCAATTACATGCGTGCGTATAGATTAAAATATTAAGCGGACAATTTTATTGTTGTAAATAGCTGCGCGATCAGATAATCAAATAAATTTATAACTGACATAATTTTTTAGTGAACTGACCACAAATATATTTGATGCTTTCTTAATCAACAAATATTGCGTTATCACATATTGCGATGATACTAATTCTAAATTAAGGTAATTACATATATGTTTGTTTCTATCTATACAATCTTATCACTCCCAACTCTTTTACTTTTAATTCCTACCTTATGCAGTAGCCAATTTGGCGACGTACAGCTATATGCCGTTTTGCGTAGGTCACCTGCACATTACATTGATTCATACCAGCCTATATTACTAACATGAAAGGTAGGGTCGGCCCCTGAGTTCTGCACTCTCAGCACCCGTTTTACATACAACAAAATCGAAGGAGAGGATAGGCTAGTTAATCGATCGATAAGTTAGTACTTTTACGGTGGCACAATGCCAACACAATTTAACTACTGTTGTAGATCTCTGGAATCCAGATGCACCTTAAACAACATCCTTAGCAAGAAAATTAATTTTTGATTTCTGGTAGTATTTGCGGCACTTCAAACATTTCTTCGCCCTCAAAGGTAATTTTTATTTATTAGCCAGTGAGGGTAGATTCTCATACTGCATGTTCTAAAGCTGTCTACCAAACTTGTACTCATCATAGCAAATGTTGCTTGAGGTTGTTGATGTAGCCAGTGTTGCTTTACTCAACCCGCCTTTATAAGAAAATTTCCTTATTAGGTAGCATGAATTCATAAGGTAACATGAATAACTATACAGCAGAAGTATATGACAAATTTATGCAAAATAATTTGTTCTTTATTTGTGTCGTGTCACACAACCCCTTATTTCCGGCTAAGTCAATTTTATGCTTATTAGACGTTATACTTTTTATTGTTTCGCTTTTATTGTAAAACAGGAGGCCTATTCCCGAACACATAAATGCTTTCACAATATTGTGAAATTTGACAATATTGTGAATTTTGTATCATGTAACACCAAAGTGGTGTTAAATTTTACACAATAATGTGAATCCGGCAATAACAATATAGTTACTGTCAAAACCACAAACGCATATACAGTCAAACCTGTTTTTGTGCGGTAGATAGGGACCGTACAAAAAAAATCGCACAAAAAAAAAAAATATTCGCAAACTCCATAAATCGCTATAATAAATAATTTTGTACAAAAATTACAAAAATTTTTTTTTTATGCGGTGGATAGGGACCGCATAAAAAAAGTTTCCCTTAGAAAATACATATGGCAAAGTTTTACGAAATAGCGAGAAAGTGCTTTCTAAACAAAATAAATAATTAAATTACACATGGAAACATTTAAAAAAAATTTAATTTCTCATTTTTAAATAAAACGGTAAATTTCCTTTTTTCTTACATCATTAGGTATATTTTTTTAGTTTATGTTCAAGGTTAACAATCAGTATGGCTATTACTACGCATTTCATTAGTTGTGAAATAAACATTTCTTTTAACTAAATTATATTCTTTGTGTGCATTATGTATGTTAATTATATATTGAAATTTGCTGGAATATGGAATATATAAGAATATTGAGCATGTCTAATGATTAATGAACTTGGCTGATGCATTAGGTATGAAAATGGCTGAACAGAATCTCGATATTCATATACCGCATAAAAAAAATTCGCACAAAAAAATCGCATACAAAAAAAAATCGCACAAAAAAAGCGCATAAAAAAAAATCGCATAAAAAAAGACCGCACAAAAACAGGTTTGACTGTACTTTGCTTTTTCATTTGTTTTGTATGCGACAAAATAAAATAAATTAATAGAATTTAGAATCAATAAAAAAATTATTATTTGAAATGGCAGGCAAGCAAACGTAAGTATTTAATAATTGTATTAAATTATTTAATTTGTTTTACTTTTAGTTGGTATGTTGCCATTTTAAATAACATTAAACAAAATAACAAATCATATTCCAAAATGTTTTTTTATGTATTTGTACGAAAACATAACCTATTTTGCAGGCCAAAAATAACCAATCAACACCAATTTGAAGCGATGGTTGATTATATGGAAGAGAACCGGGGATTAGCGTGTGGATATGTTATATCACAAGATGCAAGAAGTAGTAGTAAATTGCTTTGGGAAACATTATCGAGTAATTTAAATTCTCTCGGCCCCCCTCTAAGAGAGACCGCAGAATGGAAAAGAGTAAGTAAAATCATATAAACGACGTATGTATATAGTTTTAACAATTTTAATTATAGGTTTGGGCGGATTTAAAACAAAATATTAAAAAGAAGCTGAGGCAAAATGTGAAGGCGCTTAATAAAACTGGAGATCCAAACAAAACCATTTACCTAACCCCAATGGAACAAAAAGTAGACGAATTATGTGCTTTAACTGACGCTATTAAAGGGGTGGCAGGGGTAAGGACTTTTGGCGTCCCGAATATTACAATTATCGATGTATCGAATATAGAGGAAGGAGCTACTGGCAATTATGCAATACCGTATGAGGATTCTTCTTCGCCAAGACCAGAAACGCCATTTGCACTCAATATTCCAGAAAATAATTCATGTGCTGAGGAACTTCGTGAAACACCGGCGGTGCCACTTAGATCGAGACGTTCCAGAATACGAAATCGAACTTCGAAACAATTACGGGAATCTTTGATGTCCAAGCAAGTAAAATCTCAAAATGAAACCTACAAACAGTTTCTAATTGACATGCAACACCAACTAAAACTTCTTAAAAAATTGTTAGCTGCACAAAATAGAACAAATCAACTACAACAAGAAATGCTAGATTTAAAAAAAGAAAAACTTGGATTGTTGAAGTTAGAACGTTTAGATAAAATGAAAAACCATGCAGACAAAATGCAATTAAAACTGCAACTCTTGGAAATAAAACAGGCGAGACTTGGTCCGGAATAAAATTAATTCCAGAAATTTATTTTAATTATTATGTTGCCAAATAAAGAAATGAAAGGCTGTTTTAGTTTAAGTTTATAGAACTGAATTATTTATTATTACGTAACTGAAGAATTTCACGAATAAAATATTTTGTAACTACATTATAAGACTATTTTTTATTTCATCCCTTGTTCGTCTTGCCCTCGCTATTTCACTTAAAGAATTTTCCTGTTCCAGATTATTGGTGTTAGTTTCATTATTATCGACTTCTTCATTAACATATAATTCTAATGTAGTGAATTTTTTGCAAACATTATGCAAGGCACAACAAACATTAACGATTTTTGCCGCTTTGGCTGGGGTATAATGTAACTCGCGGGACGACAAAAGACAACGGAAACGGCCTTTCAGTAACCCAAATGTTCTCTCAATTATATTCCGGGCTTTAGAATGTTGGTGATTGAATGAAGCCTCTGGACTTCCGCCTGAAGCTTGCCTATATGGAGTGATTACCCAAGGTTCAATGGGATATCCAGAATCGCCTGAAATTTAACATAAGTGAATTGAGATATGGAACGAGATAATCCGAGCATTATATTTACCTAGTAACCACGAATTTTTGTCTCCATTTTTCCATCGTTCTTCTAAGAACTTCCTTTCTGGGCTTACACTCCATACCGCCGAATCATGAGATGCCCCGCCATTTCTTGCATTTACGCTTCGTATCAGCATGTTGTTATCACAAATCTAAATAATATGTACAATTTCGTTAAACGAGTATTTTTGAAAATTTACAATTATGTATGTGTTTTAAAAATTTACCACCATTACGTTCATACTGTGGTTTCCTTTTCTGTTAAAGAATAGATGTTCTGCCTCTGTTGGACGGATGATATTGACATGAGTGCCATCGATTGCCCCTATTACGCCAGGTATTTTGGTACGAGAAAAAAACCAATGTTTCGACTGTATTTGTTCCGCAGCTGTCATTTCTAGATGAATTACTAGCGGGCACAAAACGTTCTCTAATATCGACAACGTTTCCTCTAGCACTTTTGAAACTGTGGATTGTCCCATGCCCACCAAATAGTCCTGCCCCACACATGCTTAGATTTTTTAAAATTCAATTCTGTTTTATTCAGAATAAATGAAAAGCCCTCTTTGCTCAATCGAAACAGTGTCTGAAAACTTTGTATATAAACGTACATGTAGTTTTATATTAAATTTTGAAAATGCGTGTACTTTATAAGTTTAACTTACGTTATCTCCCGAAATTCCAATGGATTTGAATTATCCCGCAAATTCTTCGTTGTATAGCTCGTTCATAAATGTCCTCTTCATCACTGCTGCTTTCGAAGCCCCAAAAAATCCAATCCATTCTATGTTGAATTTTACTTTTTTTCACTCATATAACGTAACTTTTGTTTTGAATTTGACACTTTTAGAGGAATGTACTACAAAATATATTTTAATCTACTACAATTTTTTAGCTAAGAAACACACCTTAAACTTGTGTACGAGAATGCCAATTTCACATAAAATTGTGTAGCATTTTTGTCAAATTGGCATAATTGTGAATAGACAATTATGTGTTCGGGAATAGGCCTCCAGTTTAATGTGATTGAATGAAATTTGTACGAAAAGACGAGTAAATAAAATATAAAAACAGAATAAAATTTACCTTCAATCGAGTGTTTGTATTCTCACGATTATTAAGACCCCACCAGTGGTAATCTTAATAATCAGTTAAACTATTGGGTTCTATATAGGTTAAATTTACGACCTAATCGTTGCTTAATTGCTCTACATACCACCAGGTCCCACCAGAGGTAACCTTATATCAGAGAATTAACCATAACTTTAGAATCTAATACCAATAAGTTATAAGCACAGGTGAGAACTTTACATCGTCCTTCGAGCTTATCGAGCATAACCAAACAACAACCACCAACGAGGAGCTCAAAATGGAAGAGCTACTACAAAAGCAACAAGAGAAGGGGCAGCAGCTGATTTACATGAACACAAATTACCACAAAGACGAAGATAGCAGAAAAACAAAAAAAAACTATCTCGAAAACAGAATTGCTAAACTAAAAACACTACATATACACTGAATACTTAGCCAATGATGAGGCTATCCGAGAGGTGGACCCACCTTTATAACCACAGCATCCATATCTTACAGTGAGGAAACAAGTTGCTGACACATATACGCAGCTGCTAGATGATACGGGGTTCCGATTAAATAACCGGCTACCGAAAACGACGACAATAAACATACCAGAGAACAACTTATAACTTACAACGCACGCGAAATAATGCCTGTGAAATACTTCCTAAAATAAAATCCCAAATTTTCCGTATGCAACTAAATCTGAGCTCTATGATGTGGTTTCTCCCTTTGGAGGTTCTTAACAATTTCAGGTCATTTGGCGTTTGCCGTAATGGTAACGAATAGAACTATCAAGCCGAATTTTCCAAAAGGATTGACATTGTATCACCTTTCTGTCATTTTCTTGGTGAACCTTTGCATGCCGATGACAGAATCACTCAAATGCCGGCTTGAACTTACAAATTTGCACTTTGGTAAGCCACATGATCTGCAAGTCCTGGATATAATTCTGTTTGCAACGTTTTCTGACGGAAACGAATGAAATTCAAATTATTTGCCTATACGCTGGAACACTTCAATTGCCCTAACGTGAGAAGAACTAACAATTGGCTTGGTTAAATCTAGATTAGGTGATTCGTAATTGGATAAGGCTCCCAACGCTGAAAAATCTATTATCCATTGCTGAATAAGACGGCCGGCATTAATGATTGGATTAAAGGAATTTCTAAAGGCCAGTTGAAAAGCCATAGACTGCAGTATGCTAATAGTTTGCCGGATCCGTTGTATATCATCATATAGCTACCCCCTCCCCCTCCTTTTGGTTACCATCGCGGCTCTCCGTATAGATATAAAAATTGCATATGTACATAATATGGATCCATATTAAAATGTTAATATGAATGAAAATGACACCATCATTGTTAGTTGAGTGTTATAGTGTTTTTGATCTGAGTGACGAGCTATCTATCATTTCTCCTTTTGCAGGATGAAAATGGTACGTGCGATAATAAATCTGTGCATCAACATGACACACATAAGAGCCCGAACTTGGAGATCTCTGAATTTTTCTCCCATTGATGCGAACGCAACAGAACTATTGTTAGATCTGAATTCCGATGATGAATGACGATGGACTGAATGGTAATGGTGGATGGTACAGATTTCGCCGTTGAAATTTGGTGTAACATGCCCGTATATACATTGCCTGTTATTTATATCGCTGACCCCTAGGCTTGGCCGTGTGATATTTTACATACAAGGCCTATACGAAAGAGATTCCAGAAACCATAATCGAATGTCAATCTTTTGATTTTTGTTGAACAGATTTCGTCGTTGAAATTTGCCTGATGTGATCGACCTTGTGACATTTAGCGTACTAGTTACTAGATGTACACAGCTTGTAGCGTAATATTCAATATTTAATACTTCTGATTTCAAGTTATACTTTTTTGGGATTTATATGCAACAATTATATGAATGAATGCAATTTGTAGAAACACATACTTACATATTTTTTGTTATTTGGGAAGAATTTCATTTCGGTCGCGCAACAACAACATGCAACGGAAGAGACAACAACGCTACAGAACAACCCGAGGAATCAACAACCAGAGGATGGAGGTAGAATAGACCAAAACCAGGAACCGTCATTATACATTAGTAGCAGGCCACCTAAAGCATCCAAAATGGAAGACAATAATAACAAAAGGTGCTTTAAGAGGCAACACGTTCTAATGCAAACAATTTATCAGAAACTAGCCTCAATAGAATACTCACCAAGAACAACCAGAATGCGTACTTCAATTTGAAAATGAATCAACTGACCAAGGAAATGGAAGAGATTGATTCATAACACATAAATATCCTCGTCGCAAGAAGATGAGCAGACATCGGATTATTTCCGTGAAAATTACTACGGGAAACTTAACGATAGGATGGACTCCATGATCGTTCGATTGCAAAAAAGACAGACCGAACCAACAAATTCGATCAGAACAACAAAAGTACAGCTGCCCAAAGTCGAACTACTAACATTTCATGGGAATTATGAGCAGGGAGCTCTTTCAAAGACATATTTAAAATCGCATATACAAATGACGTATTTAAAATCGCACATACAGAAAGGGGCAGCTCAACTAATCAGTCATCTAGCGACAACGGGTGACAACTATCAGAAAGCTTAGGAAATATTACAAGCCAGATACAGCAAGCAGCAAACCTAGACTTCTGGCAACTAAATATTTCAATTCATTGCTATCATTATCAGCGGTGCATAGAGAATCTGTTGGGTCAATTCGAGCTTTGCACGATACAGCAAGAGGAATGCTCCACAATATCAACCGCCTCAAAATAAGCTCTCCATTTGATGCATTCGTACCTTTCATCTTAAGCAGAAAACTAGATCCAGAATCCAGTAGGCTATACGTTATCAAATCCGAGAGAAATTCCACAAACAAAGGAATTATTTAGTGTTTTGGAAAGGAGATTCCAATCTTTAGAGGCGATGGTGTCCACTAAAGGAAACAATGCTAGGATACAATACATACCGCCCCTAAAACGTGTGTACATGCTGCAACGATCAATAGTCAGTGTCTGGTGAAGGGTTCTCAAGGTGCTCATAAGTTGGGGGAGTGCAAAGTAAAACAAATATTCCAGTAATGACGTCACTTCCTATTCCTGCCCATCAACTACATGCTGCATGGTATGGAAATGAGTACACCATACTCTTCTAGATGGAAACAACGGTAGCAACAACTACGAAGGGCACGACATAACCCAAGGCCCAGTATTATTGTCAACTGCAATAATTAAAGCAGAAACAGGAATCTCTGCAAAGGCCAACTTATTAAACATCAAAAAAGAATAAGGCTAGCCCCAAGGTTCGAGGGAGGCTTCCGGTTAGAGGTTGAAGCTTTTGAATAATGTCTGCCATACTTCTAGATATTAGGAAGGCATTTGACTCCGTGTGGCACAGAAAACGCTACTGCTGGTGTTCCTCAGGGATCGGTGCTGGGACCACTGCTCTATGTAATTTTTCCCATAATTAAGGTACACAAAACTTATTGACAGTTAATATTTTAGAGTACTCCATGGTTAATTTTTATGACATCGAAATTTTCTTAACTGGATTAACAAAACAAATTTTATCCAGAACCTTACATATATATATCTGGGTTCCGTTAAATTTTTGACGTGATAACGTTTTACACCGCATGTTCAGAAAACTGACCCCAAATTTAGCCGTTGGTCGGGGGCAATTACTCATCAACTATAAGCATTACCTTTAATTTAAAGATATGACTGCTTAGATTGGTCCTTCGGCTTTATGTGTCACGCATCATATTATCGAAATGACGTCATCCGGCGGCAAAGAAACCCGCGCCGCGAACCTCTGATTTCGACCGATTTAAATGCTTGAACCAGGGTAGCGAAAGAATGGCCCATCCGATCGGAGATCAGATGATGCCAATTTTTACGTAAATAACCAGTGGTGGTTAATTTATTTTAAATTAAATTAATTAATCATCACATAAATTTTAATTAAAAATTCAAACTTCAAAATAGAGAATTATAGAGATTGAGGGCACTATAGCAAGAGAATGCCTCATCAGATCGGAGCAATTCGGTTATTAATTTGTGCTTAATAATACTGTGGCAGATAATTTATTTTAAATCAAAATAATTAATCTCCACATGAATTTTAATTAAAATTGAATATGAAATTTCGAAAAGGGCACATCTCTTATATATTGATAACATCATTTTTTTACATAAATGTGATGGAAATATATCCCCACACCTATTTTGTTTGTAATAGGCACGTCTTTTGAAATATGATTATTACCAGGGTCGTTGTGTATAACAATAATTTCGAAAAGATCACAACTCTTGGAGATGTGCCTTTTTCAAATTTAATGCATTTTATTTAATATTTCAGAGATGTGCCCTTTTCGAAATTGCATATTCAATTACAAACTACAAAATAGCGATTTACAATGTTTGAGATCACTGTAGCGGGACAACCCCTCATGCCTCATCTGATCGGAGCAATTCTAGTGCTAATTTGTGCGTAAAGTAACTGTGGCAGATAATTTATTGTAAATTAAAATAATTAATTTTCACATAAATTTTAATTAAAATTTAGATCTACAAAGTGGTGATTTACAATGCTAGAGAGCACTAGGGAAAAATGGCTGATCTGATAGCTCATATGTCAGTGTGAACTCCGATATATATTTGACCTAGACTGCGTATCCACCAAACTAGCCTCGGCGACTTTGGGAGGCATCTGTCTGCGGGAACTCACATTCATCAGGCACATCTCCGCTGAGACCCTGCGCTTCATATCGTACTTCTCATACCATCGCCCAGTACTTAATCGTTTGCAAACAATCACTGTACTCTCATTGCATGATGCAAATAATAAAGAAATTTATTTTAACAAACCCATACATCGTGCCATTTCTCGCACCTCTTATAAACGTTATCACGGAAAACATCTACGGCCATGGAGAAGGCACAGCCTACCCCGATTTTTTTATTTATAAATTTCACCAATTATGGTCGATACAGTATTTTTATTATATTTTAATTATTTTTTTTCCAATAATTAGATATAAGTAAATTCATACAATATCTTAACTTATTAATTCAGAAGGTACTTAAGCACTTATCGAATGATATTTTTCGATATTAATTTTTTTTTATTTAGATTTTATTACTTAACGTTTTACTATTTAATTTTTTATATTTTTTTTGTTTTTTCAATAGTTAATTCTATTAAAACCAACTTGAAAATTCTGGCCAACTGACTAGTTATTTATTTTTTTTCAACCCGACTCGTAAGAAAAAAGGTTAATTATCTTGAAGGGGAAAAGCTTAACCAGTTTTTGGCTTTTAATTTTTTTCTTTTTTTCAAGTACCTACCGCTTATCAATTAAAATCAAAACAAGGTGAACCATCTTATCGTTACAAGGTTAGCTATTTTTCCACGAATAGTAACCGTGTTATTAACCACTCGATTTATTGAAAATCTCTTCGACACATTGAATTTAAAATGCCATTGACCAGCTGGCTTTAGTATTGTAGTTGCTGCATTTTTCCAATCCCTAATTTAATAATGGTCCCATTCTCCTTGGAAAGCTGGAAGTATTCCTCCGGTTTAACTATTGTCTATTTCGCTTTAACTTTTTTTCCAATTGAGCGAATACCCTATCCAGAGGGGGTGGGGGGGGGGGGGGATAAACGAGTGCCCAGTGATAGGGATAATAATCTCGATGTCCTTTATGTGACGGGGAGCCTCTAAGCTTAGCCAATAAGAGCACATAGCCATCATAGTGGTATTTTTATTTTGCGCCCCACAACCATCGCATATAAGCCTGATTTTGGATATATTGCTGCTTAAAGTGGAATTTTGAAGTCTGTGATAAACAGCTGAGGCAATTTCGTTAGACCCTTTGGGCCGCTCATTTTCAGTCCAAAGATAGAGAAACACATTTTCTTTTTTAAGGTGATCTATCGAAGTGCCTTGAACAACTCCTAGATTGTACAAGTACAGCTGTCTGCTATAATAGGCAGCTTGGTCAGCCACTTTCGGCAATAGCATATTTTTTTGACAGTCAAAAGAAAACGTTTCCATGTTTTCCTTTTTCTCTTTCGCCAACCCGTAAAATGCTTTTGCTCGCAATTTATGTACCCTTAAAGTCGTCATTAGAAATTTTTTTCTACGGATCCGTTTCAGCGTTTAGTTGTTCCTTTGTGGATTGGAAAGCGCTGCATATTTTTTTACTTTTTACTTCTAAATCTGGAAAATCATGTACAAACATTTGGTAAAGTTTTTTAATAGATAGTTCCCCACACATGTACTGTCTTTGTGTTCGCCATCGAAAATAATGATTTTCTAAAATTTAAAAAAAAACAACGGGCGAGTTCACACTCAACTCGCAAAAGAATTATGTGAAAACCTGCAACTATTGAATCATTTCAAGTCTCTTCGATGGGCCTGAGAACTGATCGCTCAGTATTTAAATTACGATACAATTTTTGGTTAAAAAGTCAACAAGTTGTTCTATTTTGGAATTGGAGGAAAGGTTGCCGACCCTCATTGTTTAATTGAAAATTGAAATTTATAACCGACTATATTTCAGTATAGCGATGTCTTGGTGAGCTTGAGCAAAGTACAGTTCAGTTAAGTTAATCATCAAGAAAGCTTTAAAATTCACCAATACTGATACAAGACAATTGTTGAATTATTCCATATTTAAACTTTTGTGAATTGTCACGGCAAACCAGGGGCCCAATTTTTTTACGATATTGTGAATTTGGGATCACAAAACACGACACTTTTGGGCCATCTATTCAATAGCGAGAAAACATCCGCCAACAAAAATAAGGCGGACAATTTTCCGATTGATTTATTGTTGAGGATTGTGACAAGTTTTTGCGTCTAATCTAAACTACATACAATCAAAACTAGTCTCAAAATAATGCCGGGTACGATAGCGGAATGCATAGTAAGAAACTTGAAGCGGATCGAAGAGAACATGATAGAAGCCCTGGTGAACAAAGCAAAGTGGCATCGCTGATTTGATTAATTTGAACTAAATAAAATATGGCGGTTTGCGCTAAAAAGCACTATTTTGAATAAAATCGCAATTTTGACTATACATAAAATCATATCAGCTGGAAAGACGGTAGCATGTCTCCCTGCGGCTTCTTCCTTGCGCGTATCTTTTTATTAAATGGCGATCGAATCTGCTTACCACTCTTATACTTTTTATTTCCTATATGTCCCGCATAACCAAACTCAGCAATAGCATGAGCAATACTAAACTAAACTTAGCATACCGATTAAACAATTTCAAAATTATTATTTTATTATGTATCAACGTGTGTACATATGTGCCATTTTCACAGCTCGCTAAGATGTATGAGATATTTAATATTTAAAGTATGGGTGCATTTGTCTTTGTTTAACGTACTTCCATTTCAGTTTTTTTGAATCACATACACTACACATGCATACTTTTTGTGCCTTTTCATTTTATTCTGACGAAAATTGTACTACGAATTTTTTTTTCTGTCACATTCAAATTTTGGTTTATCATTCTGTATTCAGTTTCATCTCGTTTTTTCTAGCTTTTCTTCTTTTTTAAAGTATTATTGTTTGAATTAATTTTCTTTTCCTTTTTCTTTTACTTTTAGTTTTGCTTTTTTCCGTTATTTCAATATATATTTTAAATTATTTAAATTTTATTATTTTGGTTTTGTTGGGCACCTCACGCTCTCATTTTTCTTTTTTAAATATGTTAATTTTTTGTCGGTGTAGTCAAAACAAGTATTTTTACTTCTGACTGCTCCTATTATTTTTATGTAACTTAGTACGTTACTATTAATCTTGTACTTCAATTAAATTTATAATTTTTGTTGTATTATGTTGGATAAAAATAAAATAAATAGAAATAAAAAAAAATAAAAAAATAAAAAATTTAAAAAATGAATTATATCGTATGCAAGTTCGGTGCACTTTATGTTCGTTTTTCTCATAATTTGTAATTTCGGTCGTACCGGATTTTCCGTTCCTTTTTTTACATGAATTTTTTGACTTACCCCCGCTAAAGATGTTTTCACATCACAAAATACAAATGATAAAATAAAATTAAAAACCTACAGAAAATTGGACTACTGGAAATCGCTTAACAAATCCGATAATAGCTTCTCGCTTACCTAGAAATTTATTAGAGATGCGATCGCCTCCACGATTTTCCACTGGTGCCGTATTTTGCTCAAAATATCTTTTGGTGACCCCTTTTATTCGCACCTTCGTTATATCCAAAATATTTGCAAAACTGGTTTGATATATTCGAACCAATTTTGAATTTCGTTTTCGCATTAGATATTGCACACTAAATTTTTTTGGGAGCCCACATGTTAGAATTTCAATAATAATAATAAAATCTTGGGCAGTACATATATATTTTTTTTCGTTGTGTGCTTTAAATAAATACCAAAGTACCAAATTTAATTTTCTGGTGTAAATAAATACATATAACTCCATAAGTAATTCGTCCCATGCAAATGAGAGTATGATAAGTCAAAAAAGTCATTTTTCAGGAAAGGAGTTTGAAGTTTTTTACTTTGGTATAGCAGAAAAGAAAATGAGAGTATAGTTTGTTGTTTCTAACCATCAGGGAGGATTTCGATTTTTATGAAAAATTGCCATAATATAAAATCATATTCAGAGAATTCAATTATACGATTATTTGAGAGTATGATATAGTCACTTATCATACTCTCATTTGCATGGAACATTGGATTCATAATACTTAATCTTGTATTATTGTAATTTTATTATAATTGCATACAATTACATTTATAATTAATTATATTGTTGAACGATATAACTGTGTGTACAAATAGAGTTAAGTTAACTGCCCGTAATCCTCAATTTATAAAAACAAAATGGGTGTGCATGTGTTAAAGACATAAAGAGTAAACCTTTATTTTTTTGTGCAGAAAAATCATAATTAAATATTAAAACAAATTAAAACAATTAATCAAGTTTAATGAAATAATTAGAGGTTAATTGAAAAAAAAAAAACAAACTATATCTTGTGAAATTTTAAAACTATGATTATCGGTATACTTAGTAAAAAGTGAAACGAAAAGGCACTAACAAATTATTAAAATTGTGCTTTGTTGAGTATCGCAAACCTATACCAAAACGAACAAAAATTAATAAATTAAATGGTTTTGAAAATGTGAATGGACTAAAGTGCGAACAGTTCAAACAACCGATTTTCGTTGTGCAAGTGTACTTCCTTGTGCATGCTAATAAATAAAACGGACAGATAATTACAGTGATAATTCACAAATAAGTTTACAATAAAAATAATTGTTTTGTTAAGAATTGAAAGTCACTAATGGCTACTACGATAATCTTCATTCAACATGGCGGTTACATCAATCAACAATGATGCAGTTTTAATCAGCTAAGTGACAAGAGTTTGTTTAAATTTCATGCACATATATTGTATTATAAAAATTCCAACTAATTATCTCAACATCTTGGCGTTATTATAATTTAGTTAATTAATTAGTTATTTAGTTTTTTGTTTCTTCTTTCAAACATTGGTTTATGTATTTGATTTATTATTCTGATTATTTCTATTATTTTCTTAATTTTAAGCAACATGGTAGTGACTAGCGATATTATATTAGATAGATTAGCAGGGTTTAGATAGATTTGCTCACTACTATAATCATATTTGTTTTGTTATTATTTTCTTTTATTTTTTTTAATTTTCTATATTATTTTGTTTTTTGAAATACAAATCTATATTACATTTGTTAAATCTAAATATTTATGGAGTTTGTCGTTTTTATTTTGAAATTTATATTGAGCAATATGGAGTAGGAAATTAAGTCGTCATATAGGATTTGAGGTTAGTATAGTTCTCATTAGGTGAGTATTCTCTGTCTGCATCCCTTCTTTCTCATCTTTCCTTTCCTGGTTTTCTTTCCCATTTATATTTCCTCTTTTCCTGTCACCATTTTTCCCCAATAAGCGGTTTTTCATGATTTTATTATATCCTCTAGCAAACACCCTGAGCACTAGTCACGCTTTAATGACCGCGTTGGAGGCTCTAATAAAATATTAAATATTTCAGTTACAGCAGATGTTACTCGGTGCGACGATCTTTGGTTGTCGCTACTCATTCACAATCTGGCCAACCGTAACACAGGTTTTGCAAAACTATTATCACTCATCTTTATAGGTTATATTAATTTTACAATAACTACAACTACATTTTACAACACCTAGATTAATACTGATCATAACTTCATAAATTGTAGAAAACGAAGAATTTTTTGTTTGTAATGGGATCAAATTGGATAACGTGCATCATAAATAAAAATGTAAGAAAAAACATCATAAAGGATAAGGTATATTATGTTGTAATTTTTTTTCAATGGGTAAGGTAAGGTTTTGCTGTAAATTCTTTGCAGGATAAGATATTGTTTTGATTCCAGTAGCAATTTAGAATGAAACTTTTCAAAGTGATAAGACATATTTTGTAATACATATTGGTTTTTAGATGATCGTATTCAACATTCCGAATCTAATGCCATCTATATTTAGGAAAAAAAATGTTGGTGGACGAGTATGTTTTGCTTTTAATAGACACATATGGTAAATTCAAATACTGTACTAAATATCTGGGTAAATTGAGTGGTTGTTCTTGGGCGTTTGACGTTTAATTGTTAAAGCTGTTTTCGATTCCGTAAAAGTAAGTCTGAGAAATAATAAAGCTTAATTCTAATTAAACAATGGAAATGGGATTCTTTAATGATTTTCAGATAAAATTAATGAAATTTTTAAAGAATTTTGCTCAATTTTTTCCTAGAAAGCTGTAAATTCCTCCTTTTCCAAAATAATTTTATATATTAAATGATTAAATATCGATTATCATAAGATGTTGTAATGATTTTCGAAAATCATTTTAAAATCATGTATAAAATTCGACACGAATTTCGAATTTACTTTCTTATCTTCGATATATGTATTGTAGCAACGTTTATAGTGATGGATTTTGATCACTATAACCATTGTTACATTATAAATAAATCTTTTAGTGAGGTTTATAAATACGAAAACTGTTACTATAACAGTAGTTATAGTTGTAGCAACGACTATAAATTCGGGCCTAAGTGTTTCCTTAGCCAAGGCTCAATCCAAAATGTAGTTTACCTTAATTCCACATTTTAAAAAATGGGTTTGCAAAAATTGCGCATGCACGAAAAATGGTATGCTCTGCTAAATATGTTCCAAAATATCCTTTTTTTTATAGATTGCCAGTTTTATGACAAACAAATATATAAAAATGAACCAGAGCACAAACAAATCATACTCGGAAAGATGTAAGTATGAGGTATATTTTTTAATATTTTCGAAAAATATATTTATATTATGTTACAGGGACATTCCAGGAAGAACGGAAATTAATACAAACACGGATAATACTGGATCACGAGTTCCAATCCACGCACACTATTCCAAAACAATGTTGGGAGTAAGTAACTTATTTTACAGATTTCAAAATATGAACAAACTTTAAATTATTTTGGTATATTCCAAATTGATAAATATTTATAAGAAGAGGAGAAATTGTTAAGAGTTTGCAATTCAGTTTCGATCTGCGAGCATGTGAAAAATAAATCATCTTTCAGTACATCTCATCAGGCTATAGCGACTGAACTGCTAATTTATTACACTGATTTTTTCCTATATATAGGAATCAACCGTAAACAGGAATGTAAAAATTCGCTAATACTACAAGTGCACGGTTGATTCCTATATATAGGAAAAAATCAGTGTAATAAATTAGCAGTTCAGTCGCTATAGCCTGATGAGATGTACTGAAAGATGATTTATTTTTCACATGCTCGCAGATCGAAACTGAATTGCAAACTCTTAACAATTTCTCCTCTTCTTCAAAATATGAAATCAAGATATTTTGTTACGTATTACTGTTTTTTTATAAAAGTTATAAAAGAGGCTCAGTTCACTAAAACGGTGAAAAACATCACATAAAAGTGGCAAAATATAATGAAAAAATATACAATAATATATACTATAATGTAATTACAGAAAATGATACAACCGCAGTCAGGTGTATCTACAGAAAGCGGGGAAATGCTATCCACTCAGTGGGAACTTTTCGATGAGCTTCACGATTTCTTAAAAACGAAGCATGGATTGTATCCTTCGCACAAAATAGACGATGATGCCCCAGATACCACAGAGTCAGTGCCAGAGAGTGAGCACAGTATTTCCTCGCCGGATGTATTGGACCTAACATCGGAATCGGATATGACTGAATACAGACCAGTTCCGAAAAAAAAAATTAAACGAAACGATGCTTTAGTGCATCACATTAAAGAAACGTCTGATGAAGTGGTCAAAAGCGTCAAACGAATTGAACGAATTATGAGATTCGTAACAAAACGAATGTTCCCCAATGAAGAGCTTTCAGATACCGATTAATAATTTAATGTGATTAACATTTGTGGTACTTTTTTTTTTTGATAATTGAATAGAATTATTTTAATTTTAATTTTAGATAAATGAATTATACCTACGAATGAACTTATGATACTTTAATGTCATCTATGTTTGTGAATCTTTTTTATCATAAATGAATAAAATTATTGTAATTTTGAATAAATCAATTATCCGTATGAACTGTAAAACGTATGTATTTTGTTTTTTTGATGTGAAAAAATCTTTAGCGGCAGGAGTAAGTAAAAAATTGTATAGAAATCGGGTTACGGAAACAAATGTGCCGAACAAAAAATATTACTGGTATGTGTGAATATCGACAAGAACAAAAAATAAATAAAACGTAAAATCAATGTAAAATCTACGCATACATATGCAATATACAACAACATCCGGCATTTCAAAAACATCGTGAGCCGAATACAAAAAAATTGAAAAAAACCGCCTACTTTAATTTATTTTGTTGTGAAAATATCTGCTATATATTTCCACAGCAGCAAGTGTTTTTGAAAATGAAAATTACATACGAGCAAAAGGACCACAAATTTCGCTTGTGTAGTGTAAACAGAATTAAATGGGAATAGCGAGCTGTGAGAATTGTACATATGTATACATTGATAGGTACATAATAAAATAGGAGCAATAATTTTAAAATTGTTTAATCGGTATGCTTTCTTATTGGTATTGCTCAATGCTCATGCTGTTGGTGAGTTTGGTTATGGGGTGTTTCGCGCTACTGTCTTTCCAATTGCAATGATTTTACGGTCAACATTGCGCCCAAATAGAACCGCTCTATTTAATTTATTTTAAACTGATCAGTGATAAAGCGATTCAATTTTGCTTTGTTCAGCGAATTTGCCGTGCCCATTTACTACTATGGAATCTTGATCAATGATTGCTGTGTAAGAGTGATGCTATATTTTAAAGCATACATGGCAGGTTTAGGTGAGAACCTTAACAGAACTGTACTTTGCTCACGCTCAATTAATGTCAGTAAGGTTCGTCCTCCAAATTCAAAATAGAATAACTTACTGACTTTTTGAACCAAAAATGTAACTTACTTTAAATACTGAGCGAACAACATCCGTCTTTATGGAGGGGTTTCTGAGCCTTATCGAAATGGCTTGAAGTGATTCAGTAGATATTTATACAAAAAAGTTTTCACATAAATCTTTTGCGAGTTGAGGGTGAACTCGCTCGTTGTTTTTTTTATTTTTACATATTGGAACTTAACCTATCTCGGAATTCGATACGATCTGCGTAATCCCTGATGTTTGGTTGATATTCATTAATTTCAATATTCCGAAACTCCATCACGTCATCTAACGATACACAAATATTATGCATGACGCAATATGCGCAAATCACCGGGATACATTTTTTAATTTTTAACTCCAGGGTTTTTAAAAAACTTGTTCGCCATCTGGTTTTCATCATCCCGAAAACCTGTTCAGTCGTTATACGAGTTTTCGAATCAGCTTCGTTGAACCGTGTTTCCCTTTCATTCAAATTTGCACCTTTATACGGTGTCACGATTGCTATAGGATGCATCATGGATTTATAGCCTGCATCATTCAACAAAAAATAGTCGTCCGGTGGAAATTTTGCTTTTCTGTAAAGGCTGCTGTTGATAACTCTCGTTGGTCATGCACAGACCCTGGAACTCACATATTTACAATTCTGAACTCAGAATCGCATACCGCCTGTAATTGAATAGAATAAACCTTCTTCCGATTGATGTATTGATCCTTCTGGTTAAAAGGGCATTTAGCTTCTATGTGGCACCCGTCAATTGCACCAACCGCTTTGTTGAAAACATGGGAACGTGCCTTAAATAAATAAATAATGTTTATAATAATAAAACAGAATTATTTACAGTTTTTTAATACTTGCCTTATTGCCAAATTTTCTACCAACATCATCCAATGCCGAAACTAGAGGTGACCTTTGAACTACCTTTGATGACAGCTCCTCAAATATTTTTAAATATTTGTGTTATCTCATATAGTTATCTCCAAGACCCCACATAATTAATCCTTTGGAAACAAAAATAACTATACAACAAAAAATGTGGTTTTCGGAAATAGAAAGAATTTTGTACGCGAAATCACCCTGAATTTTTTTTACCTGTTACCCATGATTCATCCATAGTCGAAGATTTGTTAACATGCGGTCTAACGGTGCACAATTGATTTTGTTCTTTAAGCAATAATTTATGGTTGTGTTGTAAACAGCATCGAATTCAACAATTCACAGAACCGTTCAGCGATGTACAATTCACCATGCTCTCAGACAATACGTTCCAAATAATATGCATCTACATTACAAGCGTATATGAATTTTATAAATCTGCTGTTGTTGCTTTTTTTTTTGTTTTGTTTAGATTTTAAGTTTATTTTTATTTATTCCGCGAATAGAACTAAAGAGAATGTCAAAAAATTGATTTTTTTTTGTTTGTGCTATTGACTTTGTTGTTAAACTATAATATGTACTTAAAGTATTTATTTTATTCGTAATTTTTACAAATGCAATTTATACAGTTCACCTAGATAATTCATACTTCAGCTGAGTTAAATTTTATTGAGAAAATCATGTTATGACAAAGAAAAGGTACTATTGGTGCAACTGTAAATTTTACTTGTCAATTACTTTCTCAATAATTTGTATGGAAATGTCATCTGCAACGTGCTTGGGCCTGAATATTATTTTCTTCAGATCTGCCAGGTGTTGCCTTATGCCAGTGCTTCAAGAACATATATTTTGGTTTCTTCTTCATATGCTTCATAATATATTGCTGTTCATAATAATTTTGTGCCCTGTATGGATGTTGCTTATCTAGTTTATGAATTATTTCTGCTTTGAGAGTGCAAGATTCCTGATAAACCTTGCGACTGTAACGGAAATTTACTGTTAAATTTGTATTTAACCGGTAAAGAGCGTTGTGCGGTCCATGGGATCGCTTTACTTTAAAAAAAAAAAAAAAATATCCCCACTCCGTTTAATTGTTTTCTGAAATTTTTAGTATCTTCCTAATCGAAATTTGTAGTATCATTCTAATTGAATAAAAAATAATTAATATAAAATTGCGGTCCACTGAGTTAAACTATTCGGATGTTCCGTTTAAACTACTTATCGTTTAGATGTTTAAAAATAATTTTGAAATAACTAAAAATGCCTTACACATTATGTGAAACCGTCGAAAATGGCGAAAAATATTATGTGGCTGTTCCTAGCAAATGGGAAAAGAATAACATCTTGTTGTACCCGCCAAAACATGAAAAAAAATTGTTCAAGTATAAAAAGGACGAGCATTCACAACCAGAAGTGACCTGGGAAAGATATATTTGCACTGTTAAAGCAAATAATATTGCAAATTATCGAGAAGCAATGGATTTCGAGAAACTTTATAGTAATCGTCTAACGGATATCGAAGCAGAAGGAAGGTATGTAGAAAATCTTGGTTAAGTTAATAACTCCAAGTGTATTTTGTGTAGCAAAAACTGGTAATTAATAATTGTGTTGTGGTTTATCAGATATAAATGTGAAGCAAATAAACGAAAACGTCGATGCGCTTTTAAATCTCAAGCAGGAGCTACAACATCGGTAGAACAGAGTCTTGAAGGCGTTAAAGACATTCCAACTTATGAAAATAACTGTAGTGCTAAACTACAAATGGTTCAAGTAGAAAATATTAATTCAAACGGTATAATTGTTAAACATCTGATAAATGCTTGTTATTTTTATTTTATATTTTTCTAGATTCATTACAATATAAATTATTGAATGCCAAAGTCGATGCCATAAACACTAAAATGGATATACAAGGAAAAGAGATTACCAAAATCCAAGTGACGCTAAAAAAGATTTTCAACTTGGTCAAAAACAATCCTAATTCCCGGGCCCAGACTACAACAGATAATTTATTCAATCTCAAGAATATCACTTGGCCATTTAGTACCGTCAATCAAGTTGACGACTTTGAACATAAATTGGGTGATGATATCTTTAGATCACAAATAGTAAAGTCCTATTTAATCTGCATACATAAATATTGGTAATAAAACAACATTATTTTATTTCAGATGAAAAGATTAACAGCAATTGGAGGAACAAAAGGCGACAGCGACGCTACAACAGTTGCGAATAAAATTGCAGAAACCCTTTTTAAAAAGGAACTTTTAAGACACTTTACCTGGACTGGAAAATGTTGGAAACGACCTAAAATAATACAATTCTTAAAATATTGTAGAATAATACAAATGTTTTACGATGTTGTTCATTTAGCAAGCCAGAGCTATACTTATAGGGCAAATAAAAATTTTATTATTTACACCATGCTGAAATATAGTCCAAATCGGGCTGGCCGTCGTACTAAACCAAAGCAAAAAATTCAAAGCAACAACACAATAATTTCCAGAGAAATCGTTGATGTTGTTGACTGTGGAGTAGATATGGAATTAGAAACAGACAACGAAGTGGATGATTGTGGGGAAAATGTAAATGTGCAACAAGCTCATGTGGATAAGGTTAATTTAAGCACAAATGCTAGTGTTTCTGAGCCAGAAGGCCTTTGTGACATTAGTGTTTATACTGAAGGAGGAAGGAGATGAAGTTAATGGAATGGAATACTGACAACATTTGTGCTGCTGTTCCCGTACGACATTGTAACACCATTTTGTTAATGCAACAAAATTAATTAATTCCTTTATAAATATATAGGAATAAAATATATTGAATTTGTTTTTCTGTATTTTATTTAATTTCTAGTGTATATTTTTGGCTATTTTATTCACCAATAGTTGAATAAATATTTCATAGTCTCTTTAGGGACAATTTATTTAAGGGAGCGCCCCGAAATCTTGCATTTCAAAATCTTGCAAGTACTGAATCTTGCATTTTTTAAAAATCATGCAAATCAAAATCTTGCCAACCCAAAATCTTGCAGTTACAAAATCTTGCAAGTACAAAATCTTGCAAGTACTGAATCTTGCAAATACAAAATCTTGCATTTAAAAAATTTTGCAGTTTTAGTATCTGTACCTGTCTTTAGTATCTAACATAATATTTATTGCGTATTCATAAAAGTTCATTATAATTAAAAAAATAAAATAAAAAAAATTGTGCAGATAGCGATCCGGATAACTATATGCGCCAAGAAATACGGCTAATATTAGAATTAGAATGAAAATCTCAATTTTTCAAAATATTTCAACATAATATTCTGGTTAAGAATATTTAATCCTACACATTTGATTTTTTATATCTCAAGCATAATTCTACTGTATAATTATCATTATACAGTAGAATTTTGTCAATGCGATTTGTTATCTTGCATAACAATTTCCCGTACATTTATAGAATCGCGCGCGCGATTCAGATTTTGATTTGCATGATTTTTAAAAAATGCAAGATTTTGTACTTGCAAGATTTTGTAATGCAAGATTTCGGGGCGCTCCCCCTAAAAACCTCCTATACTACTTTCCTATATATTATAAATCTTTTACCCAGCTCGATGCCAAACTGTGATCAAACTTTGTATATTAAAACAACAAACTTAAGCGTTACAAATCTTAATCATAAATTCATAACAAAGGTTTATTCGTAAAATCCGAAATCAGATTTTTCGTCTGGTTTAATAGAAAATTTTAAGAAATACAATTCTACAATATTATTACTCCTCGCTTCGCGAATCTCCAATTTTGAATTATATTCGTCGACTGTAAATTTAATATCATTTAACCGTATACTACTTTCAATAGTTTCTATTTTAATATTTGTATAACTATTAAATTGAAATTCTTTTGTCTTCAATTTAAGCATTTCGTCCGAAGCAAATTGAAACAAGGTCTCCCATGTACCTTCATCTTCATATATGTTGACTTCCTAAAGTATAAAATCAAGAATTTTTTACATAATTATGAATTCATGTATAAAGATTTTTTTTTGTACTTACTGGTAATTTCCTTAAACTATTGAGCAGTTCCCAATTTCGAATTTTATTTTCGAAAGAACATCCGTTTAGTGATATCAACGGTTTTATATCACATTGGTGCAAATTATGTAGCATCATTGAATCAATATGTATTTTTTCAAATGTTATCCGAGAGTCTGTTAAATTATTGAATATTCTGAAATCATTCAATTTACAATTTATGACTAAATGAATATCGCTATAATTAAAAGTGATTGTGTTTAATTCGGTGATGAAATCCTCGATGAAATTGTAAGTATTTTCACCAATCAAATGCACTTTAATCCTGTGTTCTTTACTAATTGACGTGGATCTATTTGGTTTAGGCGCATCGTTTAACCACCTGAAGTTTATGTCTAGAGTGATTTTAGAGACATTTTTACATTTAACTAAACCTAAAAATAACGATAAACTCATCCGGTCAAAACCAGTTCCATCGATGTTATACACTACATTATATCTGCTATTTAATTTACTTAAAGCGTCACTCTCTACTGCTAGTAAAATAGTATCGTTGAGTTCCAACGATTTATCGAAGTGGTAATTATATTTCACAACATCGAATGATACGGTATCAAAAAAATTTTGAAATTCGTATACTAAATAATACACTAGAATATTAAACGGTTTACTATTTGTATCAATCAAATATTGTTTTAGGTTCAAATGATTATTCTTAACAATTTTGGCTAGTTCTCGTTTTACCAAAAAATCAATCTCATGTTTTACTAAATTTGGATGAAAAAAATCGCGTTCAACATCGCTTAGTGCCCATCTTAACGAAAGTAAATCAATAATATTTAGGTCATTGGTATAATTAAGCGTTCCAAGTTGCTTGAGAATTATGGGTAGTACCGAATAGACAATATCATTTACAGGGACTTCCGAATCACGATACGGCTGTTGCCACGGAAGGGCTACCATCATGAAGTAATAATAAGAATTGTTTGGATGTATTAATTCAATATAGGTTCTAAAAAATTCGGAAATTATATCCAATTTTGTGTTAACACTGGGATGAAATGAAACCACTGCGATAATTTCATCGTTGGCTGAAATTCCGATCATTTCTTCAATATCCAAAATATACGGCCCTATGTTGTGTCGTCTAATAAATTCCTGGAAATAAATGTTACATTTTATTACAATTTCCATTAAATTACATAATTTTTTATCCTTAACCTCCATAATTTTAAATGACCCCACATTTATAAATAATGTAGGATTTTCCTCCCATGGAAATGAAAATTGTGAATAGGTAATTGAATCGGCCAAAAAATTTAGTTGATATTTAGTTTTTTGTGACACAATAATAAGTCGCATGTCAAATCTTTTGCTACCAATTTGTAGTATTTGCTCATACACTGCCCATTCTGTGCTATTAAACAATTTATTCATAACTTTTTCCCATTTTTCTATTGCGAAGGCGTGAATACAAAATGCCCATGGAACAACCCCTAGTTTAAGTAAAATTAACACGTTTATAAGTACCTTAAAAAAAATAAAAAATGTTCAAAAACTTACAAGGGGTACTATTATTATTTGCAGTTATGAGTTCGTTTATAATTTTAGATTTTGCACAAACTTCGGCCATGTTTTCTTAAACGAACTGCTATGAGTTTTAAATAGAAACTACAATAAAATTGAATTATCAGGTAAATGTATCGAATGTCAGTGACATCACCGTTTGCAATTTAAACACAAAGATAAGGCCTTTATTATGTTATATTAGACCGTGATTATTTGCTCAAATACAACAAACAAGTTGAGTCAACTTATTAAGTGGAACGTATTATTATCGTACAGCTGTGAATTGTGGTTATTGAAGACGTTCTTCGATTTTATTTTGATTTTATTTTATTATTATAACCAACAGGATTAATCATGTTTTGATTACAATGATTATAACAATTTTTATTATAATTCTTAATCAGATTTGATCGGGCACGAAAAACGACCAATGACCTACTTGGTCATAGCGAACATCTATACTGAGAAGATATGCTCTCTTAGCTGGTTTTCGGGAACCAGTTTGAGATGCATTATGTGGTCGCCCAACATTTTTCTTCTGTGCCATCATTCGTTTCAAACAGAGTGCCACTTCGGTCAGAAATGTTGGAAGCTTAAATTTTTCTTGGTTTAAGTTCAGAATATGGAACAGAATGTTGGCGTTTACAATTGCTACGTCGATGCGGCGAAAAAAAATACATTGACAGGTACGGTTTTTGTGTATTGCCAACGACGAAATGTCGACTCCATAAGCATTTCTCACATACTCCTCACAGTATCCTCGTTCAACTTGTTCCCCACTTAAGGCGGCGTTACTCGACAGCTTACAATTCGGCACACGATTTACTTATATGTTCCTCTGCTGTGTATAGGCATTAACAAGACCATGGACGTGTTAAACTTATCGAAATAAAGAATATGGTTAACAAAATTAGGTATATTGTTTGAAAGACGAACAACAATATTCGACGATGCTCCAAGATCAAATTCGCCTATGGAAGTTTTATTGTCCCCAGCACCACAATAAATTTCGAATACGTAAGAAAAACTGCTGGAATCGCAAAGCGAGATGAGCTGGAATCATTTACGCAAAGCCGCAGCATTGGCACTGAATCGAAGTTTTTATTAAAATGTGTTATAACTTATAAGCGGTCGAACCTTGAACAATCGATCACAATGGTTGGTCTTTATCGATTGGAAGAGAATTATTGTTGAAGTGAAGGTATCGACGAATTTCCTCAGGCATCACTTTTCGGATCGCTTCAAACGCGGTGTCTTCCCTAGTACGATCGTGCGTCGGAATAGCGATACACACATAAACCATTATAGCTTTGTCACATGACAAAAATATCGACGACGATCTATCAACGAATATCCAATTTTCAATTAAATAAAAAATAATCTTGACGAACTCATCTACCAAATTTGTCCTATTAGTTATTATTAGAATTAAAATATCATTCAATTTAAGAGAATTTGTCTGAACTCTTTCAAAAATAAACACGATTTCCGCATTCATCCTAAAATTTGAACGAATTTTTTTTTCGTTCTGATTTAGCCTCAATTCGTTATGCCGGGTTGTCAAAAGTAGTGAATAATATTATTAATTTTAATAAATCCTTTTGAACGCAACATGATTTTTAATTTTCACACGATGGGAGCGCCCCGAAATCTTGCATTTCAAAATCTTGCAAGTACAAAATCTTGCATTTTTTAAAAATCATGCAAATCAAAATCTTGCCAACTCAAAATCTTGCAGTTACAAAATCTTGCAAGTACAAAATCTTGCAAGTACTGAATCTTGCAAATACAATATTTTGCATTTAAAAGATTTTGCAGCTTTAGTATCTGTACCTGTCTTTAGTATCTAACATAATATTTATTGCGTATTCATAAATGTTCATTATAATTTAAAAAAATAAAATAAAAAAACTTGTGCAGATAGCGATCCGGATAACTACGCGTCAAGAAATACGGCTAAAATTAGAATTAGAAAGGAAATCTCAATTTTTCAAAATATTTCAACAAAATATTCTGGATAAAGAAGATTTAATCTTCATTTTCCAGAATTTAAATTTTCGTTTCTGATTAATGAACATTTAATATTAAAATTAAAATGGAAATCTCCATTTTCCAGAATATCTCAACATAATATTCTGGTTAAGAATATTTAATCCTAGACATTTAATTTTTGATATCTCAAGCAAAATTCTACTGTATAATTATCATTATACAGTAGAATTTTGTCAATGCGATTTGTTATCTTGCATAACAATTTCCCGTACATTTATAGAATCGCGCAAGATCAAATGCAAGATTTTGTACTTGCAAGATTTTGTAATGCAACATTTTGTAATGCAAGATTTTGTAATGGAAGATTAAGGGGCTAACCCGTTTTTAGGTTCTTGAATAAGGCTAATAATCGATTATAAAGAAAATCGACATGATTTTTTGATGTTGAGGTTGTTGTATTGCGAGCGTATACTGGTGATGGACCGGATTAAAGCACTGTATGTGTATATACACAAACTACACCGTTTACATCATTAAACAACTTTATTTATTTTATTAAAGTTTTATTATTAGAAGTAAATTTACAAATTTAATTAATATTTTTAAGTTTATTAATAGATAACAATTTATGATTTGTTTATTTATTATCATAATTTAATATTGTATTGTGACGATTTTGGCCATCATAGAACACGGACGTGAAGTTTAAAAAAAAAAAAATCAACAAATCATATAAATGTATACAAAATTTGTTGATTCAACAAAAATTATATTTGTATTAGTGAAACAGCCGGTAAAAGCAATATAAAACCATATGCTGACAAAAACCGGTAACAACTATAACATAGGGGTAGATGCTCGTACGTATCGTAAGTTAACAAATTGCGATGGTTAAAGATGGCGGATTTGCAATCCATTTCTAAGTTTGCTAGAAATGGCATTCTCAAAACATCTAGCAAATCCGCCATATTAGTTAATATTCAGCACATTGCTGAATTATATTTTGACATTTAAATAAAAACGTAAACGCGAAATTGTCAGTCCACTATATATTTTATTTTGGATTTTCCACTTTAAATTATTTTATACAAATAAATTAAATAATTAAAAAATATATATGAGTTCTCAAATTAAAAAACGAAAGCCGAACTTCGGTGAGGGAGAAATAATGAACTTCCTCAAAATGTTGGAAACCCGAAGAACATTAATTAATGGTAGGTTTAATTTGGGTTTATATTCAAATTTGTCTGAACCTAAATAAATTTCTTATTTAGGCGAATCAAATTTATTTGGCGAAGCTCTGGCTAATGCTTGGAACGAAGTGGCTGACAAGTTTTCCGCAACGGCTGTCATTCCGAGAACTGGAGAGGAGCTGCGGAACAAATTTATTGACCTCAAAAGCCGCACAAAGAAAAGCTAACAGAAATTAAAAATCATCAAAAAGGAACCGGTGGTGCTCCACCTCTTCAACTTAAGCCATATGAAGAGTTAATTGTGCAATTAGCGGGCAGTAACGCAATGCATGGTTTGAATTATCATGTGGATTCATTAAGTGAAGTAAATTATCATTTTTAAAAATTTCGTTTTTTTTACATATTTATTTGGTATGCATATTTTTAGGTTCCGATCGTTACAGTAGACACAATTACAACAGATACAGTTGTACTAAGTGAGGCTGTCACGAATAGTGAGGTATTAAATGTAGAGGCATCAGAGGGAGAGCCCAGCCTAGGAAATATAAATAGAGCTTCCACATGCCGATCGTCAAGATTAAAACGATCACGAAGTGAGATCGACGATTTAGATCGCCGAATGCTAGAGATCGCCGATTCAAATTTACGGGTCCAAAAGCTTCGTTTAAATGAAACAAAAGTTACTAACGAACTGCTCCGCGGTATTTTTGGTAAACTCGGATGCCAATGCCAAAACAAACCCTGCTGATACTAAATTATTCCTAATATATAAATAAACACATATTGCTCTATTTTAATGGAATTTAATGGATTAGATTTAAATGTATAGCTTTATTATTATATTTTAGATGTCGTATTATTATTTATTTTTTATATTGGATTTTATATTGAAATGTGATACATACATGTACGTAATAAAAGACTGAATTTTGAGAAATAATAATATATGTATAGTTTTAAATTCTGTTTATTTTCCTTAGTTAGCATTGGAAAAGTTAAAACTAATCAATGTTAGCCTTATTAAATTCCCTCGGAGTTGAAACGGCAAATCCTCTTGGAATTCAATTAAATTTTCAAATTCCGATTCTAATTGATCTTCTTGAATCTCAAATTCGACATTTGGAACATTCTTTAATTTTGCTATGTTGTGTAAAATAAAGCAGGCCGTAATTATCTGTACACATTTTTCCACTTCATAACACATAAAACCTCCAGTTTTACAAATAATCCGGAATCTACTTTTTAGTACCCCGAACGATTGTTCAATTATTTTTCGGGAAGCTTTATGATGATTGTTATATTGAATTTCCCCGTTTGTTGATGGGTTTATTATTGGGGTCATCAAACAATGCATTAAAGGGAACCCATTATCACCCAGAAGCCACGAATTGTTTGGAAATCTGTTGGACAGCAAAAACTCATACAACGCACTATTTTTAAAAATATGCGAATCGTGAGTTGAGCCTGGCCAACGAACAACAATATTAGTAAAATTATATTCTGTATTGCATACCTATAAAATATTTAGAACAATATTAATTTTCTACGGTTTTTTGTTTGATTTTGATAAAGTTACTACCGCTTGTATATTTATAGAAAAAAAACCTTAACGATTATAAAAGGAGTATGCATCTGGTAAATGCGGCTTGTTGATAGGGACATGGGTTCCGTCGATGCATCCGATCACATTGGGAAATCCATATTTTTTATAAAATTCCCGTTTTGTTTGAATAATATCCTCTGTTGTGGTTGGAAATTTAATAAATTCTTTAATATGTAGCTGTATAGCTAGCAAAAATTCCTTAAATAGTTTGCTAATAGTTGGTTGACCCAGTTGGTGATAATTTAGTTCTCCAGTTACAAACTGAAAACTTCCAGATCCCAATATATTTAAAGAAGTAAGCACCTACAATTTAAAAGGTATATTTATTTCTAAAATAAATTAAAAAAGATTAGATAATTTACTGTGAGATAAGGAGGTATTGCTTTACTCCTGCCGGTTCTCCTTTGTATTTTTCGAATACACAATTACCCTAACGTTATTTAAAATTAGGTATGATTTTTTTTATTTATTTAAATTTAATAAACTTTAAAAATTATCACAATCCTAACGAAAATTATGATGATAGTCGCGACGCGCAATGAAATAATTACCGCCAAATGTCATTCAAAATGTTTTTTCCTATACGGATTTTTTTTTTCTTGTATTGCGAGTTCAAAAAGTCGGTCGCAACTTTTTTTAATATTTTGCTTGCTAGGAAATCGCAAAAACGTTCGAGCATACCAAAATGTCATTTCCAGCTCGCAAGTTGCTAATTTGCTTGCTAGAACGTATCGAGCATGTACCCAATAATTTAATTAATGTTTTTGACTTAATTAATCACATTCACATGCACATATTTTGTTCTGTTATTACCGTCGAACTTGGTTATAACGAACCTCAAGGGACTAAACATTTTGTTCGTTTTAAGGAAGAAACGTTATATCAAGAGATCAATTTACCAACATTTGCATATCGTACCGCCCAATTAATACTATGACAAGTTGAAAACACCAACTTTACAGGAGACTGTTTTTTTTGTTATCTTCGAAGATGTTCAACCTATTGATTTGAAATTAAGTGAAAATATGCATTTCAATATGCATAATAGGGTTGAGTGGAACTTAACATTAATTTTTAAATGGTTTTCGATAAAATTAGTTTAATCATAGTTTTTAAATTAATTTAGAAAGTCTAACATATGACTTAGCTACTTATCATAGTTTAATTTGTTTACACGAGAAAACAGTCAGTTCTTATATCAAAATGTCATAGTTTATACGGAAATGAAAATTCAGAGAAAAACTCAATATTGTCAAAACAATATTATTTTAAACTTTATTATCGACGTTAATGAATGCTTTACCAAATTTAAAACTATTTAATTATTTTTATATTATTTATTTCAAATAAAAAAATCACAATGTACGAGTATCACAATTCATTTCAAAATTAAAAATTATAAAACGGTAATCGACATTACTAAAATATTTAACATTATAAAAAAAGCGTTTTGTTTTATTCAGCCTCATCAACGTTGGCTATCGCCTGAGCAAAGGGTAAACTTCCATAAAAATCATGATATTTGATTTTTATCAAGTTTGAGTTACAAAGGGAATTTAAGTCGTTCCACTTTGCCTCCGATATTGGTAGAGCCGCATTATAGCTTAAAGTTGGTACAAAATTATAAAATATTTCAGGATTTTTTAAAGGCTTTCGACCTCGGGTTTTGCTTTCATTGACTAATACGATTTGCTGTTCCAAATTATTCCAATCAGTTTTATATCCAACAATTAGTGGACTTGCACATGAAAACTTTATTTCCTTTAATTTTGATATTTGGAAATCATTGTGAACAAAATTTGCTATTTCGCTTAATGGTTTGAAATTAAAAAAATCAGTTAGAGACATTTCTATTATCTGATAGAAAGGTTCGGTTACTTTAGCAAATCGAATTATTTCGTACCACTCTTGTGGTATCATAATATCTCTATTCTTTTTTCGTTTCTCGATTATTGCGTGGACGGAATCCCCTTCATTTTGTGTATGTCCTTTCGTTAAATAACGTTGAACAATTTTTAAGTTGTACTTCTTCGAGGCCCACGAATAGAAAGATATAGTATTTTGTTTTTAATTTGGTGGTAGCAATTATCTGACCAAAACCGAATTTCCGACAAATTTTGATTTTTATGTACTTCAAGCTGAATAAATCTGTCTAAACAGCTCACAACTTCACTTGGTCCCCGCTTTGCTATACACTCATGCCAAACGAAGCAGTAAGCTTCTTTTGTATTTAGCTTGTATATTGTAAAATTATAGCAATTAAAATTGCGCTTATAATATAAAGTAGAAATCTCGGCATTCGGGCACGTTAAAATTTTCTGAAAATCAAATACTGCGGAAATTATGTTGCCATGGCTTTCCAAAGATTCTCGCTTATCTTGGTCCTTTATAGACCGTGCAAATTTTGCCTCGTTCAAATGAGAACCAAATTCACCTTCCTCTCTGTTAAGGTTTCGATTTGTAAACGAAGTGCAGTCGTTGCACCGGTCTTTCTTTGGTATAAAAAATGATAAATTAAAACTGTTATTAAAAATATCAGTGTATTGCCGCTTTGTAGCTGGAACTATCCTAAAATTTTCCCCGTCAATCCACGAAATATATAATCTATACATTGTTATAATATTTAGGTCGCCAACCAAATATTCGCGTTCCGAGCGGTTTCTTAAATAATGGGACTCAACGCGCGGAAAACTATTAATAAGAGTTTTAACCGACTCAACGGTATTTGCCTGAGATTTGGGAATTTTTCTGCAATTTATTCCTCGCATGTCCAAATTTAAAGTTTCGTCTTTCAACTTTAAAAAAATTGTGGAAATCCACTGCCGATTTATTCCTAAAATGTAGCAAACGTTTAATATTGTTGTATAAAATTCGCGAAATTAGGCTTACCGAAACAATCCATAAACATTTTTTTGCAAACTCTAATCTTTTCGTTTGACGAGCTTCCTGTTTTGGCCAAAAAATACATTTGATTTTCCATTCGTTCGAATTTTTTGTCAATTTTGGTTAATTTTTTAACTGTAGCATTCATATGCCTTAGTATGTACTCCCTTTGAAGAGTAACGTTACCCAATGACCAGCATTTGTTAAATAGTTGTTGCCGACTTTCTATGGTAAATTTTTCCTGGCAATTTAACCTGCATGTGGTTTTACACCCCGGACCAATTCGACGAGCTTTTATAAGCTTACCTTAAGATTTATATACTCCACACCTGCATTATGCGCTTCCTTAATTTTTTTGGTTTTCCATTTTTTGGTTTGTGGCTTTCGTTTTTTATGAATTCCGGTTTTGGTTCGTTTTCTTCCGGAAATTGGCGTGATTTCAATATCTTTGTTGTTACAGTTTATCATACTCGTAGATAACTGTGTTCCCGGCATTGTACATCTTTCAGATGATTCCACGCCACATTTTCTTGGCCCACGTGGCGTAAACGGGCTGAATTCTGGTGATGCTTCAGTGGAATCTGACGATTCGCTTTCAGGTACATACTCCGTACCGCTGTCTTCAAAATCTTTAATTTAAAAATTGGTGATCGTATATTTCTTACGCCTTATCATTGCATTAGAATATTTACCTGAAAACTCATGTAGTTCCATATTTTCATTATTTTGAAACTCTTCTGTTTGTTCGATGTAGGATATGGACTTTGTAGCAACTGCTTCTATATCTAGAGTTGTACAAATGGCACTTGAAGATAAAGGAAACAAAGAACGCGCATTTGGTGGTGCTAAGTTGTTTTCTGGCGTTTCTATTTCAGTTATATTCTTCGAGCCACCATCAATAAAATCATCATCTAAAATAAAATTTGGTAAAGAAAACGATAAAAAACGTTTTATAAAAATAGCAGCTAAATATTTACCTAACAGAACAACTAATTGTTCATTATCATTTCCAGTTAATTTTTCTTCATGAAAACCGTTATCTAAAAACCCAATAATATCATTTAACCTTAAAAACGTTCTAAAGATCACATCATTATCAAAATTAAATAATCAAATTTAAATAATTACACCTAAAATTTATAAATTAATAGTAAAATATTTAATTATAAAATAAGAATAAAAGTCATACTAACCATTTTTTACCATTATATTTTCGGCCATCTGCACCATTAGTCTCGCTCTACACGACATTTCTACCTATAAAAATCACCTTCTTCATGCGACTGTCACAATTATACTGAATTTATTCCATTAACTAATAAAACTGCGCACATCAACTTTTGTTGTGTTTGACATTCAATTTCGATTTCAGTTTAAACTATTACAAGTTAAATTATCATTTTACCAATTTATCGTATTTTGTTATAAAATATATGTCAATTCGACATATCATAGGAAGAATTATACATTTATATCTAAACATTTCGAAAAACTTTTGGGAGTATGCTCCTCTATATCTTGGTTACACTTGTAGTAACCGATATAGCCCTAGGTTCTTTTTAGGTCCTCCCAAACCTGCCGGGTGCAACTGCTTACACGTCGTATTATACGATTATGCGTATTCAATCAAGGATTGAATAATTAATAATATACTCGTTAATTTTTATACTGGTTACATAAGTCGTTTATTTACGTATTAGGTACATACTTATTATTTGTTGTACTTGTCTTATGTAAGTTCCAGCTACGACTGGTGTTGAAAAATTTAAACAAAATACAATTTATGTTTCTGGTATACATCCCGGCTAAGGATTCTATGTTTTTGCTAGTTCAACTATCGCCGGAATGTATACCAGTTATACCAATTACATTCACTCATAAAACGCGCCCATTATACCCTTTGGCAACTGTCAACCTTTTGACATATTTACAATAAAATTTAAGGGAAAGGGAACGGAATAAATAAGGTAATTAATTATAACTAGAATAATAACAATATCATTTAATTATTTATTTACATGAATATTTACAATTTCGGTTCGGCGAGATAAGGTACACCACAAACTATGACAAGTCATTTTGTTTTCTACTTATTTTATATTTGTTATAAATAAACTAAGACAAAATTAAATAACATAGAACTCCAAATTTGTCGATTCAAAACCGAACAAACTAAACTATATCAAAAAAAATTGTTTTGGCTATAACTTTATTAATATTAAAGCTAGAGAGGTGAAATTTTGACAGTTAGTGTGTATTCATAAAAGGTACTGATTTGTCAAATAAAAATAAACTATGACAATTTAACTGGTCATAGTATTAATTGGGCGGTACGAAGCTTGGATATACAGAATCGTGTAATAACGAAAGTTTTGTTATAAGGAACTTATATAAAATCCCAAGCTTCGAGAAATATGGACAATACATACAAATGTAGGTAAATTGATCTCTTGATCTAACGTTTCTTCCTTATAACGAACAACATTTTTAGTGCATTGAGGTTCGTTATAGCCAAGTTCGACATATTTATCGAAGTTTGGGATTTTATATAAGTTCCTTATAACAAGGCATTCGTTATATCCCGATTTATCGCGTCACATGTGCAGAATTTATTCCATTGTTACTAAGTGCAGCGAAACCCAGTCGATTATTTAATAGCGTCACATGCACGTATTTTGTTCCGTTACTATCAAGTGCAATGAATTTCAGTCTATTATTTAATCGTACGCATATTGTATCTTGTTCATACCTTACGTAATTGTAGTCCTCACCAAGTGTAGTGAAATCTGTAGTCTGTTAATTAGTCGTATTCACGCTTGCATAATTTTATACCGCTAAAACCAAGTGCAGTGAGTTCCTGGTTGTCGTTTAACCGTTCAACATTTTTACACACTCTTTTCTACCGCTATCTACAAGCAACTTTTGGAAGCCTTAATAAAACGAAAGAGTGTGATTAAAGGTCAAATGACCAGGATTGCCAATTATATTGACACCAATGGCGACATCGCTACTTATGATGACCTTTCCATTCGAATAGCTACAACTCATGATTGTTACAAGACATTTGTTACAATTGAAAATCGAATGTTAGAATTGGATAATACAGTTATGTCGGAGAGGAATACAGTCGACGCTCAATATTCGGCAATTGTAACAAGATGTAACTTTATAAGAACGAATCCATCACCACATGAAAGGGTTTGTAATGTATACGACTGGTCAACAATATACTGTTCCACTCTGTAAGCGTGAACCCCACAAGTTGTACTTCTGCACCAAATATCAAGCAATGAATGTTAATTCAAGAAGAGACTTCAACACAAATTCAAATCGTTGCTTTAATTGTCTCAGTGATGAACATTCCATGAACCAATGTAGAAATCGATGACATTGTCAAAAGTGTCCAAGACGACATAACACGCTGCACCATTATATTCCAGCCACACTTAGCAACCAGGAAAGCTCCCATTTCTCTATGAGCGAGGCACCACCAAATAATATTACGCATGTGAACTTCGTAGTAGCTGCTATCAATATAACAACCGCAGCGGATAGCACCGAGCCAGCTGTGGTCCTATACCAGTTGCAGAACGAAGTTTCCTCGCTTCAGCAATCTGGGTCAGATAACAAATCTATGAATTCCATTATACCAATTTTACCAGATAAACGTAGTAACCAGGCAAGCTGTCAGCCCTTTATGAGCGAAGAAGCACCAGATAAAATTACTCATACGAACCTCGTAGTTGCTTCGACAAATCCAACAGCTGCAGCCGATATCCACGAGTCTTCGATAACCCAATCCCAGTTCCAGACCGAAGTTACCTCGCATCAACCATCTGGGTCGGATCACAAATCGAGGAAGTTCAGAATACCAATCTTACCAACCACCAAGGTCGACATCCAAAACAAATATGGCAATTGGATAAGTTGTCGTGGATTATTAGTTTCAAATTCTATCCATAGTTTTATTTCAGAAAGTTTGCTACGACGCCTGAAGGTTCCTCGGATTAAAACCAGTATCACTATTAACACACTCAACCAAAAGCAAACCGGTATGTCGAGAGGAAGGTCGCTAATTTAACTCAGATCACCCATCGATCACAATTTCCAGATAGATGTAGATGTTTTTATATTACCAACGATAACATCAAAATTACCAATAGAAAAAACCGAAAAATCACTAGTGAAGATATTTGGACAGACTGTAATTTCCGGGCCAGAAAAATATTATAATCGTATCCTATGGATGGAAAAGCTACTACTAACTACTAAACTAGAACATTACCATTTGAACACCGTGGGCTACGGCACCTCACTACCACCATTTTTAGCCACAGCCTCACTCCGTTTCTTGGCATATTATTTTCATTTTAGGGTAACATTACCATCACCACCAGTTAGGATTACCAAACGAACATCCCTATCAAAGACGTCACGCATTTTCAATCCGTTGGGACTATTATCCCTGGCTACAATTGGATTGAAATTTTTGTTCCAGCCATTATGGTTAGAAGACATTAATTGGGATGATGAACAACCACCGAACATTTTAAATACCAACTCGACAATCGTATTGCAATCGATGTGAAAACCAGCAAAGATGCTCAACCTATTTCAAGCATACCGTGATCTTCAATCAAGGAAGATAAAGCGTAGCTCAGGGCTAAATATATTAGTAAATGATGTATTAGTCGCTGAACATTACCTATTTCGATTCGTTCAGTACGAAACATATACTCCCGAAATTAACCTACATATTATAAATGATATTAATCAATGCCAAAACATTTAAATTTTTTTCTCTTTTTGCATGTGTCGACAACCATACTGTGATGCAAATGAGAGGGCGTTCTGAGAACGCAATCATTGCTCATCCCATTACATTACTACAAAACCATATCATTATCGAGAGAATAGCCCGTGAGTCACATCCAAAAAATCTGCATTCTGTCACAAGCTTCTATGAACAATAGCAACAATTCACAGGCGAATAATTTGATACGAGAATTATTCAATTATGTTGCACCTGCCGACGATAAGCCAAACCAGAACAACTGATGGTACAATTTGTTGCACGTGGAAGTATCCAGAAAGCTAGACATAAATTATGGCACCCAAGGCCAAACCGCTTGAAATTATTGCGGATATGATGACCAATACCCATCTAGCATCCATAACTGATTGATTACCATTCGAGAATCACTACAACAAGACAAAGATTACCATAATCTTGTAAATACCATTTACGTCGAGTGATTGGGAGATGTCCAAGATTTTATGATGAATTCCTGACAAATGCAAAGCAAATCGAAGCCTTATTAATTTCCAGGCCGTTGGGAGAACTCCAGGACGATGAATGGAACCCTTTAACCCCTGCACATTTCCGGATTATGCAACCACTAACGATGCTACCCGAACCTAGCCTTCAACATTTAAAGAAGTGCAACGTAAGTCGATGGCAGCTAATCCACCAATCAGTTCAAGGAGTTGGAAGCAGTGGTCACCCGAGTATGTCACCTCCCTGAATAAATATTATAAATGGCATATTACCACCCACCAAAAACCAGGATATATGAACTCTACCCCGGAACCGACCAACTCACCAGAGTCATATCTCTTAACCCAATGGATCCCATTAAACGCCCCATTTATAAACTACGTCTACTTCCTAACTTTGACTCTATCGAGTCAACGGCGGCGTTATGTTTAAACTAAATGGAAATCCTGTGTCTTGTCGCGCAATCCAAACAACATAATACCCGGCCGTCAACAGGTTGATAATTATTGTCATCGTGTTATTATTATTATTATATACCCTTTATATATTATTATATATCTTTATGTAGCTATCTTTATGTTACCCAAATTATTGTATATAACACGCTCATAGAAAATTCCAGAGTAGCTATTTTATTTATGTATACCTTCTTGTATTATATAACTTTATCATTATTTATTTATTAGTCTATGTATGATTCCCCTACCGACTAATTGTATGTACTAATGCATTATTGCATTTCCCTTACCAGTTTTTCCTTTATGTACCTAATATACACCATCAGGAAGAATTTTGCTTCATGATGGTCAATTGTAAAAATTATTCTGTTTTCTGTATCCAAACACCAAACAAACAACCCAAGTATCACTACTTCAAATAAATGATTCATTTTTATGGAACTGAGTACAAGTTTGAGTTCCATTATATTATAAGATTTCCTATGAAAAGTGACACAAAAATACTAAACCGATGGAACTTGATATATGTGGGTTACCTAAGTTCCATCGATAATTTTGATAAATGGAAAAAAACTTGGAACTTATGAATGAGTTCAATTTTTGTTATACTTTGAAACTCTAATAAATGCAATTATGTATTGTTATACCGTGTAAAATTAAATTCAATATTTTTGTAATGTTGTAAAAATAAAGTAATTAGTTAAATTTAATAATTGGCATTTTTGGATACTTGTGGAATGTATAAATCACCTTATATTTATACAATTTGTTTTTATTAAATTCTTAGATATAAGTACATATACACCCCCGTTCAAAAGTTTAAGACCACATTGCACATTGCATTTGCTGACAACAAATGTAAAAATTATTTATTGTAATAGGTTGATATATTAAAATGCATGTTTTTGTCAACAATATAAAACCCAATTTTAGAATAAGATTGTTGAACAGTCATTATTCATTAAACGGTATATTTTGCAGTGGTCTTAAACTTTTGAACGGGGGTGTATATGTAACAAATTACTGTTTGTATACAATAAGACTGAACATACTCCCGGGCAGCAATGATCTTCGCTGTCTCACTAAAATGTTGTTGGTGGGTCGTATATGATGAATTTCCCTCCGGTGTTTTGCTACGGCGGATATCGCAGATTGTAGTTGTCCTTGTGTGGTTGTTTGTTTGTGCATTTGTAAAAAAAACTGCGGTTTCTAATGTGGCCATTCCGATCATCGTGTAGTCGCTTATATCTTCTAGCTCAGGGTAGAGTAGTAAAGTCAGTTTAATTTGAAGGAGCTTATAGTTGAATTGAGCGATTTAGTGACCAGTTCATCGATAGATTGATGGTCGGCAAGAAAGGTAAGTCAATTCTGCTTTTGATTATTTTGTGAGTTCTTAAAGTGACCAAGCCAGCCTTTATAGTATACATTCTTCCTCGAAAGTGATTTTTCCTGTCATTGGTATAGGTTGTCGTAGATATATTTTAAATATTGGCAGCAATGTATTACACTGCATTTGCAATGAGAATAACCAATTGTTGTTTTTTAGTTTAATCAAGTGATCTTTGTGTTTTGTTATTTGTTTTACTACCGGCAGTTTACTACAGACCTGTTTTACTACAGACGATCCAACTTGTCGAACTGACCGTCAGTCCAACCGTAGTCGGTTCGTAGTCTACAGACGATCCAACCTACCATCCGATTTCGACAATATTTTATAATTTATTGATAATTTTGCACTACAAAATTACGCATGATTAAACTTATTCGTAATTTTCAATGCCCTCGCTTTGAAATTTAACAGCTGACTATAGAAGATCGTCCTACAACATTACACACCATTCGATTTAGGTTGGTTAGTCGAGCGGTTGGATGAAATTTCTATTCACACTATCCGATTTTCCATCCAATCCAACCAAATCAGATACAGTAATAAATAATAATTTCTGATATTGGGGAAGGGGTCACCAAATTTAAGAGAAACCGTGATATATTATAAAGACCTTGCCCAAATTAACGGAAAATGTTTCTAAAATATAAATGATGGTTTGATGAACTAAAACTGCCGCTTTCTGGGAAAAGTATCGCTCAAAGAATCGTATAGACCGAATTTTTTACTACACTTTCATTACCATACAAAGTTTCCTCCAATAAACGACTATGTCAAATTTTTTCGCAACGAACAACAAAAGTATGCACCAGATTGTATATTAAACTTTTACACTCATTTTGCCTACCTAAACTCGTTCTTACAATATAGATTGGCTTATTTTTTTCTGCATAATAAGGTCTACATTTTTTTTTCAAGGTCACACTATTTTTAGTGGCACTCATTCGATAATATATATAGTTTCACCTAGTTCCCATAGCCAGGTGGCCAGGCTACATAAAAAGTGTATTACAAATATAAGAACAACCCAACAAGAGAACAAATCGCATTTAGTTGTTAGCATCAATTTTTTTCCAACGATTGAAATGATCGAAGAATGTTTAATTGGTCTTGTGTTCTGTACCTACCTTGTTAAAACAGATTTAGTTATATCTACCCTATTAAATGATATACCAGCCTTAATCACAAATACTATATGCAAGATCCTGATATTTAAATCTTCTAGACTTTTTCATAATGCATCACCTAAAATGAATGGTTTGATGTCTCGAATCTAAGCCTTAATTCTGTAAGTGTTTTTGAGCGAGTACGTGAATCCTCCAAAAATAAAATTTGATAATTAAAATTACTGCTGTTTAAATCAAGTTTAACAGTTCATTTCCAATTTTATAACCTGCTCGGATCCCTAAAAGAAGGAGGAAAAGAGCGACTTGATTTGTCGTGTACAGGTTCCCGTTCCTATATTGTTTTGCTGATGTAATTTAAGCCCCGGATATTCCATAGAGCTGAACTGAATTTCACGGCTTCGATAATAAATTCAGAATTATACAATTTACTGATTACAGTTTACCCAAAATATTATCATAATTAAAATTAGACCGTGATTGAAGTGATTCATTACGACTGGACACTATTTTTTTTTTAAATTCCATCCTCCAAATAAAATATGAAGTAATCCATTTTATCTACGAGTCACATTAAGCGTTTCTTGAAATGTTTTAATTCTATATTACATCATAAGTTAAGTACGTGCGTAATGCGTTTGATATAATTTTTATAAAATCCAATTTAATTCACTTTTTAATTTTTTATGATATAGTCGCATATTTAAAACAAAATAAAATAAACAAACCTTAAATTAGAATTGCATTAGTATCAAAATATGTGATAACAACATAACTTATTGATAAAAACATATAAAATTGTTTGGTGATTGTTGACGCTCTGAATCGTTAAAAATAAAACCAAAATATTTATGAAAAAATTATCACAACCATACAAGTATCTGAGAGTGCATACACAATATTTATGTCGATGAGTTAGTGTGACTTTACCATAAAAAGTACTCGGTTTGATACTTTCCGTGAGATAGTCACAACACTGCTGTTATTATCAAATAGTATTCCAACAACAAAACATAACTAACCCTAATTTTATAGAGCTGGAATGGTGCTCAATATTTTTATCTAAGGAAGTATATAAATAGAATTGTTGGTTGTTTTCATTGTCATTGCATTATTAACTAATAGTTTTGTGTAAACAGTTCGTTCAAGTAAACATGGCTATAGTTAGGACAACATCTGAGATTATAGACAAGTTCATATTTAATAATACTATTTATCCTCAACCTAGTAAGTAAAAAAAAATCTTGTTTATGTTTTGTTTTTATGTATTTTACATACTTATTACTATGCTGCATTTTTTGTTGGGCAATTGTTGCTCGAGACCGCGATAGCTATTAGTTTAATTTAATTTATTTAACTCATATATTGTCACATCTTTGGCTTAGCTATACTCGTATGTTAGGTGTAGATGTCTCCAATAATTAACAAGAAAAAATCCATTCGAAAAAGTCAAAATTGTCCAATTTTGATCCAGATTTTTTTGACGTGGGACGTCTTTGTTTTCATTATACCATATATGGGGGTTATTTAATAATGTCTCTCGATAAATATAAATGTAATGTTTTAAAAACTGTAAAAATCAAACCAAGTTAAATACAAATTTTTGAATTGAAAAAAAATTAAAACAACTAATTATTAATATGTATTTTAGTTTCAATTTAAATTAAATATGTAGTGATGAACTTGCTTAGCTAGGGACACTGTAGAACGCTGTGGAAAAATAAAACAATTTAACAATGCAAATAAAATAAGTTTTATTATATTGTTTGTGGAGCGGCAAAGGTCTTCGGTTCGATCCTCATTTTTTATTTTTTTTTTCATTTTTATTATTCTTTTTTTTTAGCATTCATGTAATGACCAAATATTTTAGTTTAAATTAAACATTTCGCTTTATAATTATTACAGTAATTACACAAGAAAATTCGTGACCCGCGTTTATGATGCCCCTAAACACTACATCAAATTATTTAAAAACTTTCATAAATTATAAGTTGTAGTAAGCCATGAGAATTTTTCGGAAAAAAAAATTTTCCTTTCATAAACTTCAAAGCATGCTCTGTTTGAAACAATTTAAGAATGAAAATGAAATAAATTTCCTTAGGTTGATATGGCTTAGTAGAAATGTTTTGGACTAGAGCGGCTAAAGTCCGGGGTTCGATTGTGGTTAAGGCATTTTAGTTTTGTTTTTCAATTTATATTTTTTTGACGTTATAACGTCTTACGTCGCATGTTCAGAAAATTGACAAGAAATGTTTCCCTTGGTCGTGGGCAATTACTAATCAACTATAAGCATTACCTTTAATTTATGTAAATGTGTTGGTCCTTAGGATTCATGGCTCACACATAATATTATCGAATGATCTCGCGCGATTTAAATCCTTCAACAACTGTAGTGAGAGAACGGCTCATCCGATCCAAGCAATTCTGAAGTCAATTTTTGCGTAAAGAAATAGTGATGGTTAATTTAGTTTAAATTAAAATAATTAATCTCAACATGTTATAAACATTATCACGCAAAACACCTACGACTGTGTTGATGACACGGCCCACTCCGATTTGTTTATTTTTTTCTGTCTGTAAGGTTTATTGTGTGATGCCCCAACGCATGGAAAATCGTCCTGAAAAGCCCTTACTCTTTAGCCTATACTCTAGTATGAGTAATTAATTTTATGCAGTGAAATTCTTTTTCGAATGAACAAAACAAAACAAAACACAATTTACGCATGCATGATATGACTGATGATATTCTTCGCTGAACACAATTTTGCAGTGAGAACCCACACAATCTCACGCCGCAAGAAGATAATTTTTCAAAAATTTTATTCCCAATTCATTTTATATTAGTTGCGGATAGACATGGTAATTTGGAATTTGTATTGTGATTTTATTTCAGGCTTTCAGCTAATTAATTAATATTTAATTGTTTGAATTTATATACACTACGCCAAAAAATTAAAGGAACACAATTTTTTTCAATTTTTTTAGTGTTTTTTGAAGAGCTGTATCTTTGTAAAATACGGTCGTACAGACATGAAAAGAATCTCTAGTTTGAAGATTTTTGCGCGGACAATTTTTGTGAGATACCGTTATCACGAGATCATAAGAAAGAGTGCGAAAAAAAAATTTCGATTTTTTTTTATTTGTAAGGATCCATGGGCTCGTGAAATTTTTTTTAAGTTAAACCAATGCATAGGTCGGTTAGCCTGTTAATTAGGCGTAAATCTAATTTATTTCTGGTCTCACTATGTCAACTGTTTGCTGAGATATCTGACTTTGAATCAAAAAACATCCTTTTGTTTTTGATCCTCGATATATCAGCAACCAGTGATTGCACAGTGAATTTTAGGGCAGCTTTAAAAACTTGAGTAAATTTCCTACAAGAACCTTTAATGATAGTTGAGAACAAATTTTTTTTACACCCTCAATACTGATTTGAAAAAAGGACCAAAAAACGACTTTTTAGGTTGTCTTAGTAAATCTACCGTTACTTTACAAATATTGATGAAAAGACTAATGTTGACAGGTCATTTTATAGTTTAATGTAGTCCTTATAGCCCTGTATTATTTTCAAATTGATCCAGCCAACCAGTTTCCGGACAGATTGATCAAAGTTTTACAAAACAATTAAAGGAACAAATGATCTTGAAAATAAAAAAACGATCTTTTTCACGTTTTGCGTTAGTTATTTGTTAACCCTTAACGATCGTACAATTTTTTTGTAATACCGATAAGAGACGACAGAAAATTAAATAAAGTTCTGCAATATGACCAATTATAATGGAAGTTGGCCATTTCTTATCCGATTTTAGTGAAATTTGGTATGCGCGATGGAAATGGGATTCTAAAATGATTTTTGGATAAAGTTCTGGAATATGGCCAATTAGGTAGCAACTTCGCCATTTCTTATCAGATTTTGATAAAATTCAGCATGTCCGATGGAAATGGGATTCTTAAATGATTTTTAGGTAAAGTTCTAAAATATGGCCAATTAGGAAGGAACTTTTCCATTTAATATCTGATTTTGATGAAATTCAGCATGTATAATGTAAATTGGGCTTTAAAATTATGTTTAAATGAAGTTCTGGAATAAGCCGTATTAGGATGGAACTTGGCCATTTTTTATCCGATTTTAATCAAATCCAGCATGTACTATACAAATTGAACTCTAAAATTATTTTTGGTTAAATTTATATGGTTAAGTTAGAAGGCGCTTGCCCATTTCTTCAACTATAAAAAGAACTTTTACAAATTGCGTTGAAAGTGAAATACTAAAATGGTTATTCCATGTATTTAATGATTTGTTTTATAAATTATTTAAAATTTCATTTCCATCGAACATGCTGAATTACATCAAAAACGAATAAGAAATGGCCAAGTTCCTTCCTAGTTGGCCATTTTCCAGAACTTCATTCACGAGTCATTTTAGAATCCCATTTCCATCGCGCAAACCAAATTTCACTAAAATCGGATAAAAAATGGCCAAATTTCATAATAATTGGTCATATTGCAGAACTTTATTTAATTTTCTGTCGTCTCTTATCGGTATTACAAAAAAATTGTATTATTGTCCTTTTTTCAAATCAGTATTGAGGGTGTAAAAAAATTTGTTCTCAACTAATTATTAAAGGTTCTTGTAGGAAATTTACTCAAGTTTTTAAAGCTGCCCTAAAATTCACTGTGCAATCACTGGTTGCTGATATATCGAGGATCAAAGACAAAACGGATCTTTTTTGATTCAAAGTCAGATATCTCAGCAAACAGTTGACATAGACCAGAAATAAATTAGATTTACGCCTAATTAACAGGCTAACCGACCTATGCATTGGTTTAACTTAAAACAAATTTCCCGAGCCCATGGATCCTTACAAAAAAAAAAACAGGAATCGAAATTTGTTTTTTCGCGCTCTTTCTTATGATTGCGTGATAACGGTATCTCACAAAAATGTTCCGCTCAAAAATCTTAAAACTAGAGATTTGTAGCTGTAAAATGCTTTTATTTTCATGTCTGTGCGACCGTATTTTACAAAGATACAGCTCTTCAAAAAACACTAAAGAAATTAAAAACAAATTGTGTTCCTTTAATTTTTTGGAGTAGTTACATATATGGTGAAAAATACGTGAAATCACAAATTCACTATATGGAGCCATAAGTCATATTTGAATTTTATGATTTTTATGTTTTGAATGTGTAGCCTTGAAAAAAGAATCTTGAAATGCTTTGTTTTTTTTCTTGTTGTTGTTGTTAAAGATACAGGGTGTCAAATTTCGAGAAAAATGATATTCATGATGTTGAATTTATGGCAATAAAAAGAAAAATAATTATCCGATAATAATGATTTTGAGCTCATTTTAAAGGTAAGTTAATAGTGATTAATAAAAGAATATAAAAATAGTATGTTGTTTAATTTTTTCTTTTTTAAATTTCCCGCCAAAATGTTCTTTTTCAATTTTCTCAAAAACCTATTTTTTTTTTATTTTTCTATTTTTTAATGTATTTGACAGTTAATATTTTACAACATATCAAAAAACTGGAATAGCGTTATTTTTTGTATTCTTGCAAAATACGTTTTAGTATGACAATCTACAAATTTATTATATTTAAACGTATTTTACACGAATATAAAAAATAACGGTGTTCCAGTTTTTTAATATGTTATAAAATATTAATTGTCGAATACATTAAAAAAAAAAAATAAAAAAAAAAATAGGTTTTTGAGAAAATTGAAAAAGAACATTTTGGCGGGAAATTTAAAAAAGAAAAAATTAAACAACATACTATTTTTATATTCTTTTATTAATCACTATTAACTTACCTTTAAAATGAGCTCAAAATCATTATTATCGGATAATTATTTTTCTTTTTATTGCCATAAATTCAACATCATGAATATCATTTTTCTCGAAATTTGACACCCTGTATCTTTAACAACAAAAACAAAGCATTTCAAATTTTTTTTTTTAATCAAGGCTACACATTCAAAACATAAAAATCAAAAAATTCAAATCTGACTTACAAAAATTTGTAATTTCACGTATTTTTCACTATATATGTATATACTAGCTGAGCTCAGTCCGCCTTGCTGGCCCCAACTAAACCTTTTGTATTTTTTGACGATTTAAATAAATAGATGTCATTGCATGTAGTTATTAAAAATTAATTTTTCGCATATTTGTACAGTTCCTTCATGTGCAAATACGCATAATGTTGACGGTTTACCAACACGTGAGCAACCAACGTATAATTGTCCATGTGAGAAATATGGTGTTTAAGATTTAATCCACAAATTTGTAGTGATTGGACGTACCGGAAATTGGATGCGTTTAAATTCGTACAAAAGAATGATTGGCACACCAATTTTTAATTGTAGAATGTGAGATGGAGTTCCAGGCAAATCAATGGAATTTAAAAATTCAATTAGGTAATTCACTACTTCTCCTGGATCTATAACGCAATCAGTGGATTTGTAGAATTTTTAGAACAGATACATTTATCGTAGTCTACATTTAATGTAGATACATTTAGAACAGCCGATGATATTGTCAAAATAATTTACGGTGAAATTCCTGATCAAACTGAACATCTACAACTTTATAAAATAATTATAAAACAAAATATTCATCGCCCATGTAGAGAATTGAAGCAAAGTTGGAACTGTTCAAAACAATTCCCAAAAAGTTACTGCAGTGAGACTGACATACCCTTAGATAACACTACCCTGCAAAATTTTAAAAATTTGGTGCCACTTGACAATTAATAGTTGTTTCCGAAGTAATTTTTTACGCTGAACCCGAATCTGGGCTCAGAATTGCTCTATCACGTCAGGTTTATGAGATATTCTAACCTAAAAGTGCAAAAAACACTGTTTTATGACGTATTTGAGGTTATCTAGCACCGCGACCTTTTTTTTTCTTCAAAAGTTCATGTATGGGATCTTATAGTACAAGTCTTCTTCTTTCAAATGCCTTTGAGTTTGCTCAAATATGTTTTTTTTTTCGCCGAGATATCGCATTTTCAAAATTGCATGTTCGTGAATTTGTCGGTATACTGTATAATACACTACCTTTAATACCTACGGCATATATGCACTTTTAGATTAGAATATCTCATAAACCTGACGTGATAGTGCAATTCTTAGCCCACATTCGGATTCAGCGTAAAAAATTACTTCGGAAACAACTATTCATTGTTAAGTGGAAACAAATTTTTAAAATTTTGCAGGGTAGTGTTTTTATACAGAAAAATTCACGAATATGCAAATTTGAAAATGCGATATCTCCTAATTCCACGGCATTTGAAGAGAAAGACTTGTACAATAAGATCCTATACATGGCTTTGATAAAAAAGTAAAAATTGCATTGCTACATAACCTAAAATATGTCAAAAAACAGTGTTTTTTGAACTTTAAGGTTAGAATATCTCAAAAACCTGACGTGATAGAGCAATTCTGAGCCCGGATTCGGATCCAGCGTGAGAAATTACTTCGGAAACAACTATTCATTGTCCAGGGGCAAAATTTTGCAGGGTAGTGTAATTATTCAAAGTATAGGCTACGACCTCCTACAAATTTAGAAAATCAACCAAGAATACGATCGAATATTATAACTGATAATCGCTATGTTGTCCCTTATCCGTTTCTGAGTTTCTTTTTACTTTTTACTTTTAACATTTTACTTTTAACTTTTTACTTTTAACTTTTTACTATTTACTATTTAGTATTTACTTTTTACTTTTTACTTTTTACTTTTTACTTTTTACTTTTTACTTTTTACTTTTTACTTTTTACTTTTTACTTTTTACTTTTTACTTTTTACTTTTCACTTTTTACTTTTTACTTTTTACTTTTTACTTTTTACTTTTTACTTTTTACTTTTTACTTTTTACTTTTTACTTTTTACTTTTTACTTTTTACTTTTTACTTTTTACTTTTTACTTTTTACTTTTTACTTTTTACTTTTTACTTTTTACTTTTTACTTTTTACTTTTTACTTTTTACTTTTTACTTTTTACTTTTTACTTTTTACTTTTTACTTTTTACTTTTTACTTTTTACTTTTTACTTTTTACTTTTTACTTTTTACTTTTTACTTTTTACTTTTTACTTTTTACTTTTTACTTTTTACTTTTTACTTTTTACTTTTTACTTTTTACTTTTTACTTTTTACTTTTTACTTTTTACTTTTTACTTTTTACTTTTTACTTTTTACTTTTTACTTTTTACTTTTTACTTTTTACTTTTTACTTTTTACTTTTTACTTTTTACTTTTTACTTTTTACTTTTTACTTTTTACTTTTTACTTTTTACTTTTTACTTTTTACTTTTTACTTTTTACTTTTTACTTTTTACTTTTTACTTTTTACTTTTTACTTTTTACTTTTTACTTTTTACTTTTTACTTTTTACTTTTTACTTTTTACTTTTTACTTTTTACTTTTTACTTTTTACTTTTTACTTTTTACTTTTTACTTTTTACTTTTTACTTTTTACTTTTTACTTTTTACTTTTTACTTTTTACTTTTTAAGTACTAAGTATAAAGTATAAAGTATAAAGTATAAAGTATAAAGTATAAAGATAAAGTATAAAGTATAAAGTATAAAGTATAAAGTATAAAGTATAAAGTATAAAGTATAAAGTATAAAGTATAAAGTATAAAGTATAAAGTATAAAGTATAAAGTATAAAGTATAAAGTATAAAGTATAAAGTATAAAGTATAAAGTATAAAGTATAAAGTATAAAGTATAAAGTATAAAGTATAAAGTATAAAGTATAAAGTATAAAGTATAAAGTATAAAGTATAAAGTATAAAGTATAAAGTATAAAGTATAAAGTATAAAGTATAAAGTATAAAGTATAAAGTATAAAGTATAAAGTATAAAGTATAAAGTATAAAGTATAAAGTATAAAGTATAAAGTATAAAGTATAAAGTATAAAGTATAAAGTATAAAGTATAAAGTATAAAGTATAAAGTATAAAGTATAAAGTATAAAGTATAAAGTATAAAGTATAAAGTATAAAGTATAAAGTATAAAGTATAAAGTATAAAGTATAAAGTATAAAGTATAAAGTATAAAGTATAAAGTATAAAGTATAAAGTATAAAGTATAAAGTATAAAGTATAAAGTATAAAGTATAAAGTATAAAGTATAAAGTATAAAGTATAAAGTATAAAGTATAAAGTATAAAGTATAAAGTATAAAGTATAAAGTATAAAGTATAAAGTATAAAGTATAAAGTATAAAGTATAAAGTATAAAGTATAAAGTATAAAGTATAAAGTATAAAGTATAAAGTATAAAGTATAAAGTATAAAGTATAAAGTATAAAGTATAAAGTATAAAGTATAAAGTATAAAGTATAAAGTATAAAGTATAAAGTATAAAGTATAAAGTATAAAGTATAAAGTATAAAGTATAAAGTATAAAGTATAAAGTATAAAGTATAAAGTATAAAGTATAAAGTATAAAGTATAAAGTATAAAGTATAAAGTATAAAGTATAAAGTATAAAGTATAAAGTATAAAGTATAAAGTATAAAGTATAAAGTATAAAGTATATAGTATAAAGTATAAAGTATAAAGTATAAAGTATAAAGTATAAAGTATAAAGTATAAAGTATAAAGTATTTCATTTAAGATGAGGTTCACTTTAAGCTCCCCATGGAGGCCGTTGTTCCTGACATACCAAGGTGCATCAACGATGTTCCTTAATACCATATTCTTAAATTTTTGGATGTTATTTACATTGCTCTTTTTGGTACAACCATAAAGCTAAAGTGAATACTACAAGTCCAAATCGGTGTCAATATTTGTTTATATAGTAGAAGCTTGTTGCATGTTGATATTGAAGGGTTCCGTACAATCAGCCAATATATCTTTCTGTATTTAAGTCTTAGTTCTGAACTTTTCTTCTTGACGTGTGCTTTCCATCGTACACTGACCAGCACAGAAAATGGGCCATCCTTGAAAATCATACCAACTTCGTCTAAACATGTGAGTTTTTTTACTTATCCCACATCGGGGACCGCACTAGATGGAAACTTGAAACAAAAGCAAAATCAAGATCATTCAAAACAACTTTACACAATATTATCGTAGCATACTTTGTCTAATCATGTGGCTTAGTTTTTCTACTTATCCCACAAAATGGCTTATAACTAAATTTTCAAATGTGAGGACCACTTCGTAACATCACTACCCCCTTAAGCAGTGTTTTCAGGGTGAATAGTGTAATTTATTTGTGTGTAGTGTGCTTCTGTGAATAATATTTCTAGTTTACTAATAATGTTTTGTGGCATGGCTACGGACCTTTTTTGTGTCTATGCTTGGTCCTGGTGGACCGCCACCCAAACCTAACCTAACCTAACCTTACTAATAATGTTTTAGCGGTCATATTGTAGGAGTGAGCGCTCCATGAACCATCATTGATCAATTACATCATAATTTTTGCTTGATGTTGCTTGAAATTTTGTGCTTTTTACCAATCACTGGCATATACTTAAACACAAGTGCTTGCGAGTAGCAAATTTGTTGAAACCCGCCTAATGTGTTAATTTTACTTAAACAGCGGCTGTTCCATGGGCATTTTGTATTCATGCCTCTATAATGGAAAAATGGGAAAAGATTATGAATCAATTACTTAAAAATGATGATTGGGAAATGAATGAGCAAATACTACAAATTGGTAGCAAAAAGTTTGACATGTGTCTGGTTATAGTACCACAGGCAACTAAAAATCAACTAGATTTTCTGGCCCAGTCAGTTCGTTATTCACAATTTTCATTTCCATGGGAGGAGAATCCCACATTATTTATAAAAGTAAATTCATTTGGTATTATAACGGTAAAGAAATCAATACTATATTATTTAGTTTAATGCAAATGGAATAAAAATGTAACATTTATTTTCAGAACTTCATTAGAGAATATGAATTGGGGTCGTATATTTTAAAAATTGAAGAAATGGTCGGGATCTCTGCAAAAGATGAAATTATTAAAGTGGTTTCATTTAACCAAAGCATTAATAATAAATTTGATGTTATTTCCAAATTTTATAACACTTTTCGTTATTCACTTGATAGATTTGTAGATTATTACTTCATGATGGCCGCCTTTCCGTGGCAACAATCAAGTTGGCATAGGAGCGCCGCTTCAAATGATAAAGTTTATTGGGTATTACCCATTATTCTCAGACATCTTGGAATCCTTAATTATACCAATCTAAATATTATGGATCTACTTTCGTTAAGATGGGCATTGAGCGATGTTCTACACGATTTGTCTCAACCGACTCTTGTAAAGCAAGAACTTGATTTTATGATAAAACGAGAACTAGCCAAAATTGTTAAGAATAATCATTTGGACCTACAACAATATTTGATTGCTACAAATTGTAAATATTTCGATATTCTTGTGTATTATTTAGTATACGAATTTCAAAACTTATTTGAAAGCATTGCTTTTGTCTTCGATGACCAACTTGTACCCGATAACGATTTTATGAATTTATTTGAACCAACCGATAGTATTTTACTAGCCGAAGAGAGCAATGTTCTTAATAAATTAAAGGATAGACATAATGTGCAGCACCATATTGACGGAACTGGTTTTGACGGGATGTGTTTATCGTTATTGCTGGGCTTAGTTGAATGCGAAAATGTCGATGAAATTATTTTAGACACAAATTTCAGGTGGCTTAAGAACGTGTCTAAACCGAACGGATCAACATTAGCTAATCAAAGATATAATGTTAAGGTGCTTTTGACTGGGGAAAATTCTTACAATTTTATCGAAGATTTTGTCATCGAGTTAAAGACAATCACTTTTAAACACAAGAAAATGTATTTAATTATAAACTGTAAACTGGATGATTTTAGGATATTTGATAATTTAACAGTTTCTCAGGTAACATTTGAAAACATTAAAATTGATGCAAATATGCTGGATAAATTGCAACAATGTAATAAAAAATCGTTGATATCGCTGCGCGATTGTTCTTTTGAAAGCACCTGTCAAAATTTGGAACAACTCAATAATTTAACGAAATTACGCGTAAGTACAAACAATATTCTTTAAAAACGAATTCACAATTATTGTTAAAATTTCCTATTTTATATTTTAGGCAGTACACTTATATGAAGATGAAGATACTTGGCAATCCATATTTGAATTTGTTTTTAACGAAATGCACAAATTAGAAACAAAAGAATTTCAATTTAATATTAACACAAATATTATATATGATGGAATTAACACTACAAATTTTATAGAGTTAAATTCGATTAAATTTACAATTAATGATGACAGCTCAAAATTGGAGATTCATGATCAAGATAATAATATTTTAGATTTGTATTATACAAAAAACTGGATTGAACCAGACGATAAATCGGATTACGAATTTTATAATTAAAATTTAGTTTTAAAGTGTTGCATACATTTTTTGTTTTAATATTGAGGCCTAGAAAACAATTGTAACCCCTGGTTTAAAGTATTAAGTGGACTAAGTGGATTACGATAGTTGTTTTCCAGTTGACCAACTGCTAGTATTGGTTTCTCAATTTCTTTAGAATTAATCCTATTCTATTGCGGTCAACACTTCGAACTATTTGCGGAAGAGAGTAAGCCCGTTTTATGGAAGCATTGGGGCTGGAAGATTGGTTTCCTTTAGGCTTAAGACCAGGCGCGGATCCAGACAGAGCTGCAGGGTGGGGCGAATATAGAAATTATACCGTTAACAAAACGTGTTTGAACGTGTTTCAAAAATTATTTTAGTTTTTACACGCGAAAAATAGACCAACAATGACGTCCATTTTGCAATTTTTTTTCAAAGTCGCATAATTTTCTTAATTTTGAATATTTTTTTTTCATTGAGGGTTAAGATGAGTATTTTAGTGTGTAAATTAACATGCATTTTTTTTATTTTTTTCAGACCACCCAGAGGCGAGTTATGATGCGGCCGATTTACACCTTTTTTTTGAGGCAGCAACTTTAACGCCATCTTTATTAATAAAAAATTTTGCAAAAAAAAAAAAATTTTTTTTTATAATGATGTAAAATTATGTGTAAAAAATACTTTGTTTATATATCTATTAAACTTTTTTTTAAATCGTTTTTTAAAAAAACGTGTTATTTTTATTCAAAACTCCCGATGTGTGGCCTTAACCAGTCCAGAAGCCTGAGTTCACATTACGAGTGAAAAAGAACGTTTGCTATGGGCCCAGGAGCATGTTTCTTGGACTCCAGAGATGTGGAATGATGTAATTTTCCCCGATGAATCAAAATTCATGCTGCATGTTGGAGATGGAAGAATTCTCGTAAGGAGAGAATCTCGCTAGGGTCTTAGCAACGAATGCCTTTTAAGACTTCCACCGAATAATGAAGGGGTTATGGTCTGGGGATGCTTTTCTGGAAATGAAACCGGTCGATTGTGCTTCCTTAGTTCGAAAATTACAGCAGCTGTTTATCTGCAGGTTCTACATAACGAATTTGAGCCTTCTGTGTTAAAGCTTTTTCGCGAGATTTGCAGATTTATTTTTCAACAGGACAACGATCCGTGCCATACCGCCAAAGTTGTGAGTTATTAATTTTGAATTGTAGATAGAAAAATTGGCTTTCAGATAAACATAAATAATTTGTTAAAACTTGTCTTTTTTTCTTATCTCTTCATTTAAAGGTAAAAAAGTACTTCGCAGAAAAAAATATCGATGTGTTGAGCTGGCCCCTGTTCAGTCCAGACTTAAATCCCATAGAAAATATTTGGTCTATAATGAAGCTAGAAGTAGCAAGAAAGAACCCAGAATCAATTCAAGCTTTAAAAAGTTTGTCGATGACGATTTGGGAATCCATACCTTCTACGACTTTGAAAAATTTATCAAATTCAATGAATCAGAGGTGTATCGTTGTAATAAAAGCAAATGACGGTCCAACAAAATATTTATATTAAAGGTAGAATTTCTATAAATCAGTAAAAAACAAAAAAAAAAATTAAAAAATAAGTGTTTAATTTATTCCATTACTTTAATTCCAATCAACGTATTTTGAATATTTTGGCATTTTTCGGGTTTTCCCCCTAAATTGCAGGTACATTTTTTTTTTCAAAAAATTAGGTCATACATGTATTTAAAATGAAAAAATAAGCCAATTGCTTTCAAAAGGTTTGTAATTTTAGCAAAAAAAAGACTACTATTTGTAATAAAATATGTTTGCCCAATTTTTTTCCCCCAGCACTGTATATAGTTTGACCTAGTTCTCATAGCCAGGTGGCCAGGCTTCTACTACATAAAAAGTGTATTAAAAATATAAGAACAACCCAACCAGAGAACAAATCGCATTTAATTTTTAGCATCAATTTTTACCAACGATTGAAATGATCGAAGAGTGTTTAATTGGTTTTGTGTTCCGTACCTATCTGGTTAAAATGGATCTATAGCTCATAAATGGTATACAAGCCTTAATCAGAAATACTACATGCAAGATTCCGAAATTTAAATTTTCTAGACTTTTTCATAATGCGTTACCTAAAATGATTGGTTATAGGAGTATGATGAAACCTATGCCAACTTATAAATCTTCCTGGCCCAAAGGGGGGGGGGGGGATCTTCCAAAAATGAAAAGTTGGCTGTACTTGTACTTTTTTTTTCTATTGAAGCATTTTTTAGTAGTAGAACTTTTTTGTGCCTCGAATTCATTTTATCCCTCCATAGGGCGACGTAATTTGTCGCGTACAGGTTCCCCTTCCTATGTTGTTTTGCTGATGTAATTTAAGCCCCGGATGTACCATAGAGCTGAACTGGATTGCATAGCTTCGATAATAAATTCAGAATTATACAATTTACTGATTACAGTTTACCCAAAATATTATCATAATTAAAATTAGACCGTGATTGAAGTGATTCATGACGACTGGATTTTTTTTAAATTCCATCCCCCTGAAACTATCGGAACATTACGATTTATCAATAAATAAAATATGAAGTAATTCATATTGAACGTTTTTGAAATTGTTTAATTCTGTATTACATCATAAATTAAGTACATGCGTAATGCGTAATTTGGTATGTACATACCATAATTTTTATAAAATCTAATTTAATTCACTTTTTAATTTTTTATGATACACCCCGAGAATTAGAAATGCATTAGTATCAAAATATTTGATAACAACATAACATTTATTGATTAAAAACATATAAAATTGTTTGGTGATTGTTGTCGCCCTGAATCGTTCAAAATAACACCAAAATATGTATTTATAAAAAAATTAACACAACCATACAAATAGCTGAGAGTGCGACAAATATTTGCAACGTACAAAATATTTTTGTCGAAGTGTTAGTTTGATTATACCATATAAAAAGTACTCGGTTTGATACTTTCCGTGAGATAGTCACAACACTGCTGTTAGTATTATCATATTATCAAATAGTATTCCAGTAAATTTTACTTACAAAAAATTCAATATACCGAACAAACACAACTAATCTTAACATTATAGAGCTGTAATGGTGTCCAATATTTTTATCTAAGGAATTATTGTATATACATCGAATTGTTGGTTGTTTTGATTAATCACTTTGTTTATACCTTTGTGAAACAACGACCGTGACCGATATTCGATAAAATTATTGGTATTTACCCAAACGTTATTGCATTATTAACTAAATGTGTAAATAGTTTTTGTGTAAACAGTTCGTTCAAGTAAACATGGCTATAGTTAGGACAACATCTGAGATTATAGACAAGTTCATATTTAATAATACTATTTATCCTCAACCTAGTAAGTAAAAAAAAATCTTGTTTGTGTTTTGTTTTTATTTTACATACTTATTACTATGCTGCAATTTTTGTTGGGCAATTGTTGTTCGAGACCGCGATACCTATTAGTTTAATTTAATTTATTTAACTCATATATTGTCACATCTTTGGCTTAGCTATACTCGTATGTTAGGTGTAGATGTCTCCAATAATTAACAAGAAAAAATCCATTCGAAAAAGTCAAAATTGTCCAATTTTGATCCAGATTTTTTTGACGTGGGACGTCTTTGTTTTCATTATACCATATATGGGGGTTATTTAATAATGTCTCTCGATAAATATAAATGTATTGTTTTAAAAACTGTAAAAATCAAACCAAGTTAAATACAAATTTTTGAATTGAAAAAAAAAATAGAACAACAAATTATTAATATGTATTTTACTTTCAATTTAAATAAAATAGTGATAAACTTGATTAAATATGCTGCACGTCATCATATTATATACAAGCCAAGAAAATATGATGGCCATCGTTTCAGAGTTATATTGGTGTTAGTTTTAGTAATTAATTTTTATGCAGTAAAATATTTTTTCGAATGAACAAAACACAATTTACGCATGCATAATATTATGATTACTGATGATATTCTTCGCTGAACATAATTTGAAACATTGCAGTGTGACACAATCTCACACAGCAAGAAGATATTCATTCAAAATTTTATTCCCAATTCATTTTATATTAGTTGCGGATAGACGTAATAATGTGGAATTTGTATTGTGCTTTTATTTCAGGCTTTCAGCTAATTAATTAATATTTAATTGTTTTAATTTATATACAATATAACTGACCCAAAAAAAAAAAACGCACATTTGAATTTTTCAGGGATTGTTCATGAAAACCTTTCATTACATATAAAAATAATTCCCTGAAATTTTTATTGAAAAATATTTAAATCTAGAGGTCGCTAGTTACCGATTTATGATAGTTATATTTGTATTTTAATACCGCTATTATTTTCAAACTGACCATTTTGCGAAAATGCATACTTGATATTTGGTTTTATCATCCTATATTATGTTTTGTGATCCGCTGAATACGATGGGCTAGATTATTTTGCTCTGCGGAAATTTTGTTTTAAATATGAGCAAAATAACCCCAAAAAATCCTTAAAAAAATGAAAAAGTTGGCGTTAAATCGCTAATATCTAATAGGCCGCCTCTAGACATAACGTTTAATTGCGTAAATGAAATTGTGCAGATTATCGCTCAATTCTATACTTGTGCAAGTCAATGCCTAGACAATACAAACTATTGTTATAATTTTAGCTCCGTTTTACCAATATTTCATTGTTGAAACATGACATCTGAAGACAAAAAACTTGTAATTTGAAGGTGATTATACTCTAAACTTAAAAAACTATTTACAAGGTGCTATCAAAAGATTATTTGCATTTCTTTTTCATCATTATTTAATTATATATACTTAGTTGACAGTTCAAGATATGTAAAAGCATAACAAAAATTAAAAAAAATGCACAAACTTCTCCTACGCACAACGCTATGTTGATAGACTTGCACAAGTGTCAAAACGTTTTGTCTTGCACAAGTCACTTGCATAATATTTAAAAACAGCACAGTTTCATCATCTATATGTTCAGAGCCAGCTCTTGTAACAGTAGCGCCCCGATGCAAACCGTAATTAAGGCACCCCTAAGGGTGTCTTTTTTTACTTTTCTTTTTCGATTTTCGGCACCGGATAATTTTTTCTTTAAGTTTATGTTTGTTTGTTTCTATCTCTGCAATCTTTTCTGGGGCTCAAGGCACTCCCAAGTTTTTCGCAGTTCGCTTTTTACGTCCTAACTTACTCCTTAGCCAAATCGAGGACGTACGGCTATAGGCCCGTTTTGCGTAGACAGTACCTGTACATTGTATTGCTTCACACCAGCCTATAATACTGCCATGAAAGCTGGGTCGGCCCATGGATTCTGCAATATCTTCCGATTCGAACCCGGTATCTCCGGCTCCAAACGCCGCAGCTTTTAACACTCTGCCGTTTGGTCGTTGATTCCATAGTTTAATAAAACACATAATATAAACGAAACTTCAAAACTTAAAACATTTCAAATTTATATTTTGATTTTCTAATCGCACACTGCACACATTACACAATACAAATTTTTTATTGAAATTATCTAATTAAGTAATTAGGGTAACCCCACGATACAATTTGTTTGATTTTATCTCCATTCAACTAAGTTTGACAATGAACCCAACATATACACACACGAGATATATTGATCTACTCAACATACATATACTATTTTCAACAAAACACACAAATACCTAATCAAACCCAACGAAACTTGATTTTGCTTGCTTATTGTGGTTTTTGTCGCGATTTTTTACTACAACGGAAAACGCTTTCATCAAAAAATTACTCGAAAGAACCAACGAAATATTACTCTTGCAACAATAAAAAACATTTGTGTATGTTTTGCATCTCTTGAATCCACTGTAGAGCCGGCCCTAACATATTCTAATATATTGCATCGATTAATTTATGCAGTTAAATTTGCGCAGTTAAACGTTACGTCTAGGAGCGGCCTCACAGAAACGATTTTTTGAAAAGACAGGAAGTATAGGACTTCATACTCTATATTTGTTCGAATAATACTCAACAAATAACGTTATGTAAAAGTGGATAATTTTCGACAAAAACATAGTAAACGAAAAAAAAACAAATATTTTACTATACCCAATCGTGTTTGCCACAATTGTTTTTTCTAAGCAGGTTTTGTAGTAAATATTTTTCCTTTGAAATAAGCTGTGGTTTTCGTAATTTTTCGTTAAATGGATACTAAAAATAGTGTAAATTTAAATTATCGTGATAATTCTTCCTATTGGCTACTGGAGTCTGCATTACACCATTTTTCTGGAAGTACGTCTACTTAGTAATAATTTTCCATCATATAAACAAGTGTTACAGGTGTTTCATTATCATCACGCTCATTTAAAAAAAAAATTCAGAAAGTACTTTTGTTACCACTACAGAGTGCAGGAATTCCGGTGTATGTAACAGTATGACACACAGTAATGTTGTGGCCAAATTAAATAGATTATATCAAGAATATTTTTTTAGTAAAATTATTCAAACAAGAAATTCATTGATAAATTGCATAAAGAATTTAAGGTCAGATTAAAATCGAAAGCTAAACCAAAAACACTAGGCGATAAAAATCATAAAGACGATAAAAATTGTAAAGACAATTCTATATCTTTAATTAATTATGTATGTAATGACAGTGACATCAGCTGTGAATCAGATTCATCAAATGAGTCGCACGTTCGTTCCACCAGCAAAAAAGCCGCCTAAGTTTAAAATGAAACATAGTTTAAATGCAGTTGTATCAAATTTATTAGATCGTACCAAAATTCCTTTTAGAGGCGCAACTCTTATGATTTCAGTAGTGAATTCAACATTCGGAGTTGATATTGCTAATATCCCATGTTCGCGTGAAACTGTTCGAAGACGTCGAATGAAAGAACGAACTGAAATAGCTGAAAAATTAAAAGAAGATTTTGATGCTAATAATTTCTGTATGTTTCACTGGTATGAAAAGTTGTAAAAAAATATGAAATCACAAAAAAACTCGATCGTGCCGGAATTGATATCGTCAACTGGTGACGCCCAAGCAGAGACAGTTTATAATTTGCTGTGTCAATGGAATTTGACTGAAAATATTACGGAAATATGTGCGGATACAACTGCAAGCAATACTGGTGGACACAAAGGTGCTTGTACCTTATTGCAAAAGAAACTAAAGAAAACCCTAATATACTTCGCTTGCAGACATCATATGTTGGAATGTATAATTTCTTCTGTTTTTGATGTAATATTCGAGGTTCCTACCGGTCCTGTAATTCAATTATTTGACAGGTTTAAACGTAATTCTGATTCAATAAATAAAGACGTATTCGAAAGTTGTTTAAAAGATACGCATAAAAGTAATCTACTCTTGCTTAACATAAATGAGACCACAAAATTCATTACCGAACAACTAAAAATTAATTATTTAAGGGCTGATTATTTTGAACAGAAATAAACAGAAATGTCAAACACAAGTAATTCACGATACATGAAAAGTCATTGAAAAGTAAGCTCGTAAATTTACTTTTCGGTTGCCGCCTATGAGGCAATAGCAGAAGCTTCAATTTTTTTAAGTTTAGTTAGTTTAGTCGATTAAGGCACACAGTATTAGTCAGTTCATGTACCAATGAATAATTTATGTGATTTATTATCTAAATGGTAACCTTTTTTAATCCCTAGGTTAATTAGACAATGACTTATTTATTAACAGACAGCAATATGATCAGACAGGCTAAATAAATGAGGAAATTAATTATTTCGTAGGTTGTCAACGTTGTCTACGTTGTGTAACGTTCCACACACACTATAGCGGTAGTTGGTAGACAATATTAAAAAAAAAAAACACAAATTGGGCGCCAGTCTACCGGCACGTAATTTTTCCCGGACTAAGCTCGATGAGCAGGTGAACTCGGGAGGGGGGTTACTTGCTGTGAAAAAAAAACTACCGCTTAGTATAACCACGCTTTATTTAGGTTGGGTGAGAAAACGAAACGGAAAAAGAAGAGGAGCAAAATAGCGAACAAATACGGAAAATAATTATGTAATAATAATGAAAGAAAAGGAAGTGATGGATGACTCACCGTTTTCCGCTTGGCTCTTCCAGATGTTTCCCTTTTTTTTTTATTTGCCCTGCAATTCACCACGGCACCATCAACTTGTTCTTCTCACGGCTTTACACTGTACTATTTAGCTTATTCTTCCTTTTTTTGTTGTTTTTAAGTTTTCACAATGGCCTTTTTATTTTTGTATATTTTTATTGTTCACACGAATGGCCCTATTATATATTGCACTGATTGGGAGCCCATAATCACGCCCCGCACAAACAATCGAATGAACACACTCGAATGAGTGAGATTACGAATAACGGGGTATTCGTAAATCTCCAAAATGATAGGCTAAAGTTTCCCGAACCAACCAAATCAATGAAACTAACACTGTTTATTTTTAATCACTGATCTATAACTCATGGATACGGCATACCCAAAAAACTATGGTATAAAAAAGAAAACTAAAAATCATTCTTAGTGTGCGACAGAGAAAGTAAAAATATATCTTCCTTGTCTAGAATTTCGAATTTTCGGAAATCAAATTCAAATTTATTTAAAAACGTAGGCGGGCAATTATTGAACAATGCAACTGTTTTTGAAATAATCAATTTTGTTTATTTATGTTTGACTGACATTGTAAACCGAATTTTTCGTTTGTTGTGTTTTTTTAGTTCATAGTTCAGATATGCACTTAATATTTCAAAGGGAAAATATGAAAATTTATTTAAATATTTTCTGAAAATACGCAGTAAAGTGGTTTATTTTTTAAATTATGATTTTAAAAATGAAAGATTTTGAATATCTTTGTGTATCTTAAGTTTATTAGAAAAAAAATAATTTTGAATAATTTTCGGAAATAAAATTGTCCCAGTGCGGCTCTTACTTTACATTTTCGGAAATACGATTTTAGAGTAAGAGGTATATACAATTCAAGTGAGTGAAATATATAAAAAAGTTGTACCATTGTTTGTTGTTGTTTTCTATGGTAATTTAGTTTTATGCCGTATCCATGAGTTATAGATCAGTGGTTTTAATTGTTAACATTTTTATAATTTATTTTATTTTTATAACAACTATACCAATGCCTACTAGATATACAAGGCTATGACTACAAGTAATTTTTACAAATTGAAACACATTAAGTCTCCCCGCTATGCGGCAGTATAATAAAGAAAAGATATTTTTTCTCCCAACGTCTTAAAAGCCTCTTGTTTTAATACTGTTTTTGGGTATTAAAGTAGGCCTTTTTCTTACTATTTTAAAAAATGTGTGTGTTGCTAAGCTACACTTTTAATCCTTGGTGTAAAAGTAGGCATTTTTAATACTAGGAGAAAAATATTATAGTGAAAATCCAATAATATGTATAATGTATATGAAATAAGTATTTTTTTTTTTATTTCGGAAAAACTTTTTTAATCATTAACACAAAAAACTCAATGTTTACATACTCATTTAAAGAAATAGTCAAACCAAACAAAAGTCATGAGCTCCTTAGTTTCACAAAATATTTCAACAAAATTAGTTTCAATTTTGAAAGTCATGACCTCCTTAGTTTTACAAAATATTTCAACAAAATTAGTTTCAATTTTGAAGTTTTAATTACATAATTTGTACTTACTCGTATAATTAGTAATGTACAACCGACATGACGAACTCTTCGTTGGAGAAAAAATAGTATGTGTTATTCGGATTAAAAGTGACTTTGTTTGACTCGCAGTCGCAATTATATTTGCTTTTGCTCGGCTACGCTTCGCTTCGCCTCGCATGCAAATATAATTGCTCGTCAAACAAAGTATCACTTTTAATCCTAATGACACAATGTACTATTTTTTGTTTTTGTTTTGTCCGAAAACATTTTATTATTCATTTATCATTTAGTTTTTTCAGTGCAGCATAATGCTTCAAAGAAGGAAGACACACACTTTCTGATCAAAGAAGAATACCATGTGAATTTGATTTATTCATGTAAATTTAAATTTTTTAGATAAATCTAGTGCATTATGTGTTTTAATAATAAAATATTGGAAATATTACTGAAAATAAATTAAATCAAATAAAAATTAATTTATGTACTTGATTTGAAAAACAAATCAAAGCGTAAAACAAACGCATGACATCCCCCCCTGACGTAATATAATGCACTAAATAAGTAAATAAAAAAAAAAATATTTTTACATGAAAGATGAAACAAAACAAAAAAAAATATCTTTACTTTACTACACTGCCACATAGCGGCGGAGACTTAGTGTGGACAGTAGCTCATCTTGCCCTCAAGTGTGTCAGTACATGCAAAAATAACAAAATTAAGGCGCATTACCAATTTGCTTACTATATGTTGTAAACATTTTTTTTTTTTAAATAATTTATTGGAACAAAAACAACGACGTCTATTAATATTAAACGGTGAGTCAAATGGAGGGAACAAATGAATTTGAAAGGGAAACGGTTAAAGAAATGTATGGGCAAGGGATAAAAATAATAAAATGTCTTGCCAGACCGAAACAACCGCTGATCGAATCCCAGCTAGCAGCCTCTCCCACGCTGCTCTTATTCTCGTGCCCTACCGTATGGAACGCTATATACAGTTGTCGACGCCAAAAACGCGAAAAATCGCGAGGTAATTTACGTAATAGATTACGCGTCGACAACCGCCTAAATTACATCACGTAATCTACGTCACCCATCTCTGCTTCTGCAGTTGTCTCTGCTATTTATAGGAAATCCTGAAAATATTAATATACACATTCAGGCTCCTGGTGCCGTACACAGAGCAAGGTGGATGGCTAAAATTATTTATTGTTTAAAAATTTATTTATTTAGAAACCAATATAAAATAACAGCTACAGAACTGTTGGCTCTTCGCAAATTTAATATGTTCGTGATAAATGTATACTTAAAATATTGGTTTACATTTGAACTTCCCACTTTTGCTCCATTGAATGATTTAAATCTATTGATGGATATTTTGGAATATGAAAAAACTAACCGTGTAATTTCCAAAGCAGCTTTTCGGACATTTTCATGGCATACTTGGTACCTACATGAATCGTTAGTTGCCCTAGCTTTTTTTGATTACCGTATTAGCATCAGGATAAAAAGTTAATGGTTAAGGTAGGCTCTTAATGCAGAAATAAATAACAATGAAAAATTTAAAATCAATTTATTAAAGAAAAATGTTAAAGAAATTAAAATTTATATAATTTTATATTATCGAACACCAATTCATTTTTTCTTATTAATAATATTTTTCTCCGATTGTAGGAAAAATATATCTTTCATATTTATTATCACATATTTCAGCTTATATGAGTTTTGGATATCCATTATATCACTTTTTATGTGTACTTTTATCACAGGTATATTATATTAAAATAATAAAATTTTTTATATATTTTTGATTATTTTGAATTTTTATTATTATTAATTATTCCTTATTGTGATAATATTTATTTACAAATAAAATAATAAAATAAATATTTCAATAATAATGAAAAGCTCATGATTCCAGTATGTAGTATTTGTTGCTAAGCAACAAGTAATAATAGTACGAGAATATTTTTTCTGGCCTAGGCCGGGAATATATTCCATACTATTTTTTGAAAAAAAAAAAAAAAAATGTATTTTTCTCAAATCGGATAAAATACGTCAGTTTTCTGGTTTGTTATCTGTCAGCAAAATGAAGTATTCCCCGACACTACATCGTTGCTAGGCAACTTACTAAAAACAGTACTGGAAAGTATTCCTTGCCTAGGCAGAGAATACTTTCTAGTACTGATTATCATCTGTTTTTAAGAAATACATGATATAATTTTAATTTATTTAGTTTTTATTATTATAATTGTAAAATTACATATTTAACAACTATTTATTATTGGTTATATTTACATGAATTGTACAATTTGTACAGGTGTTGAAAATTGGCGCAGATGCATTACAATTAAGGTTAGTTGTAGCCACTGATGCACTATTATCGTTTATTTCGGTCATGTTAGGGTCCACATCTGGATTTTGTTCGGTAGTATTGAAAATTTTTATCTCGGTCATGTTACGGTCCACACCTGGATTTTGTTCGGTGGTATTGAAAATTCTGTTTGCAATTTCAATTTTATTATTTAGAGAATCATCAATGTACCCTTCAGCAACCGTTGCCGATTTCCAACCACCATGTCTCTTAAGGCAAGTCAAATCTGCACCTGTATCTACCAATATTGTAGCAGATGATCTGCGAAAACAGTGCCCTGTATATTCTATCGCATTTGGCAACTTCAAATAAGTAGCTACAGTTTGAGGCAATTTGCCAAACTGATGTATGCCCACTACTTGTCTGTTACCTCTACCGTTTGTTAATTTGAAAAAGAATCGAGGGTTATCGAAATCAGTGGGACGTAATGCTATGTATCTACGATATATTTCGATATACGCTTCATTTACAATAAATGATCTTGGCTTGTTCGTCTTGTTAACAGGAATGGTAATCAATATCCTATTTCCTCAATATCCTATTTTTTGCGTACATCTTAACATACTTTTTCCATTAAATATGTATCATCTGGAGCAAGTTCCATAAATGTTTCTATTTGTTGTTTCGTTAAGATTTTGGATTTTTTAGGCTTATATCCATCTGACTGACGTTTCAGTAATGCGCGTAGTTTTCCATATTTGGATATATCAACATTATTGGTAATGCTAAGCGTCGACCTCACCATGGAATAGTTGGACCATAAGGTTGACGGTTTCATCTTTTGACATAAATCCGAAAAATATGCAATTAAAACGTTTTCGGAGAATGAATTGGCCTTGTTATTTATGCGATAATCCATAAAACGCTTGTATGCATTTTCGTACTTCTCCCTCGACTTCTGCGGCAACAAATTTAGTGTAGTCAATCTTGCTGTCTCCAAGATGCCAGGCGGAGTACCTGGGATTGAATTATCAAAATTGCTGTCCATTATATTTAAACTAAACCACAAATTAACGACGGGTATCGTTTGCTCTGACAGACCTTTAAATAAATTGACAGCGCACGCGATTGTTATAATTCTAAGGTAACTTTGATAGTGAAATCTATTGAAAATATAAATTGGAAAATTTTGCGTATTTTAAAGAATATAATGAATAAAATGGATAATCTGATATACTGCCGATTAGAGAAAAAATCGTATGTGCAACTCGTGGAAAAACTATAATTTTCGGACTCTTATGGTTGCTGGAACTCGGCTGACGCCTCGTCCCAGCAACTTCCATACTCGTCCGGGAATATATCGTTTTTCCTACACGTTACACAATATACTATTATGTCTTATGATGTCGTGGCTAGCTAAGAAATAATTATATGTTATTTTCGATTTTTTACTTTGTTTTGATTTCTTAATATGATAATTAATGAATAACACTAAAAATTATTTTGGGTTTATATTCGTTTTAAAGTCCGATCGGAGAAAAAATAGTATGTACAATTCGGAGGAAAAGTGCATTCTCGGACTCCCGTGGTTGCCGGACTGGGCTATCGCCTCGTCCGCCAATTTCCACTATCGTCCGGGAATACGGTACTTTTCCTCCTAATTATACAATACACTATTCTTTGGCCTTTTTGGATAAAGATCCTTCATTATGGCATGCAGACATTATCTACAATTAAACAGTACAAAAAATTAAAGAATTTAAAATGACAAAATGATGTTGCAGAACGCGCAGTTTCCCTAGCAAAAAATTTAAATGATCAAATATGTTGTAACGAAGATCAATATGGGACGTTTCACGTCAACCGGGCCACCTCTATGCCCAAAATTTAAAGCGCCCAAAAATTTTTTTAAGGTCACTAATATTTTCGTTGAAGCGTCTACTTTCGAATGCCGAGTGCCGTTTTTGAAAAAAAAAAACAAGATGGCGGCTCAATATGGTGGCTAAAATCTATATAATCGTTGGTCCGTCTCTTAGTGATCGTGTTGTAACTTCTGAACGACTTAACCGATTGAGGTGATATTAACATCGTATATTTGTTTTATAGAGGCGATGGTTCCTAGCTACGCTATTATCCGATAGATGGCGCTGTAGTCAATTTTTTAACAAATTCTATTATTATAGACCGAAATGACTCATATTCACAATACATGTTGATTTAGTTTCAAAATAAAATCACAAAATTTGGACCTGATAGGTGGTGCTGCGATCGAGTTATTCAAGAATTTTATGTTTATAAACCGAAATGATCCATATTTTCACAATATGTTCGCGTGATCTACAAAAGTGTTTTAGTATATGCTGCCGTCCAATAGATGGCAATATTTTTTGATAGAACACAATTTTGACATTTGGCTGAATTATTGCGTTTATCAACTCAATGTTTTGATTATTTATTGCTTAAAAAAAAGAATTTAATATTAATTATAAAAAAAACACGTGATATTGGGACTTTTCACGTCTACCGGACCACCGTCGAACCCAATTTAAAGCGTCCAAAAAACATATTAAGGGCACCAGTTTAAACCTCTACTTTCGAATGCTTAGTGCCCATTTTAAAAAAACCAATATTGCGGCAAAAATAATAAACTCACGAATAGATAGTAAGGAAATTTAATTATTTTATCTAGTTAAGTTGAAAAAAGGTCAAAATTGAATAAAAATATATTATTGAGTAACTGGTTAGAGTAGCAAAGGGCATTTTCACCACCATAGCTATAGGCATTTTTATTGAAAACGAAAAAAATTGATTTTTATTTGGCACTAAATCAACATGTGTGACTATGAGTCATTTTGGATCATAATTATAGAATTTGTTAATAACTCGACCATAGCGCCATCTATCGGGTCCAAATTTTGTGATTTTATTTTTTGCCACTAAACCAACATATATTGTGAATATGAGTCATTTCGGTCCATAATAATAGAATTTGTTAATATCTTGAGTACAGCGCCACCTATCGGATAATAGCGTAGCTAGGAACCATCGCCTCAAGTTACACGATCACTAAAAGACGAACCAACGATTATATAGATTTTAGCCACCATATTGAGCCGCCATCTTGTTTTTTTTCAAAAGCAGTGCTCGGCATTCGAAAGTAGACGTTTCAACGAAAATATTAGTGGTCTTAAAAATTTTTGGACGCTTTAAATTGTGGGCACAGAGGTGGCTCGGTTGACGTGAAACGTCCCATAAACAGTGACTCACAAAACTGTCCATAAAAATCAAAAAATAAAATATTTCACGTCTTTCTCGTTGCTTCATCGTTACACCTTCAATAAAAATATTTTATTTCATCATTAGATTTTACTGTTTTCATAGCGATTGAGTTTTTCTCATTGTTTCTTTCAGAATTTTTATTTTTTGGTTGTTAGCCCTATTTGAACAGTTTTGTTGCTCAAGTGTCAAGACATTGCTTCCTGTTGAAATATTTATTGTGATATTTTTTACTGTTGTTGTTGAGATTAATTTCATTAATTTATGATTTATCATATTATAATTTAAAAAAAAAAAAATATTTCATAATTTATATTGTCGATGTAAAATGCCGAAAATGATTTCAAAAAATGTTGAGGGTGGTGTATTATCTGAACTTAAAAGTGGAGTATACGTCAGAAATATTTCCAAAAAAAATTGCCGTTTCTCTTGGTTTTATAAGTAATTTGAAGCGAAAGAATAGTTTATCAATCAAAAAGAATGTTGGAGGAAGACCAAGAACAGTGTCGCCTAATGCAAAGAGAGCTGTAAAACGATTAATTGTATCTGGCGCAGTTCACATGCCACAGAGGTTAATAGGTCCATTAAAAATACACTTAACATTAATGTAAGCAATCAAACCATACGGCATTGCTTAAAAAATGGTAATTTTAAAGCTAAATTTAAAACGAAAAAGTCACTGTCAAACGCACTCATAAAAAGAAGCGGTTAACATTCGGAAAAGCATATAAGAACTGGACACCGGTAAACTGGACATTGATAACATGGTCCGACAAAACCAAAATATAACGTATGGAGTCAGATATAGACATGTCAACCTGGTTAGATGCAAGAACTGGGTTATAGGAGAGAAATTTTAAGAAAACTTTGAAATTCGGAGGAGGTTCTTTAATGGTTTGGGGATATTTTAAGGATGAAAAGTTGGGAATGATTAGGAAAATTAATGGTATAATGAAAGCTGTCGATCTATCTAGTTTACAAAGTTTTGATTGTGAGATAAGGGACACAATTTGCATGCAAGACACTGATTCGAAACACACTGTAAAAATAACCAAGCAGTGGTTACAAAATCAGTGAGTCAATACACTGGAGTGGCCACCACAATCAACGGATCTCAATCCAATTCAGCATCTATGTACTGTAGCAAAAAGAAAAATAATTGCCAATAAAACAGTAGATAGAGGCTGTGATGAACTATGGTCTAGGGTTCAAGAGAAGTGGAACAACATTGAACCAAATGTTTTAAAAAATTTGATCGACAATACGCCAAAGAGAATTAAAGCAATTAACTGTGGAAAAGATGGCTACACCAAATATTAAACTGAGCAAAAGTTGTACAAAAACACATGAACCTCAAAAGTGTTCATATAGTTCTTTGGCTTTATTTCATATGATATTATTCTGTGAAACGTATTATAATTTGAAAAAATTATTAACCTATTTTATTTTATAATTAATTAACAATAATATAGACTAAAAGAATGAATGTGGAAATTAAATTCTATATTGTTTATTCTTAAATTATCTGTACATTTAATTTTTATGAACAGTTTTGTGAGTCACTTGTGTATATATATCACGTAAGCTTATACAAGTGACCATTAAAAACGTATATCACCACACGCGCATTGTTTATTTACGCTTAAGAACGAGGATACATTTAGAGTAGCCGATGAAATTCCTGATCAAACTAAACATCTACAGCTTTATAAAATATTTATAAAACAAAAGAATTGAGGTGTGGCCAATACGCGACTTTCTTTTACGAACAGCGAATTTTGAGAAACTTTTATAATGCAAATTCCTTGCAAACTTAAGATTGTTTTTATTTTTTCATGTTTTCTGTAAATTGTATATTTTTGAAATATTTGCAAAATAAATTTTCTGTTTAACGGAATCAAATTATTAATTATTGGGCTGGGAGCCCAAAATGTATGTAAAAAGTTTAACACTAGGTTTACGAAGCCCGTCAATTTCACATAGAAAAATTTGGAAATTGATTAGATTTATCTCTTTTTACTTTTACTTACAATTATGCAATTGGCAACATTTATTTTCTTCTACGCCTTCGAATTTCCAAGTTTGCTATGTGGTATACCTATCTCTACGGGGACGCGTCAATTTGGCACAATGGTAAGGCAGCGCAAATACTTCGTCATTTCACATCTCTAGTGGCTGTTGCAAGGTTACTTTATGTTCTTATGTATAGAGTAATGTATGTTGTGTAAAGGATTTCATTTTTCAATTAGCCGAAGAACTTGCCGGTAAGAAAGAAAATGAAATTGAGGAAAATATTGACCTTCAAGAGCCTCATACATCAGCAAAGCATCAAACTTGTGAAGTTGGATTTTGCAAAAGAAATAGAAGTAAGTACACTTGTAGAAATTGCAAGATTATTTGTCGAAAACGTACACATAAAATTGAGTATGTACATATGTAAAAAATGCGTATAGTAAATATTAGTGTTTATCGTGTTTTAGTCTATTTTTTACAATCCAAATTAAAAAAAAATTAATTAAAAATATTTTGCTCCTCACAAAAGGACGTATAAAATATTGCACCCTTTTTATAGAGATACTAGCTGCGCTATTCCGTTTATGAAACGGAAAGTTTGTATTGGTACGCATATAATACAATATACTCTTTCTTTGTTACAAGTAACAAGTAACAAGTAACATGTAACAAGTACCAAGTAAAAAGTATAAAGTATAAATTACAAAGTATAATGTATAAAGTATAAAGTATAAAGTATAAAAGTATAAAAGTATAAAAGTATAAAAGTATAAAAGTATAAAAGTATAAAAGTATAAAAGTATAAAAGTATAAAAGTATAAAAGTATAGAAGTATAAAAGTATAAAAGTATAAAAGTATAAAAGTATAAAAGTATAAAAGTATAGAAGTATAAAAGTATAAAAGTATAAAAGTATAAAAGTATAAAAGTATAAAAGTATAAAAGTATAAAAGTATAAAAGTATAAAAGTATAAAAGTATAAAAGTATAAAAGTATAAAAGTATAAAAGTATAAAAGTATAAAAGTATAAAAGTATAAAAGTATAAAAGTATAAAAGTATAAAAGTATAAAAGTATAAAGGTATAAAAGTATAAAAGTATAAAAGTATAAAAGTATAAAAGTATAAAAGTATAAAAGTATAAAAGTATAAAAGTATAAAAGTATAAAAGTATAAAAGTATAAAAGTATAAAAGTATAAAAGTATAAAAGTATAAAAGTATAAAAGTATAAAAGTATAAAAGTATAAAAGTATAAAAGTATAAAAGTATAAAAGTATAAAAGTATAAAAGTATAAAAGATAAAAGTATAAAAGTATAAAAGTATAAAAGTATAAAAGTATAAAAGTATAAAAGTATAAAAGTATAAAAGTATAAAAGTATAAAAGTATAAAAGTATAAAAGTATAAAAGTATAAAAGTATAAAATTATAAAGTATAAAGTAAAAAATTTAAAGTTGCCGGAGCCTTTTTCATGTTTCCGCGCTTTTCCTGAATTTCATTTAAGATGAGGTTCACTTTAAGCTCCCCATGGAGGCCGTTGTTCCTGACATACTAAGATGCATCAACGATGTGCAGTACAACGAACCAAACATTGACAAATTACAAAAATTTTATTTAAATTTTCACAAACATAAGTACAACAAGACTCATAATAAAATTAATAGAAAATGTTTAGTAGCGTGTATTGCTCCCGAGCTTGAATAACCGAAGTTATCCTCGTCCCATACTTTTGATAATACTGTTTCCCATACTGTTGGATATCTCACTGTAAGATATTTTCGAAGCTGGAATACGAGACCGAATTTTTCTACCAAGAATGCCCCACACATGTTCATTAGAATTCAAATCGGGACTCCTCGCCGGCCATGTCATCGCCGAAATATTTACCTCCGCCAAGTAAACTACTCTGGCAATATGAGGCATTGCATTATCGTGCATTAGCTTGAAATTATCGCCTATAAATGGTACGTGGGGGACAACATATTTTTCCAACATTTCGCTAGTATAGCGAAAGGCCGTTTTAGATCCGTTTGGAACCAGGTAAAATACAAGTTTAACACACTGACACAGCAAAATGTAAACCCGACAATACAACGATTTAATATCGCCAACATAATTTCACAAATTTTCGATTTTGGCGATACATTCAAATTTTCATGGGATCCTACATTTTCTAAGATTGTTTCCAATGGCCTAGAATTTGTTGTTTGTTTCATGTTTCCCGCTAGTGCGTTTCAAGCCGTATTCACATTTGAAAATTAAGTTATAAAACACGTTGTGTGATAAGGAAAAAAAACTCAACGACATGATTAGACGAAGAATGCTATAGTAATATTTACTAAGATTGTTTGAATGGCCTTGAATTTGATTTTTGTTTCGTGTTTTTTTCATATTTTAGCTCTTCATAGTGATGTTTTTTTTTTTTTTTTTCGCTGGCGCTACATCCCATGGAGGGATTTGGCCGCTTCATATTGAAGTTTCGTAATCATTATTTTTAATGGATAATGAGTGATTAATTCATTGATCCTACATTAACCAGCCGTGATTTTTTCATCACCCGCCGGGAATCGAACCCGGGACCTCCGGGGCTTAAAGCAAGCATGCTAACAACTGTGCCACCGGGGCGGCAATAGTGATGTATACTATTTCTAATTATAACAGCACTAGGGGGTAGTAAAGGGGGTTTAGCAGTCTTTTCAGGGTGAATAGTGTAATATATTTGATAAATTTTAAATTTAATGATTGATTGTCTAGTGAAGTATGTTTCCGTGAATAATATTTCTAGATTACTAATAATAATTGAATATTCCTATTGTAGGAGTGAGCGCTCCATGAACGATCACTGATCAATTACGTGATGTCATCACTTTATAGCTTATTTCGTAAAAAAGAATAAAATAATTTTTGCTTGATGTTGCTTGAAATTTTGTGCTGTTTTCCAGTCACTGGCATATGCTTAAACACAAGTGCTTGAGAGTAGCAAAGGCCCCTATGTGATATGTAGTGAAAATTGGGCCCCTCGTTTTTGTACTTTCGCATGAAGATAGAGCCTTGAAATTGAAATATATGTTTAATCACATCTTTCGAAACCTATCTGCAAAATATGAGCGGCAGCCTTTTCTTCGTTTTCCAGAAACTGAATTTTTACTAGACCAATTTTTACATGTGGAAGCATAGGAAAGCATAGAACAATGGCATTTTACATATGTTCGCATTGAGATACAATTTTGATTTTTCACATATATGTTATATAAGAATCGTAGAACAACATACTAAAAATTCTCTAGCAGCCCCTTCTTTGTTCGCATACAATTGGACTAAAAAAATTATTTTTATGCAAGAGATGTCAGATACACATTACACATTACTCTCAATCTCAATCAGTACAATTTGGTTCATAACTTTTATGTTTATATAACAATCACATATATAACAGACTATACAACTCATTGGAAAATAGACCAATCAGATAGTTCAATTTAACACAACTAGTGGTGTTTCGGCCACAAACAAGTAAATCATATTATGTTATAATCATATCATCCATGAATATAAACAAACAATTAATATTTTTGACATTTCGCAAAAATGAGTTTATTTGGTGCAGTTTTTATTTGGTTGTGTAATATATTTGGTTGATTCGTTGTATAGTCTTAACGTATACAACTCTAGCTTCGAAAATCATCTGAATATACAGTTGCGGGCTCGATGTGTTACCTAGGAAACACATCTCGTCCTCTTAACTGTATATTAGATTATTTTCGAACCTCTTGTTGTATAACTACTGTTGTATAAATCGTATTTCAAGTCTTGTTTTGAGTAATATAACTTGTGTGTAACATAATCTTTAATACTTTTACAATTCGTTAACTTGTGTGTTCATCATCATTAGAACTGTTTGACTTAACACTAATGGGTCCAGAAGGTAAAATGTACTTTTTATATTTATTTTGCATGTAATCTCATAAAATTGTTTATTGTAGTTGAACGATCTCATATTCTCTGTCGCATATGTAAGTCACGCATATTGAAATGGCGAGGAGTTTGCACTTTAGGAGCACCTTCTTTATGGATAAATGTTACTACATACTCAAAAAGCGTAGGAAAGTCATATAATCCAAATAGTTATGCCTGTTTGAAGTGTCATTCAAGATTAAAGTTCAAAAGATATCACTTACTGCCTGGTAATACAGCTGAGGGTAATACTGTGGACAATAATTTGCATAATTATGAAATGGATATAACTCCTGATAGTTCTTGTTGCACTACATCTTCAGAGATTGATTTCCAGGCTTCAACCATGAATAGTACAACTTCATTTTCGACATTAGAAAACACAAGTACTGAATCTCAATCTGAATTTACATCTGAATTTCTCAGTAGTCAAGCTTCTGTAACGTCAAGCAAAGTTTCTTCTGTTCCAAGAAATGGAATTATAGTCAATCTTCCTAGCTGCTCTGGTACACAGAGAATCGATATGTGGAAAAGAAAGAAAATTGTTATTCCAATGAGCAATAGATGCTGTCGCTCACATTTTGACAAAAATGGCTTGTTTAATAAGAAGACTTTAGAATCATTAGTTGCAACTAAAGAAACAATAGTATTGTCCGCTGAACATATTACAGCCACATTAGGTGGCGAGTCAGTAACCATCAGGGCCGTAAAGGGCTGTCCCCAAGGAGGTGTACTATCTCCTCTTTTATGGTCATTGGTTAATGATAGACTGCTGATCCTCCTGAATAGCCATGGGTTTGATGTCCAGGGCTATGCGGATGACGTGGCTATCGTGATTAGAGGCAGGTTTGATGAGATCATCTCTGATCTCATGCAAAATGCACTCAACTTGATATGGCTGTGGTGTGACAAGGAAGGACTTAGTGTCAATCCAAACAAAACTGTCATTGTCCCTTTTACGAGGAGGAGAAAGCTCTCGCTTGTAGCTCCCTCGTTAAACGGTACTATTGTTGCCTTTTCCAAAGAGGTTAAATATATAGGGGTTATCCTGGATCATAAACTGAACTGGGAACAACATATACAAAAAATTCAAAATAGAGCCACAAAGGCTTTTTGGGCCTGTCAGAGACTCTATGGACGTATTTGGGGACTACAACCAAAAATGATCTACTGGTCATTTCTAACAATTATTAGGCCTATGATCACTTACGCATCGCTAGTGTGGTGGCCTAAAACTCAACAAAGGACAGCGCAAACTTTATTGAATAAGGTTCAGCGTATGGCCTGCATTGGGGTTACGGGCTCAATGAAAACATGTCCGACCGCAGCAATGGAGACACTCCTAGGACTAACTCCATTGCATCTGCATGTAAAAAAGGATACTGCTACTATGGCCCTTAAGATGCAGGCGGAGGGTAACATCAAACCAGGCAATATGGTGGGCCATCTGGAGATCCTTAAGGAGTTTCAGACAGACCCCACTATAGGAATGCCTTCCGACTGTATGCCAGCCAAACTGGATTTCCACAAACCATTTTGTGTTAGATTACCTAACCGGGAGGAGTGAAGTACAGGGGGACCATCCTTTGAGCGAGGGTCATTGGTGTGGTTTACAGATGGATCAAAAACGGAAGATGGGGCGGGGGTAGGAATACATGGGAGTGGAGTATCACTCTCGAAGTCCTTGGGTACCAATGCAACCGTCTTTCAAGCAGGAGTGCATGCTATAGAACTTTGTGCTAGGATAGGCATTTCTAAAGGCCTAAACGACGCAAAGGTTTATATAGTATCAGACAGCCAATCGGCCTTAAAGGCTCTTAGGTCTTTTACCATTGAGTCAAGGCTGGTATGGGATTGTCTGAAGGTTATTAAATTGCTGGCAAGCTCAAATAAGGTAACACTTGTTTGGGTGCCAGGCCACACTGGAATTGTGGGAAACGAGGCAGCTGATGTCCTTGCCCGCGAGGGATCTGCCTTTCCATTAATTGGACCAGAGCCCTTCTGCGGCGTCTCTAAGGGGCACCATAGGGCAGCAGTTAAACGCTGGGAGGATGTGCAAAAGTTCTCTTACTGGCGCGGAATTCCAGGTTTGCGACAGGCGAAGGAATTTATTTCACCTTCGTCGGCCAGGGCCAAGGAATGTCTCGTACTTAGGAAACCTGAGTTGAGGCTGCTTACCGGCTTCCTCACAGGTCACATCCCCTTAAGGTATCACCTAAAGAAAATGGGCCTAAGTTCGACGGATAGATGTCGCTTCTGTGACATGGAAGCGGAATCAGCGGAACATGTTCTGTGCCATTGCCCAGCCATTTTCTGCAAAAGGTTACAACACCTAGGAGGGAGAGTAATGAGCCCGGATGGTATGCACCATATACCGGCCGGCAGTATTGTCAGGTTCATTAAGAGCCTGAATATTGACTGGACGGCTCATTAAGTAGGGTCCATGCACAAAAGATCTTTTAGGTCGCAGTGCGGGGTGGCTTGAACGCCCACATGGCCCTCAACTAATAATAATAATAATAATAATTGTCCGCTGAAGATATTGAAGAATTTTTCAATGCCGTTTACTTTAGTAAGGCCAACTCATACTCTAAAATCGATTTCGACAACGGCTCTCCAATAACTCCATATAATTATCAGAAATTCACTGGGATTTCACAAAAAAATTTCGATTGCCTTCATGCTTTTGTAAAGCCACACATCAGAAATAGTTGCAACAGATTTACGAGAAATGCGTTAGGAATATTCCTAGTAAACTTGTCACAGGAATTTTTGGCATATTTATTCAATGTATGTAGATGGTCAAGCAAGAGTGTCTGCAATCTTTGAATCTGTTCGAAAAGCTTTGGATGAGCATTTTGTCCATCTTCATTTAGGTTATAATCATCTATCACGAGAAGATGCAATGAAACATCAAACTAAAATGGCTCATAAACTTCTGGGTGCAGATGAAAATTCTATTGTAGTTATCATTGATGGTACTTATCTATATGTTCAAAAGTCATGTGATCAGGAGTTACAATTATTGACGTATTCCAATCATACATACAGAAACTTATTGATGCCCATGATTTTGGTTTTCCCTGACGGATACATTCTTGAGGTTGAAGGTTTGTTTTTGCAAACAACGACAATAGCGATTCAAAAATTTTAGAATACTTGATTTCTACCCCTTATGGATTTAAAAAATATTTCTTAGAGAATGAAGTTTTACTTCTCGATCGTGGGTTCAGAGATGTCATAGAAAAGTTGAAATTGCTAAAACTTAATCCAATAATGCCTCATTTACTAACCAAGGGACAAAAGCAGTTTTGCACAAAAGATGCTAATGAGTCCAGAGCTGTGACTATGAATCGATGGATAGTGGAAAGTGTGAACAGCAGAATCAAAAAATACAAGTTCTTTGCTTCAACTATTGAAGTCACTTATTTCCCCAAGCTGTCATCTTTAACTAAAATTCCTTGTGCCTTACTGAATGCATACAGTCCTCCTATGTTTATAGAAAACGAAAATCATGCACGTTATGCATAGAAGGCAATGAGCAAAATGAATGATGACAATTCTCTTCAAAAGAAGATTGAAGAGCTAGGCCTTGAAAACAAACGAATTTGTTGGGAGGAGGCTACTAATCAGATTCAAGACTTTCCATGTTTATCAGAAGAAGAAATTAAAAATATCACTTTAGGTATGTATCAGTTAGACCAAGGAAAATGATATACTTATGAACACATGAAGGCAGATTCTAGTTACAAGATCTTTATACATAACGAAATGAAGAATTTGATAAGACGCAAAATTGAATTCGTTTTTCGTCAACTCGGATTCATCAGTTATGGTTAGAATTCTTTCCTAATGGTAGTGGAGCCGAATCAATTTTAGGATATTACTGTAAGTGCAAAACTGGGAGCAGAGTTGTCGGTACATGCAGTCATATAACTTCAGTGATATGGTATTTGGGCTACGCAAGACACAACCCACATGTATTATCAAAGCACCGCAAAGGTCTAGCAGATAATATTATAAATGCTATGAATTCTGGTTGTCAAATCTCAGACTCCGATTCAGATTGAGTCTCTACATAACTTGTTCTAAAGTTACAATAGTTTAGTAAGGAATGTTTCTATGGATAAGTTTGTTTTGCTCCTTCCAAAATAATGTGAATTTTTTATGCTGCTTATTTTGGAATAAGGTTATTTCTGCGCTTATCCAAAAATTCTCCGGTAAAATAAAAACGATAATAAATGAAATACCAATTGAATACAATTTTTAGATTTTTTATTAATAATGATCGCACTTCTGTTTGGCTTGGTAGTGTGCAAATTAATTATACAGTCAAGTACTAAATGATAGCCGCACTCCTAATTTAAGATTTATTTAATTTCAAATAAATTCTTTTAAAATTCTTCCTTTGCAAAAATAATACTTTTCACTTTACCAACTTTATTCTCTGCGGCGTCATGGAAAATTTATGGGTAACCCTCATTTAGTATGGTAATAAAAGATAGCCGCACACAATATTTTATTGTTTTTAATAGGAAATAAATATAAAAAGCACAGTTATAAAAATGATTTTTTATTCCAATTAATATTTTGTGTTTCGGCCATTGTTTTTAATTATTTCGAAAATTCGATTTGGCATACTTTTGTACAAGTTTTGGCATATTAATTTGAAATATTAGCCAATTCGCGTTGTACTGATGACTTTAGTTCATGAACGCTGCTGTATTGTGTTCCTTCAGCATATACAACTCTGCTGAGTACACCCCATATGTTTTCGATGCTGTTAATGTCGAGTGACCTTGCTGGCTGTTTCAAAACTGGTATCTGAGCCTCCGTAAACCAATAATTTACTATCCCGGCGGTGTGTACGGCTGCATTATCCTGCTGGAAAATAAAGTTTGGGTCGCCATTTTGTGCATCAACAACTGGTAATGTTTCGGGATAGCATGGATTTATACCGGTTGCTGTTAAGACGACCGGACATAAACTTCACATCCATTCTTCCTCCATAGCCAATTGCACCCCAAACAATCAGAGATCCTCCACCTCGTTGACGCCTCGATAGCACAAGAAGTTCTTTTCAAAGGTCGTGAAAATAATATTGCCATTAATCAAGGCTATCCATATTCAATTTTTTTCGTCACTAAAAATAATCTTTATGATTTGATAACAGTTGTGGTTTTCTTTGTAATTTTTTGATTTGTATATTATCTGACTCTCTTAATACTTTCCTCACATTACAAATCTTTGTATTATCTCAAGCTTTTAACGCAATTTGTTGCACGGTGCCAATAAAATTAGAGACGTTTCGTAAAATTAACCGTTTTTCTCTATCAATAAGTTCCACTGGCCGGCGGCCTGCACTTTTATGCGAACCGTATAATTGCGAATTTTTTAAATAATTTAGCACTACCTTCTCACTCCAACTAATATTTTCTGCTATTAACGGATACTCATATTACTTTTCTTAATAACGTCAATTTATCAAACTCGTTCAAACTACCTTTTCCACCCATATTTAAAAAATAACAAAAATCGGAATAATATTTAACGGCTATAATACTTAAGCGGCTATCTTTTATAACCATACTAAATGGGGGTTCTCCAATTGTCCATGATCCCGCAGAAAATAATGATTTGTATTTGTGCACGCATTGGTAAACTGAAGAGTATTATTTTTGCATATATAGGAACAATTTTAAATGAATTTATTTGAAATGAAATAAATCTTAAATTAGAGGTGCGGTTATCATTTAGTACAGGACTGTACGTCACTGTAGTGTGCAAATTAATTATAATTCGCATAATTAGGCTAACATACACCATAATTACTGTTTGGAATATTTTTTTATTCAAAACAAAGCAATTTATTGAATTTAGAAAAATATAAAAATTATAAAAATGACAAATGCATAAAACTGCTGTAACACCCTGTAAACAAGTGGGAGGGAGTTGCGAAATATTTTTGCAATTATAAAACAATATACTAAAGAACCACCAATCCTAAAAAGTTGCAAAAAATATTTAGAAATATCGAAAAATGATGTATATTCAATTATGTAATATTTGCATTCAAAACCGGAAGTGCGTCACTGTAGTGTGCAAATTAATTATAATTCGCATAATTAGGCTAACATACACCATAATTACTGTCTGGAATATTTTTTTATTCAAAACAAAGCAATTTATTGAATTTAGAAAAATATAAAAATTATAAAAATGACAAATGCATAAAACTGCTGTAACACCCTGTAAACAAGTGGGAGGGAGTTGCGAAATATTTTTGCAATTATAAAACAATATACTAAAGAACCACCAATCCTAAAAAGTCGCAAAAAATATTTAGAAATATCGAAAAATGATGTATTCCATTTCATGCAACTGGGCCCAAGCTTATCTATGGGGAAAATAGAAAATACGTTGTTTTGGGCCCAATTTACTATGCTTATCCTATAGGGTCCTTTGTTGAAACCTGCCTAATGTGTTAATTTTACTCAAACAGCGGCTGTTCCATGGGCATTTTGTATTCATACCTCTATAATGGAAAAATGGGAAAAGATTATGAATCAATTACTTAAAAATGATGATTGGGAAATGAATGAGCAAATACTACAAATTGGTAGCAAAAAGTTTGACATGTGTCTGGTTATAGTACCACAGGCAACTAAAAATCAACTAACTTTTCTGGCCCAGTCAGTTCGTTATTCACAATTTTCATTTCCATGGGAGGAGAATCCCACATTATTTATAAAAGTAAATTCATTTGGAATTATGACGGTAAAGCAATCAATATTATATTATTTAGTTTAATGCAAATGGAATAAAAATGTAACATTTATTTTCAGAACTTCATTAGAAAATATGAATTAGAGTCGTATATTTTAAAAATTGAAGAAATGGTCGGGATTTCTGCAAAAGATGAAATCATTAAAGTGGTTTCATTTAACCAAAGCATTAATAATAAATTTGATGTAATTTCCAGATTTTATAACACTTTTCGTGTATCACTTAATAGATTTGTAGATTATTACTTCATGATGACCGCCTTTCCGTGGCAACAATCAAGTTGGCATAGGAGCGAAGCTTCAAATGGTAAAGCTTATTGGGTATTACCCATTATTCTCAGGCATCTTGGAATCCTTAATTATACCAATCTAAATATTATGGATCTACTTTCGTTAAGATGGGGATTGAGCGATGTTCTACACGATTTGTCTCAACCGACTCTTGTAAAGCAAGAACTTGATTTTATGATAAAACGAGAACTAGCCAAAATTGTTAAGAATAATCATTTGGACCTACAACAATATTTGATTGCTACAAATTGTAAATATTTTGATATTCTTGTGTATTATTTAGTATACGAATTTCAAAACTTATTTGAAAGCATTGCTTTTGTCTTCGATGACAAACTTCTACCCGATAATGATTTTATGAATTTATTTGAACCAACCGATAGTATTTTACTAGCCGCAGAGAGCAATGTTCTTAATAAATTAAAGGATAGACATAATGTGCAGCACCATATTGACGGAACTGGTTTTGACGGGATGTGTTTATCGTTATTGCTGGGCTTAGTTGAATGCGAAAATGTCGATGAAATCATTTTAGACACAAATTTCAGGTGGCTTAAGAACGTGTCTAAACCGAACGGATCAACATTAGCTAATCAAAGATATAATGTTAAGGTGCTTTTGACTGGGGAAAATTCTTACAATTTTATCGAAGATTTTGTCATAGAGTTAAAGACAATCACTTTTAAACACAAGAAAATGTATTTAATTATAAACTGTAAACTGGATGATTTTAGGATATTTGATAATTTAACAGTTTCTCAGGTAACATTTGAAAAAATTAAAATTGATGCAAATATGCTGGATAAATTGCAACAATGTAATAAAAAATCGTTGATATCGCTGCGCGAATGTTCTTTTGAAAGCACCTGTCAAAACTTGGAACAACTCAATAATTTAACGAAATTACGCGTAAGTACAAACAATATTCTTTAAAAACGAATTCACAAATTATTGTTAAAATTTCCTATTTTATATTTTAGGCAGTACACTTATATGAAGATGAAGGCACTTGGCAATCTATATTTGAATTTGTTTTTAACGAAATGCACAAATTAGAAACAAAAGAATTTCAATTTAATATTAACACAAATATTATATATGATGGAATTAACACTACAAATTTTATTGAGTTAAATTCTATTAAATTTACAATTAATGATGGCAGCTCAAAATTGGAGATTCATGATCAAGATAATAATATTTTAGATTTGTATTACACAAAAAACTGGATTGAACCAGACGATAAATCGGATTTCGAATTTTATAATTAAAATTTAGTTTTAAAGTGTAGCATACATTTTTTGTTTTAATATTGAGGCCTAGAAAACAATTGTAACCCCTGGTTTAAAGTATTAAGCGGACTAAGTGGTTTACGATAGTTGTTTTTCAGTTGACCAACCGCTAGTGTTGGTTTGTAAATTTCATTAGAACTAAGCCTATTCTATTGCGGTCAATACTTCGAACTGTTTGCAGGATAGAATAAGCCCGTTCTATGGAAGCATTGGGGCTTGAATAAGGGTCTCCTTTAGGCTTGAGACACGATCGTTTTACCGACCAAATTATTGGCCATGATTTCGGAATAATCCCTGCCATAAAATTTCAGAACATAGATTTTCAACGTTTTCCTAAAACTCTGTTATACGTCAAATCTAAACTTGTTTATGGATATATGTACATAAATGCTTTCGTTAAATTGTTGGAGGTCGATCGTTGACACTTGTAGAGGATAGACGTGTTTTTGTCGTCCTTTTCGGAAATTTAATCTTATTTTTCGTTTTTTTTTTGGTCTTATTATTATATTCCGTACAGTTATTTAATGCTGTAAAAATAAGAAATTAATGAAAATCTATTAACGATATACTTACGTGCTCATGGTAGTAAATGAGTATAAATGTCAATCATTAAATACACTGAAAAACCAAAACAATGTAACTATAATCATTTCTGACAACGGATGACCTCATAATTGTATATACCACAAAATCAATAATAATTGCCTATTGGGAAGGGGGTGGGGAGTGATTAGTGAAGAGAACTTTAATTTCTTGATATAATAAAGTGAAAAGAGTGTCTTGATTCATATTAAACGAGTCAGTGATAATTATCAAGATGGACAGATATTTGCGCGAGATCCTACCGGGAATCAAATAAAAATTTTAACGAATTTCTGTGCCCCCTGGATGATAATAACACCACCCAGAACGTGAAGAAACATGTGAAAAACACTATAAGGACTTCAACGAGTACGAATAAGAATTACTCGCTTTTGTGCAATATGAGCAATATGATAACGGAGGAAGTTGATGAAATTTATTTAGACACAAACTGAGGGCGGAAATGAACGCAAGGGTAAATGAAAAAAAGGCAGACGTACAAGATCTGCACGTGACGCTAGGTCAGTTTATTGGTGGATAGCAAAGCTTGCTGCAAGGAATGAACCACAACCGAAATGACGATCACAAGGCGTGGCCTTCATTCCATGATTTGTACATTACAAAGGTTCACGAAAAGATAGGTTTGAGTGCCGTTGATTAATTGCAGATTTTAAACGGGTTATTGAGAGATGATGCTGCTATCTTAATTTGGCATATAAAAGTAACGGAACAAAATTACGAAGAAGCCTGGTCTAAATTGGTTGCCTGGTACAATAAACCCAAATCGTTAGTGTGAAGTTTATGACAAATTGACAGAAAAACCTTACAACAGCAAAAAAGTGTAAAGGCAAGTACTACACACTAATAAACTGAGAATCTCAAATCGTTTTAAGTGACAGTACCAAAAATTTACATATTCATAATTAAACAACCAACTTCCTTACTATGCTAAGTAAAATTTAAATTTTAGATTACAAAATTTGCATGAGTTTAAATCAATTTTATAAGTTCCTCTTAAAAAGTGTAGGCTGACATTGAATGAATGACGACAGGAAATTATTCAGACTTCTAAGAAAATGTGAACACTAAGTCATATTGTTTGTCCAACAATCAACACATTTGTGAAAAGAGGTGTATTATAGCTCGATTTTGAAGGCCAAATAGAGAGGAATCGAATTTACAAGGAAACACTCCAAAAAAAAGTGTAGGCTGGAGTTCGATGCCCAATGACAGGCAATCGTAGAGATGGCTAAGTAAATCTGAGTATACCATCATGTTGTATGTCTCAACGTTAATATTTCCTATATTGGGTATATTAGCGCGACCCTCATGGGTGAGTTATCGAATTTTCTGAGGGTCGCGCTAACTAGACACACAGAACAACTCAATTCAATTTTGAATTGAGAAAGATGATGAAAGCGGGATGGAGTAAATATCACAAAATATACATAATTTAATGTTCAATTATATTTGTGTCCATGCTATTTTCGCTAGATGGCAAATGAAAACACATTACGCAAAGAAATATCTTATGCTTAAATCCTGTGTAGTAGTGATGAGCGTATACAGATTTATATTAATAAATAATTAATTTATATATGATAAATGAATGCGTGAGTCGCTACAGAACGCCACTGCAAGTGAGTTCCCCTTCTTACGGAAGTTAAGTGTTGGCTTGGAAACGAACTGATTTATGTTGGCGATGGAATGGTTTTGCATCAGCTGAACATAGTATGCCGTAAGCCGGTTTGAGCCGGTCAATTGAAATGGTTTGGTTTTTTCCATTAATTGACACGGTGAATTGCTTTCGAAGACGTCGAATGACTTTAAACGGGCCTTCATAAGGAGTAGCTAAGCCTGTGCGAACCTTGTCTGTTCTTACAAACACAAAATCTCAGTTTGCAAGTGCCTTTGGAACAAAAATATCATCTTGTTTGGCTTGCCTTGTTGATTTTGGAATGAGGTTTTGCATGGTGCCACGGAGTTGATCGATCACTGTGTCGCTAGTTGGTAAAGGTAAAAAAGGATTTTCGACGAACAACTCACCTGGTAGCTTGATGGTTGGTCCATAAACCATTTCAGCTGGTGAGCACTTCAGATCTTCTTTTACTGTTGCTCGGATCCCCAGTATTACGATGGGTATTTCCGAATTTCAATTGATCGTGTTTCCTCTGGCCATTAACGCAGCTTTGAGTTGGCGGTGGAAGCGTTCAGCCATGCCGTTGGCTTGAGCATGGTAAGCCGTTGTACGAGTACGATGCGAGCCAAGAAGTTTCGTTAACTCTGCGAGAAGCTTGGACTCGAACTGCGTTCCTTGATCAGTAGTGATATTAAGGGGCACGCCGAATCGTGAAACATAATTGTTGATAAAAGTTAAGGCAATGGTTGCAGCTGACATATTAGTCATGCAGTAGGCTTCGCGCCATCGAGTGAAACGATCGACACAAGTGAGTAAATATGAATATCCATTAGAAGGAGGAAGTGGTCCCACTATGTCTATGTGTATATGTTCAAATCGACCCGATGGTATTTGAATTTGTCCATGGGTAGATGACACAGAAGCATACTATGCTGTACTTTGGCACGTTGGCAGGATAAACAGGACTGAGCCCATTGTCTTACGTCTTTGTTCATACTTGGCCAAAAACAACGAGCAGTAATCAATTTACGAGTAGCACGAACACCAGGATACGAAATGTAATGTAAAGTATCGAAGATAGTTCGACGCAGCGATTCTACGATAAATGGACGATTGTACCCCGTTGATGTTTCGCAGATGATTTCTATGCCAGGCAATTGAAAAAGCGCCAGTTTCATTGATGAACCAGAGTGACATTCGGAACCAGAAAATAAATTCTGAAGATCTAGGTCAGCATTTTGTGTATCTGCAACAACGTTGTCATGTCCGTGAACATGCTGAATGTCCGTGGTAAATTGACTAATGTAATTCAAGAGGCGAGATTGTGTCGAATTACGTTCAGTTTTAGACTGTACAGCTCTAGTCAAAGTTTTGTGATCGGTAAATATTGTGAAATCGCGACCTTCGACAAAATATCTGAAGTCTTTAACTACCAGATAAATTGCGACTAATTCCCGATCAAATGCGGAATATTTCTTTCCTTGAGAAAAATCCCAATGGCTCCCAACACTCATTGTTATACTGTTGCGCAGTACTGCCCCGACGCGACGGCAGTGTTAGATGCATCAGTAGTTAAACTATAAGCTTTGAATCGCTAAGTGGATATGCAAGCAGTGTCGTTTTCGGAAGTTCAGCCTTAAGTGACGTGAATGCTTGTTGACATTCGTCCGTTCAAGATAAATTCTTAGGTGTTTTGGGCTTACGTAAAAGTACGGCCAGATGGCTGTGAACAGGTGCAAGTATTTCTGCAAGTTTTGGTATAAACTGGTGATAATAATTTACCATCCCGATAAACCGCTGAATATGCTTAATTGAGCTAGGAGCTGGAAATTCCCTAATGGAGTTAATTCGTTCTTCAGACGGCAGAATACCATTAGGGGTAATTTTGTGGCTAAGGAAATCAAGAGTTGATACGCCAAAGACGCATTTGGAACTGTTGATATGAACATCAAACTCAGATAGCCATTGGAAAAGATTTTCCAATTGAAGTTTGGGCTGTTCCTCAGATTGTGAAGCCACAAGAATATCGTCAATATAGACGAAAACAAAGTCTAGGTTACAAACGATTTCGTTTATAAAACGATGAAATGTTTGCGCGGCGTTACGTAATCTAAACGGCATTCGAGTAAATTAGAACTGGCCAAAAGGAGTTGTAATTGCCATTTTAATAACATCATCAGGTGAGACGGGAATCAAATGATAAGCTCTGACCAGATCGATCTTTGAAAAAAACTTTGCATCCATGTGAATGCATGGAGAAATTTTGAATGTGGGGAATCGGATAACGATCCGGTATAGTCTCAGTGTTTAACCGTCTATAATCCCCACAAGGTCATGATATGTGTAATGGACATGATACGGGAGATACAGATGGCCTGCAAATCCCTAATTCCACCATATGCTGAAATTCCGTAAATGCGGCTTTATGACGGACTGGATCTAGTCTTCTTGGTCTCGCGACAGGCAGATGTATGTTGTGACAATGTGATGGACCACATTGTTTTGTGTCGGACTGGCAATTTATAGTTCGGCTCTGCTGTAAGTTGAGGAAACTTTTTAAGCAAAGTGCCGTAGCCGTTGGCGATGGAATAATGGATCGGAGTCGGCTTGTCGACATGAACCATTGTGGCATTGATTGACAGCTTTGTCGCTGAATCAACCAGCCGTTTATTCCTTACATTAACGAAAAGTCCAAATTTGCACAAGAAGTTGGTGCCAATGATGATTCTTTATAAAATTTAAAACGGTTCATTTTATTTTTTTTTCTTTACTTCTCGTGCGGTATTTATGAACATTAAAAAATGAGATAATTTTCCAACTGGTTGGATGAATTAGTGCAGGGGTAAGTGCTCGCATAGCCGGCAACAACCGCGTAAAAGTCACTGTGTGGATCCAATTTCTGTTAACACGATGCATGATTTGGAGGATAATTTTCGTAGTTTGAGTTTGTTGTTTCAAATTAAATTTTTTTTGTTGTTTCAAGTAAAGTAACTTCAATTTTCTTGTTTGGTTTTAAAAATATTTTTCGGTTAGATATCCTCCAGACCATGCAGAGCGTTACATCGTTTATTACTTTTTTCAAAAAAAAAAAAAAAAAACACACATAAACAAGAGTGAAATTTAAAATATTATTTACTTACATTCTTTGCGCTTACAGCCGACATTAAATCACTCTCTCAGATTCCTATAAGGTCAGAGGAAACTGTAGAAAACTTTGATCGAGAGAGCATTTAAATTTGTATAAATTTTAAAAACAAAGATATACATATGTATAAAAAATTCAAAATAAAATCATAGAAAATTATCTATAAATATTTCTCTGTGTAAAAATATGAAACAAAAGTTCGTCCTTCAAAATCTAAAATTAAAAAAAAGAAAAGGGAACAAATCCCAGGGTTAATTTGCAAGATGCCTTTGAACGTGTCTTATGAATACACGTTAGGTTACACCGAAGTGACTAGAAATTAACGAGCTTTATATAAGCTTCAAAAACTAAAATGCTAATCTAAAAATTTAAATTTTGGGTAAAAATACCAACGAGCGACACGACAGTCAAGGGCAGGTTTATTATTTGATTTTAAATAGCTTAATTACCTTAGGTTCAAGCGTTTAAATTTCAAATGACCCAATCCCGATTTCCTTGGCCTGCAACGAATAACGATCTCCTTTCATTATTTTATAGCTCCCGATTCATCTCCGACTGGGCTGATGAATTCTTCATGTGACACAATATGCATAATTAATAAATTATGTAGAACTACGCAAGATAAAATCATATTGGTAGCAATAATTGGATCGTACCGCAACTTCCGCTCCCCCAAAATACACCTAAAACGAGTGTATAAAATAAAGTTATTACAATTATCATACATTAATTTTGTAAGTTTACATACCGAAATCGGTTATTGAGTAAACCAATGCAGCGCTCTATTTTTGAACGAATTTTGCAGTGAAGCTGATTATAGCGTTTCTCTGTTGGTGTCCTTGGGGTTTTAATATTGGTTAGAAGAAACGGCTTCAACGGATAACTACTATCTCCTATAAATTTGTTACTAAAATAAAGACAAACGTAATACGCTACATTACCTAATAACCATTCCCGTTCTTCACCTTCCTCTGCACACCCATACATAACTATCATAGGTGGAGCTGCAATTTATAATTAAATATTTTTATTGTTTAGTAAGACGGACGCACACTGAAAGTAGTTTAGTCTAAATTGTCCAAACTTATTAGTACATATTAACACTTTTTATATGAACCCGCATGAAAATTCAGCTCAATTGTTTTTGCTCAGATAATGTATACTACCACTCCCCCCCCCCCCCCATACTTACCCACAACACCTCGCATTGCAGTTTATAATACGTAAATCGTGTTGTCACATATCTGAAAATTCAACCTTATTAGTAAACCAATTAACTTAAGCAAGTAATAAATATATGGCTCACAAATTGGTTATTTATGGAATGAAATGATACTCTTTTCGATTTACGTAAGCGTGCTCGACGTGCCTTTTTAAGCCCGGTTATAGCAATATGGGTTCCATCAATAATTCCTATTATGTGTGGAAAACCATATTCTGTGAAAAAACTGTGACAATTTTTTATTAAATTAAAATTCCTAAGTTATTTGCATGTATGTAAGTGTACATACCTGGCTTTGGTGGTTTCGACTTCCTGAGCTGTTTAGGGAAACCGTACATATTTTCTAGTTAGTGTATCAGTAATACTCAGTATATTTTCTGACGCAATTTCATATTTTCGCTTGGCTCATGAACGCCAAAGCATCACTGCCGACTCTCCTCTGATAGCTGCTGCTCGCCAAAAAATTAAAGGACTGCCAAAATCTTAAGGTAAAAAATATTGAAACTAATAACAAAAAAAATTCAAAAATAAAGTACAATACGAACCTCTAGCTCTAAATGTATTGGAACTTTTTGGCGAGTGTCACTTATATCGGTAGCTTCCTTGATTTCCTCGATAAAATCTACCGCCATTTGAATCGGGAGTCTGTACATTTCCATAAATCTAAAAATTGAAATGAAAATACCACATTTTGTAAATTGAATAGAAAATTCCAAGATTCTTACCTATTTTCTGTAATGTCGAATGGATTCATATTGTCCCTCAATCGTTTCCTTAAAATTCTCAAACGATGAACGTTTTCGAAGTGTAATGCAGCAATTGGCACAACACTTATATTTATTAATGCAAATATTTGCAGAAAAACAAGCTATTTATGATAAATAACAATGTACATCACCAATAGCAAACAAATTCACGCAAAAAAAATCACTGAATAAATGGACTGTATTTTGGTTTTTTTTGATTTATTAAATATTTATTATTCACATTTGGTTTAATTATATATTATTAAGTTTGTGTTGTGCTCGGTAGTGTTTTGTGTGTGATCCCATTCCGTTCTCTTCGTCAACTGCCTTATATAAATATTTTTACAATATTTATATAAGGCATTTTCATACTCGCTGATAATTTGTGTCGCATATATACCATGCCATTCAAGCGTTGCGGTTTATGATATGTTTTTAGACACCGTGAAACTTAATATTACTACAATCCTCCAACCTGAGGACCGCTTATTTATCTTTGGTGATTTTAACTTGCCAGGTATTGTATGGGAGTATATGGATGACAATTTAACTCCCATAAACATGAACGATGATGTGGAGAGGTTCATATCTGAAATTTTTTCGTTGGGACTGAAACAATGTATCAATGTGAAGAATTCCAGTAACAACGTGCTAGACCTAGCCTTTGTGCCAATTGATCATGAAATGACCGTCACAACCTGTGATGATTTAGCTGGATCTTCAAGTATTTATCATTTGCCGCTGAATATTTCAGTTTTGTTTGAATACAGTGAATTAATCGAAAATAATACTGACTCTGTCATCTATAACTTTAAAATGGGCGATTATGTTTCTTTAAGTGCATTTCTTGACGGGTATAATTGGTCTTTATTTTATAATTGTAATAATATAGACGATATGTTATTGTTGGACGAATTTTATAAAATTGTTCATATGGGCATTGAAGCATTCATTCCTAGACTGGTTGTTTCAGGCTCCAAGAAGGAACCGTGGTATAACAGTGAATTGATAAATTTGAAAAATAGAAAGGATAAGGCTCATAAACTTTATAAACTTTATCCGAATACAGTAAATTACAACTCATTCAAGGTTTTACGTAAAAAGTATATATTTCTTAACCGATTTCTTTACAGTAATTATGTTTTGGAGGTGGAATCACAAATTAAATCGAAACCCAATCATTTTTGGCATTTTGTTAACTATAAAAGAAAATCTGATGGTTACCCTTCCACAATGTATTTGAAAGACCGAGTCTGTGATAACATTCTAGATAAGGTTAATTTGTTTGCGAATTTCTTTGAGAGCGTTTATAATCCAGATTCAGGTTCTAATTTCTGCGGCTTGAATAATGTCACGAGCAATATGAAATTTTCAATGTTTCGTTTGGAAATTGATACAATCTTATCGGAATAGTCAAATCTTGACATTAACCATAGTGCCGGCTTTGATTTGTTACCGCCTTTATTTTTAAAATTGACCGGTAACGCAATTGCAGCCCCGGTGTGCTTTCTATTTAATAGAAGTCTAAGAGAGGGATATTTCCCTACTCTTTGGAAGCGATCGCTTATTAAACCTATTTTCAAATCCGGGATTCGTGGTAACATTGAGAACTATAGGGGTATTTGTATAATTTCAGTCTTACCCAAGTTGTTTGAGAAACTTGTTAAAGAACAATTATTTTTTCATGTGAAAACTTTTATCTCTCCAAAACAGCATGGTTTCTTTCCAGGCAGATCAACTGTTACTAACTTACTCTTGCTTACCAATTGCGTCTCAAATGCCTTATATAGGGGGAAAATTGTGCAGGTTGTGTACACTGATTTCTGTAAGGCCTTTGATAAGATTGATCATGACTTGCTGTTGAGGAAACTTGATTCCTTGCATTGTAGTTTTCTCCCACTGGACTGGATCAGATCTTATCTTGATTCCAGAACTCAGATAGTAAAGATTGGTGGTTTCACATCCAGAGTTATTAATGTCACCTCGGGAGTGCCTCAAGGTAGTCATTTGGGACCTATGCTTTTCATACTATTCATTAATGATGTAGTTGATTGTTTGAGTTATTCCGACATCCTCATCTATGCGGACGACATTAAAATTTTTAAAACCATCTCATGCATCAATGACGCAAGAGATTTCCAATCCGACTTAAATAATTTTAGTATGTGGTGCACAGCTCAGAATTTGACCCTAAACATTTCCAAATGTAAAACAATCCGTTTTACCCGTGCAATCGCGCCCGCTAGTTTTGATTTTTTCCTGGATGGCTGCATTATTGACAAGGTTGATACGTTTGTGGATCTAGGTATAACATTTACGTCGAACTTATCGTTCAATAAGCACATTGACATTTGCATTTCTAAAGCGAATTCCATGCTTGGGTTTATTAAAAGGTTTTCGAGGGATTTTCAAGATCCTTATTCTATTAAAATATTATATATTTCGTTTGTGCGTTCGTTGTTGGAATATGGTGCAGCAATTTGGAATCCGTTTTATGGTAACTGTTCAGACCGAATTGAAAGTGTTCAAAAGCGCTTTTTAAGGTTTGCTCTGAGAAGGTTGCGCAGAGATGAGAACCTACCCGCTTTTATACTTCCACCGTATCGTGGTAGATGTAAATTAATAAATATTGAGCCGCTCTTTATCCGCAGAATCGAAATTGGCGCGTTATTGGTTAGAGACTTGTTGATGTCTAAAATTGACTGTCCTGAGATTTTGGTATTGTACGATATATATACTCCGTTACGGACCTTTCGCGTTAGAGACTTCCAAATTAAGCTGCCTTACATTAGGCATAACTACGGTAAATGTGAGCCTATTTATCAATCTACTGTTTCTTTTAATAGAGTTCGATCGGCTTTCGATTTTAATCTGTCAAGGGAGGCATTTAAGAAATTGATGTCTAATGTTCTTTTAACTTATTGGTAATTTTTCATGTTTGTTTTACTTTGCTTTTAGTATATATTATTGTATTATTGAAAAATTTGTAACCAGATTGTATATAATTATAAAGTTGGTAAATAAATAAATAAATAAATAATATTTTCCTTTGGTATTGGTAACATAATAAATCTTTCAACCATACCATTATGACCTCTTAAGTGAGATGAGAGAAGTTAAATGATGCTACCTAGAATAAATTCTACGACTTTGGTTGGTTTGACATTTATACAATAACAAAAAAAATTAAAAAATGTAGATGTACAATTTGTTTACAGTGGATTTGGATAATTAAATGGATTTTTAAGTGAAGAAGTTTTTTGGGAAACGGTATGTTATCAGAAAACACAAAATAGCATAAACAAACAATTACAAACACACAATTAATTAATTATTTGTTGAATCTTCTAAAATCACTCGTGGAAATTATACAATAATTAATAACAACAAATAACAATAATAATAATAAATGTCAAAAAGAAGCATACGCGCGCATAGATAAGTAGACGTATGTCTGCTACAAGAAAAACTGTAGTTTAAAATAGATGTACGTTTTTTTAGCAAATTGCAACAAATTAAATTGATTTTTTTAAAGAACTAAAATTTGCGCTTAATCGCTATATTAAGCGTATTTTGTTGAATAAAATTGAATTCGATTTATATTTTGTTTATTTGTTTCCCAAGAAAATAGTCAGTTTGATATAACTGGCAAAAGCCAACTTCTCGAAATAAAATATAAATTTAATATGTAATATGATCTGGTGACAGGTATCATAACCAAAATTTAGAATTGGGTTTAATTTAACCCAATATTTTTTTGGGTTAATGTTATTCTTGCGAGGGCTTATCCTGTGCAATTGTTGTTGTAAGTTTTTAAAGGAAATACGCTTACTGATTTAATTTTCATTGGTACCTACATATATTGTTTCAACTCTAAGCAGTTTATGACAGGAAAAAATAATTTACCGAAAAATTGTAATGGCTTACTACAACTGATAACATATAATTTTTAAATAATTTGTAGTAGTTTTTGCATACATTTAGGCGCATCATAAACGCTTACCACCTATTTTGCTGTGTTATAAAGCGAAATATTTAATTCTGTCTTTTTTTTTTAAACATGACAACTGCGTTTTGTCGCTTTTTAGTTATGAATGAAAACAGCTCCACAATTCTCTAAAGATTCAAAAATAACTTTCAGTTGCCCAATATTTTTCTCCAATTTTCCCGAAAATTTAAATAAAACTGAGTAATTACTATTAAAGGAAGTAGAAGCTTCTGAACGAGTACGAATGTTGTTTGGATTTGAGTACCTAGAGAAACAAACAGAGGCAATGTGTATGCAATTCTTTTGACAAATTTGACACTTTGCGACTTGTGGTTTCAATTTATTGGCATTATGGGGTTGAATGAAAGTTTTTGATTTAATCTGTATTTCTTCTTCTAAAACTTTTTCAATTGCCTTCCCAAGTGAATGATAAGCACCTGCCTTTACAATGAGGCAAATTGGTTCTCATAGCCCATTTTGAAAATAACGCAAGCCTGTTTTCGAATTCAATTGCTGTACTTCGTCGGTTAATTTATTTTGCGATTCAAAACATGCTTCGTTAAGCTCTGCGAGTAATGATTCAATTTTGTTCGCAAATATCTGTATACTGATCATCAATCGTTTGAGTAGCTTTGATTACATCGATTTGAATGTATTCTATCGAACGAAGTGTTTTAAAATGACTATTTAAAGCATTTTTCAATTCGTTCCAGGTCTTGAATGTTCCCAATCGTTAAACAGAATATGCCTGACCATTTAATTTATGCGGAATAAATTTTAAGAAACTAGGTTTCAACTCCTTAAGTAATGTTTCGAATAATCAATCGCAACAGTTAATAAATGTTTAATAAATTTATAAATTTATGTAAGGGGTAATTATGTAGGATGTTTTTGAGAATTACATTTACAATGCTATGTTGATCAGATTGATATAATTTATGAGGGACCCCGGGATTGGGAAGCCTTTCAATTGAATTTGTGTGGTCTTGCTTATTTACACAACGGCATACAGTAGTTTTCTTTAAGTATCTTCAATTAAAGTTTGAAAATCAGAATAATGAAATGACCGAATATATTAAAATGCAACCGACTTCTCCACTTGATTTTCCACATTGATGACGAGCAATTATGGAGCCATGAATCGGTTTGTTTATGTGTTTTCTATTATTTGCCCGCTGCATTTTGACAGACAAATAGAAAATATTATTTGTAACCCATTGTTTTATTAGAAATATTGGGTACTCAAGCATAATAAGCTACGATCAAAAAATGAAAAAGATTCTTTGTTAGATTTTCAAGTAACACTTTTTATGGAAACGATAGTACATAAAGTGTAATTCGGAGTTAGGTTTAATGTGTCCCTATAACGCATACGACCTTAAATGTCGTGATATATAATTGTTTTTTTATGTTTTTCTTCATCACCAACCTTTCCAATGACACAATATACGAGTATATCTGCCCTTATATAGTTTATTTGGATATACATACTACATATATGTATACCATGTTGTTATTTTAGTCATCCTACGTATTAGTAAATTGTTGTTACATGAAAAGCAAAATATTTATGAGGGTATGAAAAGTTAATTGACATTCGAAACAGCAAAAAAACAAAAACAAAATGGAAAAAATGTAGTTTGATTACGGTTTTTGAGGTTTTAGTTTTTCATGGGCTAAGGACTCGTTTTTACATATGTACATAATACATATGAAATTCATAGCAGCACCAGTATACAACAACTGTATCTGTTTTTATTTTACTTTCCGTAAATCATACGAAATTATTTTTTCTAGTGCCCTAATAAATCACGACACAAGTGGGGTTATTTTTTATTTGAACTGACACATCATTTTTTAATTTTAGGGAAAGGATCAAAATACAAACTGATTGGATACTGATGGATAGGTTTATTTCCAACCCTAGTCTTAATTCTCTACAACAGATTTATGTTCGATGGTCCCATTCTGTAAGCTAAATAATAACGGTTACAATAATGTTTCCTATTATATGTACTGCCTTTATGAACAAAATATAATACAATAAATATAAATATTTAATGGTAAACATCGTGCTTACTAGTAGTTTCCAACTATGTACATATATCCATATAGCTAAGGAACTTTGCCGCTTAAATACATAAAACGAAGTTCTATTGTATTTTAATGGATTGGAATGTATGTGAAATTTTATGTTCTATAAACCAAATACCAAACCGAATAAAAATCGTTTTCGGTTTCCTTTTAAATATTGCTTAGCATTAGACTCTTAATTTAGAGGATTCGGATTGGTGGTGAATGAAATACAACAACAACAAAAAAGTTTAACAATAGTTTGTTGATATTATCATCTTATCACGATAAATTGAGATTCGTTTTTTGCCATAATCCAGGCTTAGTATAAAGCCAAACAATACTTTTGTGTATACATATTCAAAAGTCAATAAGCAGTAAGTTGTATTCAAGACAGTTAAAAGCTTATTGTATATGGAAACAATTTATACGATTCTAACTAATAACCAAATACACAATGTCGGATATCGAGATATCTATTTCCTTAAGGTGATATAAAAAGGATTTTTACAATAAATATTTAGGCGTCTGTGTTAAAATACTGTATTGGAGTGGACTAATGGAGTGTGCAAAATTACCCACAACAACTTATTTTCTATAATAATCCACCACTATTTGATATACTCATACACTTTTGATTTTAATTTTTTTTAAAACGAGTAGCCCATGATTTTTGTTTACATTTCTTTAAAAAATTTAGCGTATAAACGCGAGAGAAAACAAATTGTTTGTCATATTGTTCGAAAAATTATCATTTGTTTATTGAATTTTATGAGAAACAGCCTACTTTTCATTTCAGTAAAACAGGTGTGGCCGAGAAGTAAACAGAAACAAAACCAACAAAAATTGTATACAAACCATATTGCTTCTGAGACGCACGCATGTTATTAAATCCAAAACCTACTATTTCTTTAGGTGTTAGTGATATTTTCTACTATTTTAGTAGTTGACACTAATACTTACAGAAATAGTAGGTTTTATTTTGTGTTTGTATCGCAATAGTACGGCTTGTATATAGTATACACTTTTGTTGGTTTTGACAGAAATAATATTGCTATAACCTCCTACCTAGCGATTCATAGTACAAATGAATTTAATTTTCGGTTTTGTAAAATTTTCGTTTGTGACGTAGAAAGTAATAGATAATATTTACTAACGTAGTAAAATGTAAAGCGTCCTTTGGAAATGGGATTCCTAAGTGATTTTTAGATCAAGTTGTGTGGGACAATTAGGATGGAATTTGGCCATTTCTTAACCGATTTGAATGATGGCAATGGTATTCAAAAATGATTTGTAGATGCAGTTCTGGAGTATGCCAATTAGGATGGAGCTTGGCTATTTGTTTACAGATTATGACGATATTTAACATGCACGATGGGAATGGAATTTTAAAAGTGCAACTATAGGAGAACTTTTTGTGCATAAACTAGCATTCTCTGAATTCGGCGATTTCACGAATAATAATATTTTCCCGCGAGACACCGTGCTGTTTACTAAATTAAACCATAGATGTCTTCCTACGCTGTCCTGGCTACTCATCATTGTGGCTAATGTCATTTGGTAAAGTGGCATCAATCGGTGATCTATAATTTTTTCAAAAAAATCTCATTGAGCTGACAGGGTGTTCTATTAAGATATGGCATTGACAATAATAAAACAGGCCACCGTTTCAATAAAACATGACAGTAGTTTGCTCGCTAATGATAAATTTGATTAACGAACACGTTTGGCTTGTATGAGAGTGTCGAGCCCGAAAAATTGCACTTTATCGAATAAAAATCTGATTACAAGACGCCACTATCACCATCACCATCACCATCATCATCACCATCACCATCACCATCACCATCACCATCACCATCACCATCACCATCACCATCACCATCACCATCACCATCACCATCACCATCACCATCACCATCACCATCACCATCACCATCACCATCACCATCACCATCACCATCACCATCACCATCACCATCACCATCACCATCACCATCACCATCACCATCACCATCACCATCACCATCACCATCACCATCACCATCACCATCACCATCACCATCACCATCACCATCACCATCACCATCACCATCACCATCACCATCACCATCACCATCACCATCACCATCACCATCACCATCACCATCACCATCACCATCACCATCACCATCACCATCACCATCACCATCACCATCACCATCACCATCACCATCACCATCACCATCACCATCACCATCACCATCACCATCACCATCACCATCACCATCACCATCACCATCACCATCACCATCACCATCACCATCACCATCACCATCACCATCACCATCACCATCACCATCACCATCACCATCACCATCACCATCACCATCACCATCACCATCACCATCACCATCACCATCACCATCACCATCACCATCACCATCACCATCACCATCACCATCACCATCACCATCACCATCACCATCACCATCACCATCACCATCACCATCACCATCACCATCACCATCACCATCACCATCACCATCACCATCACCATCACCATCACCATCACCATCACCATCACCATCACCATCACCATCACCATCACCATCACCATCACCATCACCATCACCATCACCATCACCATCACCATCACCATCACCATCACCATCACCATCACCATCACCATCACCATCACCATCACCATCACCATCACCATCACCATCACCATCACCATCACCATCACCATCACCATCACCATCACCATCACCATCACCATCACCATCACCATCACCATCACCATCACCATCACCATCACCATCACCATCACCATCACCATCACCATCACCATCACCATCACCATCACCATCACCATCACCATCACCATCACCATCACCATCACCATCACCATCACCATCACCATCACCATCACCATCACCATCACCATCACCATCACCATCACCATCACCATCACCATCACCATCACCATCACCATCACCATCACCATCACCATCACCATCACCATCACCATCACCATCACCATCACCATCACCATCACCATCACCATCACCATCACCATCACCATCACCATCACCATCACCATCACCATCACCATCACCATCACCATCACCATCACCATCACCATCACCATCACCATCACCATCACCATCACCATCACCATCACCATCACCATCACCATCACCATCACCATCACCATCACCATCACCATCACCATCACCATCACCATCACCATCACCATCACCATCACCATCACCATCACCATCACCATCACCATCACCATCACCATCACCATCACCATCACCATCACCATCACCATCACCATCACCATCACCATCACCATCACCATCACCATCACCATCACCATCACCATCACCATCACCATCACCATCACCATCACCATCACCATCACCATCACCATCACCATCACCATCACCATCACCATCACCATCACCATCACCATCACCATCACCATCACCATCACCATCACCATCACCATCACCATCACCATCACCATCACCATCACCATCACCATCACCATCACCATCACCATCACCATCACCATCACCATCACCATCACCATCACCATCACCATCACCATCACCATCACCATCACCATCACCATCACCATCACCATCACCATCACCATCACCATCACCATCACCATCACCATCACCATCACCATCACCATCACCATCACCATCACCATCACCATCACCATCACCATCACCATCACCATCACCATCACCATCACCATCACCATCACCATCACCATCACCATCACCATCACCATCACCATCACCATCACCATCACCATCACCATCACCATCACCATCACCATCACCATCACCATCACCATCACCATCACCATCACCATCACCATCACCATCACCATCACCATCACCATCACCATCACCATCACCATCACCATCACCATCACCATCACCATCACCATCACCATCACCATCACCATCACCATCACCATCACCATCACCATCACCATCACCATCACCATCACCATCACCATCACCATCACCATCACCATCACCATCACCATCACCATCACCATCACCATCACCATCACCATCACCATCACCATCACCATCACCATCACCATCACCATCACCATCACCATCACCATCACCATCACCATCACCATCACCATCACCATCACCATCACCATCACCATCACCATCACCATCACCATCACCATCACCATCACCATCACCATCACCATCACCATCACCATCACCATCACCATCACCATCACCATCACCATCACCATCACCATCACCATCACCATCACCATCACCATCACCATCACCATCACCATCACCATCACCATCACCATCACCATCACCATCACCATCATTGCCACGATCAACATTACCGTTACAAGAATTATGATCCAAAAATCAACTCAATTGGTAAAGTTTTAGAAATTCCCACGTAGCAACTTTGGACCTGATTATCATCGCTCAAGAAGGAATAGAGGTTTGAGATGTTAACCCTTCTCTTAAGTCTTAAACAATACACCTATTCCCCGCTTTACAAGGAAGATCGGTTTTTAACACAACCGTGTTAATCGAAAATTCTGATTGTCTTTTCTTTATTCTTTTTTCAGTTGTTTTACAGTACGAATGCTAAGTAGAAATAAGTGCGTGTAATATCAAAAGTTGTTTTTATGACAGTTTTTTTTTGAAATTTTGATTTTAAAAATTGTGTAATATCGAAAACGTGTCAAACGAGCGCAGTGTAAAGAGGGGATAGGTGTATTTGTGTAAAGTTTAGTTCAAATTTGTGAAGGCGTTTGGATTTGTTTGAATATCGTACACGTATACTATACGTACATACAAACACTTACTTTGACATACAGGGTGCGCCATCTTTTATGTCGGTATGTAAACATTGAATAACGTTGATAAAGACTACCGATTTCTATATACGAGGTATTTTTATTTAATTTGGTCCTTTGCAATTTATTTGGACTAGTTTTTGAATATAACAACAATTAAGTGGCCGCCTTTATTGGCCAATGCAAAATGTGTCCTTTTTGCTGCATTTTCCATTACCTTCTCTGAGGCGTGCTGGCATGTACTTTGCTTTTCAAGTAACCCCACAAAATGAAGTCCGGAGGGGTCAAATCAGGAGATCTGGGTGGCTAGTCAATATCGCCTCTTTTTGACATCAGACGTCTATGGAATTTTCATTGCAGAAACTGAATTGTTTGATTTGCAGTGTGGCATGGCGCACCGTCTTGTTGAACCCAGTAACCGTCAAGACATATTTCACGCATTTGCGGGCAGACATAATCAGCTACGTCCACCGAAATGGATTTCCATCGACTGTTTCGTTTTCTCTGAGAAAATATGGCCCAATGAAAATATGGCCCGGTCACATTTTGGCCATGCAATGGCGTTTCATGGATCTCGTATGGATTCTGCGTTCCCCAAATGCGGCAATTTTGCTTATTAATGCGGCCAGAGAGTGTGAAATGGGCCTTGTCGGTCATCAAAATTTGCTTCCAAAAATCAGGTTAAGTGTCAACCATTCGAGCGACTGTTGGGCCGTATTTCAAGCGACGTGGATGGCCTGTTGGCAATATTCTTTGTGTAAATTGTACTTTATACGGAAATAAATGCGAATCACTCTTAAAAATGCGCCGCAAAGTGGTTCCATTGACGCCAAAATGCTAAGCGCGACGACCATATACGACTCTTTTGGATTCTGGGTAACGCTCTCTCTAACCGCTCAACCAGTTCATTGGAAAGTCTTGGTCTTTGATGCACGGCATGTTGACGATCTCTCACTGTCTCATGCTCAACAAAATTCGATACCAAATGACGAATAGTGTTTTCAGACGGTACTTGTTGACCACGATATTTTCGACGATATGCACGTTGAGTTAGCACAACTGAACGACTATTTTGTACATTTGTTTCTCCATATTCGATTTCATATATGATAGTATCAATTTTTTAGAGTATTCCGGCAACTATACAAACAACCATAATTACTGTTTACAAATATTAAAATTCAAAAACCTGTTATGCCGTTTTGATTTGTGACCACAGACACATAGATTGCTCAACTGCTCACTAAACCCTAATCCCATCTCAACTCAACCCCACTTCAACCAACAAACGAAATCAAACTCAACCGTAAAGCCTAGGCAAGACAAATGCAAAGTGTGTTAGTCCACTTTTTCCAATTTTCCGTTTTCCATGTCAAACGAATGGGAGGAAATTGTGAATCGATTGCCGTTTCTAAAATATCAAAAATTGTAATAAGTAAATTAACTTTTGCGTACAGACAACACGGAGAATGAGATAGTTTTCATTGTCTTATGGGGCAATGGCTGGCGATTGTGAATGTAATGACGCCACCATCCATATATTATTGCGTTGAAAAATAAAACAATTAACTTTTGTTTAAATTAATGTGTTTCACAAAATGTTTTATTTTAATGCCAAGGTACTTATTATTATTATTATAAAATATATATAAAATTAATTTACTGTCCACCACTTTTATGTAACCACGCGATAAAAAATTATAAATCAAAATTGACTTGCTTGCACAAATGGAAACGAGCGAATGTCAATTTTGGTCTGTGTATTATTACAAAGCGAAATCAAAACGAAGTAGAATTGAAGCGGATGAATAAAAGTTCTTACAAATGAATTGTTTCGTTTTTTTTTATTGGTGTTTTGGGAAAAACCGGAGCGATGAATAAATAAATTTAATATGCTCGTCGGTTGAGCGGTTGCGGTTGCGTTGCGGTTTTATGTAAGTAAAATGAGTGCGCTGATATCCGTGGATTATTGTAGTGGAACATGAATGTAAGTATAATTTGCATGAGTGAGTAATTTTTGAATGAGTGTAGATATTTTTGCATGAGTGAGACGCTACAGGACTCCTCCGCAAGTGATTTCCCCTCCTCAGGGAATTACTGAATGAGTAGTTGCTATACGGACGCTTTTGTGAGTTCGAAGGTTTGATGTGAGATCAGCTGAACTTAGAATTCCGTAAGCTGGTTTAAGTCGATCGATTGAAATGGTTTGGTTTTTACCATTAATCGATACGATGAATTGCTTGCGTAGTCTACGTATGATTTTATACGGACCTTCGTAAGGAGGAGATAATCCCATGCGAACCTTGTCTGTTCTAACGAAGACAAAATCACAGTTGTCGAGTGATTTCGGAACAAAAACATCGTCTTGTTTGGTTAGACGAGTTGCCTTGGGTATAAGGTTTTGCATGGTTTGTCGCAGTTGGTCGACGACTGTGTCGGCGGTTGGAAGAGGTGGAAGAGGATTATCGATAAAGAACTCACCGGGTAGCTTGATGGTTTGTCCGTAAACCATTTCAGCTGGTGAGCACTTGAGGTCTTCTTTCACTGTTGCTCGGATTCCAAGAAGTATGATTGGTATTTCCGAGCTCCAATTAATTGTGTTGCTTCTGGCCATTAATGCGGCTTTAAGTTGCCGATGGAAGCGTTCGACCATGCCGTTGGCTTGCGGATGATAAGCCGTGGTACGTATACGATGAGATCCGAGGAGTTTCGTTAACTCTGTGAAAAGCTTTGACTCGAATTGCGTTCCTTGATCAGTTGTGATGTGAAGGGGAACGCCGAATCGTGATACGTAATTGTTTACAAAAGTAGTGGCAATGGTTGCAGCTGACATGTTCGTCATGCAGTATGCTTCTGGCCAGCGAGTGAAACGATCGACACAGGTGAGTAGATATGAATATCCATTAGACGGAGGAAGTACAATGTCTATATGGATATGCTCGAATCGACCAGGTGGAATGTCAAATTGTCCATGAGGTGATTTGGTATGGCGTTGAACTTTGGCACGTTGGCAGGATAAACAAGACTGAGCCCAATTGCCTACGTCTTTGTTTATGCTAGACCAAAAGTAGCGAGCAGTAATCAATTTACGCGTTGCACGGACTCCAGGATGCGAAATGTTGTGAAGCGTGTCGAAGATGGATCGACGTAGTGGTGTTGCAATGTATGGGCGATTGTTCCCAGTAGATGTTTCACAAATAATTTCGAGGCCAGGTAGTTTAAAAAGTTCTAGTTTCATTGATGAACTAGAGTGACATTCGGAACCAGAAAATAAATTCTGAAGTTCTAGGTCGTCTTTTTGCGTATTTGCTATTTGCTGTAAGTCGATGGTTGTATCGACTGCGGCCATTTCGCTGTCGGTAGTGCGGGATAGTGTATCCGCGACAACGTTATCATATCCGTGTACATGTTGGATGTCCGTTGTAAACTGACTGATATAATCCAAGTGGCGAGATTGCCTTGGATTGCGTTCAGTTTTTGACTGAATTGCTCGAGTCAGAGGCTTATGGTCGGTGTAAATGGTGAAGTCCCGACCCTCAACAAAATATCTAAAGTGTTTGACTGCTAGATATATTGCGAGTAATTCCCGATCGAATGCGGAATATTTCTTTTCAGCATCCGAGAGTTTCTTGGAAAAGAATCCCAGTGGCTCCCAACACTCGTTGTTGTACTGTTGTAGTACCGCACCGACAGCAGTGTTTGATGCGTCAGTGGTTAAACTGAGTTTTGAGTCACTCAGCGGGTGTGCCAGAAGTGTTATCTGGGCCAATTCAGCTTTTAGCGACGAGAATGCGTGTTGACATTCGTCGGGCCAAGAGAAGTTCTTGGCTGTCTTGGGCTTTTTGAGTAAAGCTGCCAAGTGTGAATGAATTGGTGCGAGTGTTTCAGCGAGCTTTGGTATAAATCGGTGGTAGTAGTTTACCATACCGACGAATCGCTGTATGCTTTTGATTGATGTTGGAGCTGGGAATTCCCTAATGGCGTTAATTCGTTCTTCGGACGGCAGAATACCATTAGGGGTGATCTTGTGGCTGAGGAAATCAAGAGTGGATGCGCCAAAGACGCATTTTGAACTTTTGATATGAACATCAAACTGCGTTAACCTGTGGAAGAGTAGTTCCAGGTGAAGTTTGTGTTGCTCCTCATTATGCGAAGCTACAAGAATGTCGTCAATGTAGACGAACACGAAGTCTAAATCGCGTACGACTTCGTTCATGAAACGCTGAAACGTTTGCGCGGCATTGCGTAGTCCAAATGGCATTCGGGTGAATTCGAAGAGGCCAAATGGAGTAGTGATTGCCGTTTTATGAACGTCTTCAGGTGCAACGGGAATGAGATGGTAAGCTCTGATAAGATCGATTTTTGTAAAAATTTTGCAACCATGCAAGTGCATGGAGAAATTTTGGATATGGGGTATCGGGTAGCGATCAGGTGTTGTGACCGTGTTTAAGCGACGATAATCCCCACATGGTCGCCAATCATGATCTTTTTTTTTCACCATATGGAGCGGACAAGAGACGGGAGATGCAGATGGCCGGCAAATCCCTAATTCCACCATGTGCTGGAATTCTGTGTGTGCGGCTTTGTGACGAACTGGATCTAGTCTGCGTGGTCTTGACACGGGCAGATGGCCTGCTGTGACAATATGGTGGACCACGTTGTGCTGGACTGGCAAGTTGTAGTTAGGCTCTGCTGTGAGGGAAGGAAATTGCTTAAGCAGAGTGCCATAACCATTGTTGACTGCGAAATGAATCGGTGTCGGTGTGTCGACAAGAACCGAGGTGGCATTGATTGACAGCTGTGTCGCTGAATCAACCAGCCGCTTGTTTTTTAAGTCAACAAGTAAGCCAAATTTGCACAAGAAATCGGCGCCAATGATCGGACGATTCACCGCAGCTAAGATGAAAGCATGCGTGAATGCTCGTTTGAGTCCGAGATCCACCTGAAGCAATTTTGTCCCGTAGGTGTGGATAGTTGTGCCATTGGCGGCCGAGAGAACTAGATTATTATTTCGATTAACAAAATTGTATGTTTGTTTGAAATAATTGGCTGGAATGACCGAAAGGTCAGCGCCAGTGTCGATAAGGTAGGTGAATTTGTTAGTTTGGTCGAAAACGAATAGACGGGCTGAATTTTTAAAGGCTTGTGACGATGTCGTCATTACCCGCTTGGGTTCAAGTTTTTTTGGTTGATGTCAACATCCATCTTGCTGATGGATTGCGGCGTATTCTGAAACATGCATGGCGGAATGCATTTGCGCGCCGCAGCACCGCGTTTGGCATGATACCAGCACTTGCCCAGGCGATTATTCACGCTTTGGTTATTGCTATTGTCGCGTAATTGAGAGCGTGAAACCGATTGTCGTCCCCTTGATCTACTCCGGCCGCTCCGAAACAAGCCAGCTAATCTGGCCTCGATGCGCGCCAGGCGATCTTCGACTGTAAACGTGTGAAAAGGAGTGGGTGAACGACTTTGTCTATTCGGATTGTGGTTTGAATTTGAACTCACTGACTGAATTGAATAATTTGGTTGTGTAGAACGTACATTTATAACCTCATACATGCGGTCGGCTATTTTGGCCAGTACATCACTCGTTGTGGTTTCTGGCTGTGCGACCATTGCGATCCTTATGATCTCAGGCAACTTCCTTATCCAGATGGATCGGATTATATTGTCGTTGATGACATTGGGGCCTGCGAGGTTGCGCATGTGACGAAGTGCCTCAGATGGGCGTCGGTCGCCGAGGTCTTGTCCGGACAAAAGAGCTTCAAGTCGCCGCTCGTCCGATGGTACCAATCGTTCTAACAAAGTTTGTTTTAGCATTGCATATTGGTTAGCTTTGGGTGGGTTTATTAAAAAGTCGGATAATGTTTCGCACGTATCGGGAGAAAGTGTTGCTAAGACATAGGAATATTTAGATTTTTCAGACGTTATGTTGCGCACCTCGAACTGAATCTCGGCTAGTCTGAACCAGTTGCTTGCTTGTTGCGGCCAGAATGGTTGCAAATTTATTTTGGTATGGCCTGCCACTTCTCCTGTTGAGGGGCCTGGTTTTGGTTGTTGATCATCTTTCATGTCTTGCTCTTCGGTGTCTGACATGTTGATTTTCACTGAACTTTTATTAACTTGTCACTCAAATACCGAAAGAAAAATAAAATTTTATTTGTTTGAAAATTTACCGCACCGTTCGAATACGAGCTTCCCAATTGTAAACAATTTATGACGAATAGGGTTATTTTGTGACACAGCGTAAAAAATTTTATCGAAAGTATAGAAATGAGAAATAAAATTTCGAATTTTAATGTGGAATGGTTACCATGTATGAAAATAAAAAAATATATGGCACGTAATGGCCGACGAGATACCCCCGAATAACGGAAAGGGCGTGTTACCTCGTATTGGGGGGTCTCGTTAAAATGTTTATATAATAGAAGCTAAATATTAATAATAAACAAAATATTTAACGCGATTCTATGCGTACGTTACGATGGAAATTACCAATAAACAGAAACAACCAATTCTGCAAAGAATTTTTCAAAACCGAAACTTAGTTAAGCAGGGTGGTGAACAATTTACATCGAGATAGTTTAAATTAGATATATAGTTAGATATATAGTTAGATATATAGATAGATTAGATAGTTTAATTTTTTTTAAAACAGAAAGATTTTGATAAAAAGAATTTTGATTGTATGTGTAGTATAATAATTTCGAGTGATAAGCGACACGATTTAATATGATATAATATGATTGTCTGGCATTATCAGCGAAATTTAGTTTTAATATAAAAAAAATGATTGAATTTTAAAAAAAAAATATTTTTTGACACTTAGCTGTAGTTTCTGTTGTTGTTATTGCTGTTGCTGATGTTTGTCCTTGTTTCCGTTAGGTATTGGATATCTGCTGCCGTTTATTTTAAAATTCCCGTTGTTTACTGGCTTTCCGTTGATTTATTTTTGTTTGTATGATTAGGCGCGCTGTTTATGTTGCGCACGTATATGTATGATTCCAATTTACTGCTGCAGTTGATTGAATATAAATTGTTTTTGAATTTGTATTGCTGTTGATGGCACCATATGTGTAGGCGCATTCAAATTATATATACATATATTGTTGTTTTTATTGTTTTTGTTTGCTGCAATGGTGTTGTTGTATAATTATCCGCATAAAATTCCGAAAAAGTTGTATTCCAAAATAGCTTGTTGGATAATTGCGTTTTTTTTCTTACTTCACTGCGGCACTGTATTCATGTGTTGTTCACTCGTTGTTCAACAACAACGTGGGGTAAAGAAGAAAAAAAATTGTTTGTAATGGTTTTGCGTTTTTGTGGTTTGGTATTTGCACTAAATATTTTATGTAGTTACGTACCTTTTGCGCCTGGCACTATTTTGTTTGCCAGGCGTGTATGTAAATGAGCTTACAAAACTTGTTGGACCGTAAAAACGGTCGCCGGAGGTCACCAAATATATGGGGGCAATGGCTGGCGATTGTTAATGTAATGACGCCACTATCCATATATTATTGCGTTGAAAAATAAAACAATTAACTTTTGTTTAAATTAATGTAATTCACAAAATGTTTTATTTTGATTCCAGGTACTTATTATTATTATTATAAAATATATTTAATTTTAATTTACTGTCCACCACTTTTATATAACAGCGCGATTAAAATATTATAAGTCAAAATTGACTTGCTTGCACAAAAGGAAACGAGCGAATGTCAATTTTGGTCTGTGTATTATTACAAAGCGAAATCAAAACGAAGTAGAATTGAAGCGGATGAATAAAAGTTCTTACAAATGAATTGTTTCGTTTTTTTTAATTGGTGTTTTGGGAAAAACCGGAGCGATGAATAAATAAATTTAATATGCTCGTCGGTTGAGCGGTTGCGGTTGCGTTGCGGTTTTATGTAAGTAAAATGAGTGCGCTGATATCCGTGGATTATTGTAGTGGAACATGAATGTAAGTATAATTTGCATGAGTGAGTAATTTTTGAATGAGTGTAGATATTTTTGCATGAGTGAGACGCTACAGTCTTCTGAAAACAATTATTTTTGGACTTGCATATTCTGCATTTCTCGCTGACTATGTATAAAAAATTGGTGAAATGCTCACTATATCATGATTCCTGACTACTGTAATTTCCTCAATATATCGTGATGAACTTAACCTTCAACTCATTGCACAACACAATATTCAAACCAGCATTTATAAAAATTGATAAATATTTATATAACCGTGTTTTGGATCAATTTGTATGGCAGTATCCGACCCTCTGGACGTACAGGTTCCAAAAGTTTTTAAAGTCTCCGGCTTGACCATAGAAACAGATTGGTGCAAAAGAAATTCTAATCGAACAAGCCATTCTCGACATACAAGATACAATGGACACAGATATCTAGATATTTACACGTCCAGACAGACGGACGTGCATTTTGCTTTTTCAGACTCAAAGACTTTCAAAATCAAAAGTCGAGTTATATATTTCGCGCGTTATATATTATTTATATTTCGACAACGGCTGGTCGTTAACGAGGCAAAGTCCTTACACGCAGCTCGACAAACTCTTTATAAAAACATTTCCGCCGATGAAGTAGAGAAAAAAAACAAGAACCGGAGAAAAATGTGTTCATTTTTTTTGTGAATCAATGCAAATCAAACTACCCTAGGTCATGTCTCATTAATGTATATTGGGTTGTTGTTAAATTTTTTGTGACTACAATTTGTTTTAAATGAAACGACCAAAAAATTCTTATTCATGGCCGATCAAACTATCCCAAAAGACTTCAGGCTCATCGACATGGACATGCAAAAGTTAAATTAGAAATATTTACCAAAAACTACAAAAAATTAAGCAACTTTTACCATTACAGAGAGGTGGAAAAACATTAACTTTTTACAGTAACTTAACTCTGTATTTACCCAATAAACTGATGTGTCATATAAGGCAAAAAATCTTGTATTTTAAGTTATGATTTATGTAAATTATTTCAAAATAATCGTGCCTTAGTAACTAGCGAATGATTGACTATCTAAATAAAAAAAATAAAAAATTATCTCGTAATAATATCCTTTAAACATATTCCGGTAATAAATCATATATAATTGTGAAAATCGTTTTCTTCTTCGTCAGGCGTGAATCATTAAACCATGACGTTAAGCAAATAAATAAAAAGGAAAATATTAAATCTATATAACAATAAAGCTGTGATTTATGTATTCCATTTCATAATCAAAATCAAGTCGCACAACATAAAAATTAGTTTTTATGATCTGCTATTATTCAAATAGCATACATCCAGTAGTATTCAATATCGAACATTAAATAACACCACAATGAGATATTCGAACGAAAGAAAATGGAAAACTAATTGGAAATTTTTATGATCTTTATATAATCATATCACTTCACATTTCTCTGTATAATGGTGTAGGTCTATTACAAATTTTACTGAATTATGATAATAGGAAAATAAAATATTTTTATTATTATGTATACGAAATTGTCTACATTACATAATAAATACACAATGTTGTTCGATAATTATAATTAATTAAATTTTATTTTTGATAATTAGGCCTCACATAGTTACATACATACACATATTTACTAACCGCGCATATAAAAATGTTGTACATACAAATTATGTTTTGTTTTTAAGTCTGTGATATTCATAAAATGGTAACATATTAAAATTGGTACATAATACATACAAAATCACAAAATTGTACACGGTGTAATAACAATGAGATGTTAATTTCGGAGAGCCTCAGTCACAGAAATAACATTTATTTTTTCAGCACATGGTGCTGTTGATGACAATTTTAATGTCTTATTTTCCTGTTTTACAGATATTTAAAATAAACATAAATTTTATACATTTTATGTTATAAATTGAGATGCTTAATAAAATAAAACATAAATAAATTTAATTAACCCTTAAGGGACACACTATCAAAAAGTTACGTAAGAGACACACTGGGTGATTTTTACCCAGCGATACTTTGAAAGCTTATATCTCGTGATCAAATTGATCAAATCAGAGCCTACTGTATAAATAAGAGCCTCCAGTATCGACTGTATTTTTTACTAAGCTTAAAATAAGGTACAAACATTTTTTCCTTTACTATGAAACTATATGGGGAAACGGTTATTTTCATTTACAGTTTTAGTTTATTAGAAATGTGAGCTTTTGTTTTGTTTTTATATGAAAATGTTCATGAAACATGTAATATTATTTGATTGAAAAATCGAGTCTTGAAAATGTTTATTTCTAAGTGAAAATCGTCATGAAAAATAAGGTACTTTTGAAATTTTAAATATTGTTGTTTTTGTAATATACTACGTCATCAACATAACTCGTTTATAAAAAATACAATAATCATCTCTTTCATTGCCTCCATTCAAATTTGAATTCGAATATGTTTCTATAGTTATTTTGAATTTGCAAAGCATGCTAGATTGTTTTGATTTTTTGTTTTCTTCGCACTCATTTTATTGATTTATTTTTTTCTGTTTGCTCTTTCTGATTTATTTTAGTTTAATTATTGAGCGGAAGCGTGTTGTCTTTTTTCTTACCATTAGTTTTAGATGTGGAGATATGATGTCGTCATTAAACTGAATTTTCTCTTTTTAATACGCATCGTTGTTGTTGTAGAATGTTTTTTAATTTAATTTCCCTTATTTTCTTTTGATTATTGCTGGAAAATATGGAAATTTGAGAATCTGTATTTTAAATGAGTAAGACATTAAGTTGTTTGTTAGCGATTTCTTAAAAAATTATTTAACTGGGTTTAACTTTTAATTCATATTTTATCGTCAATCGAAATCGCGTTTTTTCATATAAACACTATGAAAATAAATGAATTTTTAGTGTTTCTATATCCCTTATTTTAAGTTCATTTTTCACATGTCGGCTCTATTCACTTCAAGATGGTTCTGATCAAATTCAATCAATTTTTTTTCAATTAATAGAACATTTTTTCAAGAATATAAAAACATAATTTTGTTGTGATAAATTAAATAGGTGCAAAAATATTTACAAAAAAATAACGGAACTTTTTTTAAAAATCGCCTTTTTTTAAATGCTTTTATTTCTATCAAAAATTAATATTTTGACACTCTGTTGTAGGTGACCGATGAAAAGCTAAAGAGTTGAACCCTAAGGCTCAGTGGATGTGTGTTCTGACGAACTTTTGTTCTGACGAACTTTTGTTCTGACGAATTTGTCAGAACTGTTCGTCCGAATATAACCGGTTATAGTAATTGCGTATACTGACGAAATAATATCTATTATTGAGTCGTTAGATTCGAAACATTCGCTTGATAGCGAAGGACTCAGTAGCTATATTTTGAAATCTATTTCTAAATTCGTCAACCCAGTCCTGACTCATATATTCAATCTGTCTTTCGATCAGGGGCTTGTACCTACTAGACTTAAATCGGCAACAATTATTCCTATTTTTAAAAAAGGCGATCGAACTATTAAAGGAAACTATAGGCCAATTTCACTCCAGCCGGTCATCTTGAAAGTTCTGGAGAAAGCAGTTAAAAACAGAGTGAGTATTTTTTAAATCACTTTAACGTACTGAGTGTACATCAACATTGCTTCCGTCAAGGTATGAGTACTGAGTCAGCTTTATTGGAATTTCTGGATACTATACATAATGGGCTGAACTGTGGTAATGTTTGTGCTGGTTTGTTTGTTGATGCCTCTAAGGCATTTTATATGGTTGATCATAAAATTTTGTTGTCTATTTTGTCGGACATTGGTTTTAGAGGTATAGTAAACAGCTGGTTTGCATCCTATTTGGAGAATAGAAAAGTGAGAGTTAGAGTAGGTGACATTTTGAGTGATCCTAGATCCGTGAGTGTTGGGGTTCCGCAAGGGTCAGTGTTGGCTCCTTTATTGTTCCTGATTTATACCAATTCTATTTTTAAACTTGGGTTAAATGGCAGCAGTACTGGGTTTGCTGATGATTTAGCTTTAGCTTATACTGCTGGATCTTCCGCTGATGTTATTTCCATGATTAATTCCGATCTGAAAGTTCTGCATAAATGATTTGACAAGTATAGTCTGATTCTGAGTGATAAAACCAAGTTTATGTTGTTTAAAATTTCTGGAGTTATAACTGTACCTAGTGATTACCATGTTACGTATCATAGCGCTTCTAAATGTACTCCTACTAATTGTCATATTGATTGTTTGAATATCGAATTAGTCTACTCATTTAAGTATCTTGGAGTGCATGTGGATACTAAGCTCAATTGGAAAACCCATGTCACTAATTTAAAACATTATTTTACATCCGCATCTAGAATTTTTTACCTTCTTCGCGATGTATGTCCTACCTCTGTTTTGAAAATGACGTATCATGCATTGGTAATGGCTAAAATGGAATACGCTTTATGCTGTTGGGGTGGTTGTTTTCCAACTACTTTAAAACCATTGTATATACAACAGAAAATGATTTTGCGAGTCATGTTAAGGAAGAAAACAACAGACTCATCTTGGCCTTTATTCAAGTCAACTAATATCCTACCATTGCAACATTTGTACGTTTATAAGGTCTTAAAAATATTTTTCAAGCGAAAATATAATAAGAGTTGATGCTCGATACAACTTCCGTGCTAACCGTCGAGTTTTGTATAGTATTCCCAGGTTTAATAATGATCAATTCCGCCGCTACATTCTTGTTGCATCACCTACCATCTTTAATAGACTACCAGATTAATAGACTACCAGTCGTTTTTGTCCAGTGTGAAAGGTTGGCTCTTTGAAACGCCTGACGTCACAAATTTGTTTAGTGTTATTACATAATTAGCGTTATTTATGAAATTTTGTAATCATCTTTTATTGTATTTGATAGCCGATCAATATAATGTTAAATATTTTGTTTTTTTGTAATCTTAATGTGTCTTTAGAAGAATTCAAAACTGTCGATTTTCGATAAAGAATTCTTCTATTTCCACTCTAATTAAAAAAGAAATAAATAAATAATAAATAAATAAATAATAATGTGATTTGATAACAGTAATAACACAAATGATTACATACAGATGAATTAAGATTAACAAAAAAATGAAAAAAATTGGTAGCGCCATTTTTTGAAGCTTCATATTTTTTTGTACTATAAATGGGTGACATAGAATAGAAACAAACCAACCAAGAGAGTATAAAACAGAGCCATCTAGTATAAATAAATAACTAAAAATTAACAAAAAAATTGATGACAAAAATCAAATAAATTACTTTTTTATACTATATACGGATGGCGATTGTCATGTGAAGGGCCGTGTTTGTACAAAAATCAAGGCAGCCCTGATTTGTTTTAAATTTTTTCCTGTATACAGAAAAATGTTATTGTGTGATTGTAAAGTAGTGAAAAATAGTGGTTTTATTTTCTCATCCTACCTGAAAATGTAGAGAGATTTTCTTCCACGATTTTTCAATCATTAATTCTAAATATATTGAGGACGAAAATTATAGAATAATACTATTCAATTCGAGTGAATTTTAGTTCATAAACATTTATGTTAAAATGAACAAATTTACATTAGTTCTTATGGGAAATTAAAAGAAATAATATTTTTATCCCGTATTGCGGGCTTTTTCTTCTAGTTTGTGTATATAGTAGGTACAGTCAAGCATCAAAGTCTGTAGGCATATCTTTGAAATACTTATTTTTACTCCAAAATGAACTTAGATCAAAAATGTAACTTACGGATAAATTCAATTAATTGTTTATACAATTATGGTCTATTGAAAAGTTTAAATTCTATCTAAGTACATACATATACAATATACATTTATATACAATTTTCAGTTTTTCAAAACTACTTACGATAGTAGGTATAAGTGTTATTTTGGTGCATGTTAGTTTTTGATTCAATATAGAACAAAACAAAATTCACTAATCCAGAGCATGTAATAATGTACATATGTTAAAATGATGAATTGATACGTATGTATGTACATAAATTCAGAATAATTTTGTATTAGTTTTAAACATTCTTTTGTAGTATGTATGTTTTTATTATGCAATATTTATATTGAACTTTGAGATCGGATCGTTAAAAGTAAATAAAATCTAATAAATTTTAATTGAAATTGAATTTCAATTCGCGTAAATCTGGAATAAAGTGTCGGTTGCAGGTTGTAAATTTTCAAATCGGCATAATATCCGATTATTTAGATTGACCATCAAAAACCCAAAATATAACGAATGAATTTCCAATTGTAATTTATAAAATAACGACTTGAAATTTGTCAAAATATGCGCAAACATTTCGAACCGCGGTGCTATTCTACGGGTAAATTAAAACGAAATTATGTTCCCACAATCTTATTTCATCTAATAATGCTCCTTCGGTTAATCATACTGTTACTTCTGGAATTACTCTCAGTACTATTATGAGAGTTATGACGAAAAGTCGAGTAGTTCTTCAGTGGCAACAATTTTATTGTATAACAAAACGAAAGCAGCATTTGTAACATTTCTATTTACATCCAATTGCACTTATAAAGACTTACAGCCGTTCAAAGGCTACATCAGAATCAGACATTAACTTCATAGAACGCCAATAAAATTATTGTAATTTTGATCTAACATCGAAAAATATTGAGTCAATTTTCAATAATCTGGGGAAATCGTCATAGTGTTCCAATTTTTCTATTACACCTAAAATGTAAAAATTACGACCAGAAAATTAAGCGCGATAAAATTTCTAAATATCAACGACCATTTTAAGCATAAATGAAAACGCCAAACAGTTTAACTAAGTTTTACTGAATATGCGGTCAAAATCAAAAACGTAGCCGATGAATCGAAAATAAAACTTATAACGAAAATTAGCCAAACTTTGGGTTCAGCGAGCTTATGTTTGATGATATTGATGAGATTTCGTAGAAGATGGGACCATTGAAACTGATATTTTTGATAAACCCGAAAAACAATTTTAATTTGGATGTCGATTTACAAGAAGTCTCTATAAGGTGTTTTATAAGCTAAACAGTAAAATAGTTTCATTAAATATTACGTGTTTTTGCAAATGGGCAAAATTGCCATACTTTTTCATGGAAAATTAGATTGAAATTGAAAAACCAATTTTCATTGATATACCATAAACTCACTATCACGTAGCAACTAAACTGAAAAAAACGTGTAATTTTACGTGAATTGTAGAGATTTACGAACAAATTCCAGCATTTTTTTACACTTATAGAGCGGTAATTTTACGTGCTTCTAGCAAATTTGCATGTAAAAGTTCATCCAATTTTACATGAATATTCTGGTACAAATTTAAAGGTATACAAAGTGAATCTCGCAGTTTCACTAAGGAACCAAAATTTTTATAATTGTACCAAAGAATTGTATGTAGAGAATATGAACAAACGAATAAGTTAACCCTCCGAGAACACACCTAGTTTTTTAATCACGGAGAACACTCTCGGTCAATCTGACCCTAGACACTTTTTGACCGTCTACCATTTTAAATTGGTGAAAGCGATCAGCTTGAAAAAGTTCTCAGATGCTCTTAAAACATTGATAAATCAATTAACATAATTCAAAAGTGCCGATGGAATTATTTACATAATCAAAAAAATAATCGAAAATATTTTTTTGTTTTTCAATATTTCTGGCTAAAAGTTGACCCGTATGTGTGTTCTGGAAATGTAGTATAATCGAGAAAATGTTTGTGCTTTAGTGTTTCTAGGTATTTATTTTGCTTGGTGACGAAGATGATTTTTAACGTCAGAAAAATTGAACATTTTTGTGAAAAAACTAAAGAAACAATTGATTTTTTACTACATACACGTACATATTCTATGAATTACATGATGTGTGATAATTATTAACTTATTTATTCATTTCCGGCGCAATCATACATATAGTAGATAGGTAGGATGTTCATCGCACTTCGGACGCAAGCAAGGCGGACAATTAATTTTAGTTTTTTATCCTTCGCGTAAAGGCAAATTGAACATCATGCTCTTTTTTGTAATTGCGGTCATCATCTTCTGGTGCAGCTGGTTTTTGATGAAGAATAATCGGAATGCCTTTGAATATTCAGAACGCAGTTTGGAATTTTTTAGTTTTCTTACAAGTATGGAGTGAGTAGGTGAAAGACAAGTTGCCTTATAGCAGCCATAGACAAATATCCTTCCGCTTCATACTTGCCAGTACACAAAGTTCTTCCATTTATTCTTTTCACTACTTGGCAACCAAAATTTCCAAACGAGACAGAAATTATTTACCTTTGCATATTTTAGTCATACAAAATCTCTCTCTATTTAAAATAATTTTTTTTTTCGGAGTAAACCGATGCTTGATTCACAACAGGGTCAGAACGACCCTGCACGAACTTCGAATGATGCCATACGCCTACTATGTGTTACGCTTTACAAAGGGACCATTTTAACATGTATTTACTACCGAAAACTATAGCTAGAAGGAATCAGGCCCGCCAATTTTCAAAATATTTTCAAACGATCGACACTGTGTGTTCTCGGAGGGTTAATGAAACTCCATGTTTCTAATTTCATTTATTTTCTTAAGATGAAATTTCGTACATTTATGTATATCAAACTTCATTATAATTCACTCATTATTTATGTAAACGTACGCAAAACTTTAATGATGTATATTTAAAAAAATAAAATTTTATGATTTTATGTTATGCAAGATTTTTTAAAAAGTTTACCACTTTTGACTTATAATTCATTTCTCGATTTACAAAGCATTATTTTTAGTTTCGATAAATTTCTTGTATTTTTGCATTCTGATTGAAAAACACACTTAATTACCAATTTTACTGAATATTGAAAGTATTATTGCTGTTTTCATGTAATATTATTATAGTAACAATGTAAATTTACGAGAAGAACTTCACAAAATTTCTATTAAAGATTAAATTTCTTTTACTGTGTATGTTGCATTCAACATGTCAAAAAAATTATCATGTAGTCAATGTATCGATTAGAACTGGCCAAATACTTGATGTCCCGTCGGATTATTTGATGCAATACAAAAATTATAGTGTTGAAAACGAGTTTGGTAAACTTAAAGTTCCAACTGAATCGTTTTACAAAATTTGCAGAGAACTAATTTATTTGTTTGTTTGCAAGAATATTCAAAAATTATCATGAAAAACGACGTCTTAAAGTTACTGTTGATAAGCAATGCATTCTTTTAAAAAGATACGGTAATTTTTAAAATGATTCCAACCCATGCGCCGAGTACAACAAATCGGCATTAAATTCATGCTTCTAGTTTTAATTAGAAAACATTGTAGTTGTCACGCAGAAAAATGTTCAAAAACCAAATAAAATACCCAATATCTGCACTGGAGAATTCTGTTACAACCTCAATATAATAATTTGTAGTTTTATTTGGTGATGAACGCATTTTTAATTTCTTTTAATTTAATGATTTTATTTTTATTTTTATTTGTAAGCGCGTACCAACTCTTTCAGGATCGCACTCTTGATGTGGTGATAGGGCTTCACTATTGCTTGATAGATATGTTTAGGATCTGGATATCTCTAGCAATGAGATAAGTATGATCCATTTAATATTTTGGTGAGTTTCTGAATGAACTGGTGCCAAAAATGGTTCGTTAACTTAAAAACTGGCATCTATTGTTTGTTCTATTGGCAAAAAAAAACTACATACTTTCTATTGTTACACGTCAAAAATTAAATTATGGTTTAAGTCATATAATCGAGGATGTTTGGGTTGAAATTAGAAACGTTGAAAATTCCTTGGATTAATGTATAAAATCCCGCAGTAATGGGTTGCCATTCAAATTTGAAATTACAAAAAAATGCGAGCGGTCTATTAGTAGTTCAAATAGTTTTGTGTAAATAAAAGAAAAGCTCACACTATAGCCGCAACTTCTCAAATTAAAAAAATCTGTGTCGTCTACACGGCCAAGTGTTTGCGTGTAACGTTTATACGCAGTGAGAATAATGATAGTCTGTAAATAATTATTTGTAAAAATCTATATTATTATTAGCTTCAAGTAGATTTTTATTTTAATGTAAAATTAATTAATCGCCATTGTTTGTTTATTTACACAGAATTGTTCCGATCAGATGAGGCGTGCTTTCGCTACAGTGGTCTTAAGCATTGCAAATCGCTTTTTTGTAGTTTGCAATTTGAATTAAAATTTATGTGGCGATTATTTATTTTAATTGAAAATTAATTACCGGCCACTGTTTCTGTACGCACAAATTGACATCCGAATCGTTAGAGTTCGCCGCAAGAGAACGCCACACACGGTCCCTTCCAACGTCATCCATCCATCGGGTAGGTGGTCTCGTGGCATGAGAGGTTCGTGGCATTTCGATAATATAATATATACGTAAGGCATGAAGCCTAATGACCAAACTATCCAAATCTATATTTAAAGGTAATGCTTATTGTCGATGATGATGAGTAATTGCTCACGACTAAGGACAACATTTGGAGTCGCTCACTTTCCGAACATGATTATAATTTACTTTCGTAACAACAACAACAATATTTATCTTGAATATTCAAAATTCAAATAAATCAGAATACGTTGTGCGTACATACGTACCTAGCCCTACTCGTATTCTTTGTTTTGTTTTTATCCTGCATACCTACATTTATTTTATTTATGAAAATTTCTCAAAAACCAAATTGTAAAATACAAAATGCACTGAAAGCTAAATATGTATGTATTGTATCTATGCATACTATAGATGTAATAAATACGTACATAAGCAAATCATACGTGCACTTCCTTTGTTTCAGTTTTAATATGAATCGGGTTTTTTCATGAAAATGGTTAGGCTATGCAAGAAAAAAACATTGACAAAACGAATAATATTTACGCTAGATGCAGACACTGAATATTATAATAATAATTAGCAAAGATTTATACTTCTTAGCAAAGACAATGGGTAACATGGCAAACTTCGTTTTTTACTCACACAATTGTCGCTTGTATCAGTGATTTTGTAAAATTTCATAAATTTCTTAGACATAAAGCATCTGTATATATTAATTTGTGGTAATAAATTTGCTGTACATGATGGAACACATCAATGATTTTCTACTTTTTGGAGAAACCATTATTAAAAATTTTACTTTTAAGTGAAAGTAGAGAATACTAAATCCTTTGTTTGCTGCAAGAAACATAAAAGGAGAATATCATACATTGTTTTACGATCTGGCAAATCAACCAAATAAATGTATGGAGTATTTTAGGATGCGTCCAAATACTTTTGATTATATTCTTGAAGGAATCACTGAACGTATATCTAAGCAATCAAATTTCCGTGAATATATATCGGTGAAAGAGAGCAACATTGAGGCAAGAATAAGTTTTTCATTTTTAAAGATTATTTCATTTAATTTTTATTTAATGTGTACGCACAAATAAAAAGTACGGGTGTCCCTCGAGTTATGCGGTAGTTTGGTTCCGCAAAAACTGCGCATTAGTCAAAACCGCATAATTCAAGAAAAGTTAGAAATGAAAATTCGGAAAGTAACGTTTCAAAATTATTTAATTTAGTTTTATTTTAAATATAAAATAAATTACATACTGGTATAATATCACAACAGAATGCTACGCAAATAAAAAATTTGAAATCCATTATTCGTAAGGAATGAAAATAAAACAAATCGAATTAATTATATTCCGCCTGACTCCGAATCAATGAGCATTCGACGATTTGAGCTTGGTTTTGTTGTTACACTTTCATCACTTGAATAATTAGTTTCCGCGGATAAGCGAGGCAACTGAATCTGCTTCATAAATGAAGAAATCAATGGCTGTTTCTTAGCATGACACAATTCGTTTTGAATTTTTACATACGGAGCCATTATGTTTTTTAAGGAACATTGAAAATTTAGGCTTCGGTCTATATCGGCATCATTTTGAGTTATAAGAGACTCCAGTTTATGTGCTAATTTGATTACTTCTCCTATTGTTTCTGAAGTAAAATGAGGTGGTTCTATCTCAATGTCATCCTCTGAGACGGTTTCTTTGGTGTTGTCATTTAATAAATCTACAAAATCTTCTTCCCTTAGATCTTCGTCAATATGAAGCAATCCGTTGACTTCATCCATACCCATATCATTAAAGCGTTCCTCACCAACCGAATGCGCCATTTGCAACACACGTTCCAATTCAATTTCAATATCTCTTGTATTATGTTGGGAATCAATCCCTTCAGGCCATAATTTTTTCCAGGAACCTTGAAGAGTTGACTTTTGTAAGTTTTGTAGCTCTTTAATTGCTTGCCCGATAAAATTGACGCAGTGTAGAATTGTGTACTTTTTCCAGATTTGACTTACTAATAAAGTTGAGTCCTCTTCCATCTTATCAAGAAGAAACTCGAACACCAGTCGCAAGAATTTAGCCTTAAAAGTTGAAATAATTCCTTGATCTTGAGGCTGAATGAGGGATGTTGTGTTTGGTGGCAGAAAAATTACTTTAACGTTGGGGTGGCTTAAATCAACTGGATGGCATGGAGCATTGTCGATAATTAATAAAATTTTGAAACTTAAGTTTTTTTTTTTAACGTAATGTTCTACTTCAGGAACAAACATTTTTACAAACCACTCCCGAAACAAAATGAAAGTCATCCATGCTTTTTTGTTCGCTCTCCAAAATAAAGGAAGCTGATTTTTAGTAGTGCTTTTAAACGCACGAGGGTTTAATGCCCGATGGATGGCTAATGGTTTGGTTACCAAATCATCTGAAGCATTACTACATAATATCAATGAAATTCTGTCTTTGGCCGCCGTAAAACCTTGCGCAGTTTTTTCTTGCTTGGAAATGTATGTGCGACTTGGCATTTTCTTCCAAAAAAGACCAGTCTCATCGGCATTAAAAATTTGATCCGCCACATATCCGCCTTTTTCGATAATCTGTTTAAGCTCGGACGGATATAATTTCGCTGCTTCTTTATCAGCTGATGCTGTTTCACCCAATAGCTTGACGTTATGTAAGGAAAATCTTTTTTTTAAATTCTCCAGCTATCCTTTACTTCCAGAAAATTCTGGTATTTGGCTAATAGAACTGGATGGTTCATTTATTTTGATGTGGTTGTAAATACGCACTGCTTTTAGATGGATTGCTGTGCCATCCAAAGGCATATTCTTCTGGTTTTTATCGCTTATCCATATCATCAAAAGCTTCTCCATTTTTTTCAATAATGGATTTCTGGCTAAAAACGTCTTATCCATGCTAATTGTTGAACCAGCCTCGACCGATTGTCTTATTTTATTTTCGGTCATCTTAATTGTACGTTCCGCAAGCCCATCCCCTTTTTTGAATCTTGATTTTAATTTCCATTGAGATTTTTTTTCGTTTCAAAAATAAATTTAAATTCCACTATGAAATATATTAACTAAGTACTTATTACTATTAATATTAAAAATACCATATGTACTCATTGATTTAGCGAAGTATTAATTATCAGTATTTAAATTCAAATTTCGTTCCTTTCTTTACTCTCTTTTTGCGAAAGGAAAGAAAATAGTATATTGTGTAACGTGTAGGAAAAACGATATATTCCCGGACGAGTATGGAAGTTGCTGGGACGAGGCGTCAGCCGAGTTCCAGCAACCATAAGAGTCCGGGAATTATAGTTTTTCCACGAGTTGCACATACGACTTTTTCTCTAATCGGCAGTATATCAGATTATCCATTTTATTCATTATATTCTTTAAAATACGCAAAATTTTCCAATTTATATTTTCAATAGATTTCACTATCAAAGTTACCTTAGAATTATAACAATCCCGTGCGCTGTCAATTTATTTAAAGGTCTGTCAGAGCAAACGATACCCGTCGTTAATTTGTGGTTTAGTTTAAATATAATGGACAGCAATTTTGATAATTCAATCCCAGGTACTCCGCCTGGCATCTTGGAGACAGCAAGATTGACTACACTAAATTTGTTGCCGCAGAAGTTGAGGGAGAAGTACGAAAATGCATACAAGCGTTTTATGGATTATCGCATAAATAACAAGGCCAATTCATTCTCCGAAAACGTTTTAATTGCATATTTTTCGGATTTATGTCAAAAGATGAAACCGTCAACCTTATGGTCCAACTATTCCATGGTGAGGTCGACGCTTAGCATTAACAATAATGTTGATATATCCAAATATGGAAAACTACGCGCATTACTGAAACGTCAGTCAGATGGATATAAGCCTAAAAAATCCAAAATCTTAACGAAACAACAAATAGAAACATTTATGGAACTTGCTCCAGATGATACATTTTTAATGGCAAAAGTATGTTAAGATGTACGCGCTCATAATTTATTTACAAAAAATTTGTTTTCTAGGTTGCCTTAATTTTTGGAATTTCTGGCGCATGTCGTCAAGATGAACTATGCCGAATAAATTTGAATGACATTCAAGATTTGGGAAATAGGATATTGATTACCATTCCTGTTAACAAGACGAAGAAGCCAAGATCATTTATTGTAAATGAAGCGTATATCGAAATATATCGTAGATACATAGCATTACGTCCCACTGATTTCGATAACCCTCGATTCTTTTTCAAATTAACAAACGGTAGAGGTAACAGACAAGTAGTGGGCATACATCAGTTTGGCAAATTGCCTCAAACTGTAGCTACTTATTTGAAGTTGCCAAATGCGATAGAATATACAGGGCACTGTTTTCGCAGATCATCTGCTACAATATTGGTAGATACAGGTGCAGATTTGACTTGCCTTAAGAGACATGGTGGTTGGAAATCGGCAACGGTTGCTGAAGGGTACATTGATGATTCTCTAAATAATAAAATTGAAGTTGCAAACAGAATTTTAAATACCACCGAACAAACTCCAGGTGTGGACCGTAACATGACCGAGATAAAAATTTTCAATACTACCGAACAAAATCCAGATGTGGACCCTAACATGACCGAAATAAACGATAATAGTGCATCAGTGGCTACAACTAACCTTAATTGTAATGCATCTGCGCCAATTTTCAACACCTGTACAAATTGTACAATTCATGTAAATATAACCAATAATAAATAGTTGTTAAATATGTAATTTTACAATTATAATAATAAAAACTAAATAAATTAAAATTATATCATGTATTTCTTAAAAACAGATGATAATCAGTACTAGAAAGTATTCTCTGCCTAGGCAAGGAATACTTTCCAGTACTGTTTTTAGTAAGTTGCCTAGCAACGATGTAGTGTCGGGGAATACTTCATTTTGCTGACAGATAACAAACCAGAAAACTGACGTATTTTATCCGATTTGAGGAAAAATAATTTGTTTTGTTTGAGAGATATTTTACTTTTTTCGATTTCATTCCCGGGGAAAGAAACAAATAAAAATATGTTTTGTTTCTTTTCACAAAGAAGGGAAAAATAGATTAACGAAGGGAACGAAAAAATGAATTTACACACTGTTAATTATAGTTAGTAAAATTTTTTTTTTATTAAAAAATATAATGCACGCATAACTCAAAATCCAAGGCGCATAACTCAATATTTTCAGACAAAATTTCAAGCCGCATAAATCAAATCCGCATAAGTGAAATACCGCATAACTCGAGCGACACAGTACCTACATACATTTCATAATACAAAAAATAATTCATTACTATTGATGATTATACTGTATACGATGTCAAGTCCAAAGCCTCCATCTCGTTATGATTATTATTTGGAGGAGCATTATGAGCTATAAGGTTTTCAGATCCCCACGTAATTGTTGATGATTCTCCTTCCGAAGAGTTAGCTTCCCGGTAAGAGACACTGTGAACCAAAAGAGTTACTGTGAAACTCTTGATGACGAATTTGAGAATTTGAGCCACAGTAAAATTGTTGCCTAAAATTTTCCTCGTCACAAAACTCTTGTTGTAGTTTGCTACGGACAATCATTTTTAGACCCTCGGAAACTTTTCTCATAAAGGGCAATAGACTTATCAAAAAATTATAATCGGCATCCTCTATTTTGCTTTCATATATGGATATGTCTCGGTTGGGGTCATTTTTGTCCTTTAAATCCCATAAACTCCGATTTCTAAAAACTGAACTTATTACCTTTTCAATATCCATTATAAATGATATATGTATGTATACCAAGAAACTCAAGAATTGAATGATGTGTACGGTGTTCGCACGAATTCGTAACAAAAATCAAATTAATTTGAAACAGAAAATTGTTCGTGCGTATTCGTGCATATTTTGATGAACTGGTTGCATGTACTCTAACCACACTCATTAGGTTTTAAGTATTTGATGGTTCTGACGAATTCGTCTGAACAAAAGTTCGTCAGAACACGCATCCACTGTAACCGCAGCCTAAGGTGGCACTATGGGTTTTTCCATTCATTGTAAAAACTATATTTTTTTTGCAAATCGAAAATAGGAGTTTGGAGATTTCCTCCAGATTTAGTGAACTGTATTTTAAACAATAAAAAAAAGATTCCTCTACGAGGTTTAGTTTTTTATTATTTTATTTATTTTGTTTTTCTTTTTGTGACTCCTCGGTACAAAGTATAACAACTTACTTATTATAAAATTAAAACAAAGAATGTGCAAAAAAGAATTAGGCAAAACGACCAAACGCTTCTCGTTGAATCGTCATTGAAATGATTAAAAGGTACGGAAGCGTTGGTAGATTTTCCTTTACAATAGTATATGAATGAGCAATATTTTTTATTCTATTACAATTTAAACATACTCCCCACCTTGGAGTATTTAATACTTCAAAAACAATAAGAATATAATATAATTTATACAATGTTAATATTATGTAATTCACTAATCAGCTAATAAAATTTGAACTGAAAACCAGCAACGCTCAATATCCAACGAAAACAAGGTTACCAGTATATCATAAATAGATACATGATTAATCTACAGGTGATGATGAGCTCGTGTCTACCGGAAGAAGGCAAATGCGAGTGATAGCACGTTTGAACATCTTGTCATCAATTTTAATCGTTACTACCCTGACGAGTCCATCGCCTCCTCGATGTAACTCCATTATCCGGGCTAATGGCCACTTCAATGGAGGAACGTGATCCTCCTTGACAATGACAACGTCGTTTACGTTTGGCTCGGGTTCACAATGATTCCACTTTCGTCGGTGTTGTAGTTCACTTAGATACTCTCGGGACCATCGATCCCAAAAGTTTTGAAACACCGACTGTAACTTCTGATAGTGGGATAGTCGTTTGAAACATAAATGGCGTACAGATGGGTTTGGCAGAGCAGTGATAGGCTGGCCTATCAAAAAATGACCGGGTGTTAGACAAGCCAGGTCGTTAGGGTCCTCAGACATTGATGCAATGGGTCTAGAATTAAGGCAACCCTCGATTTCAACTATGAGTGTGTTCAGTTGCTCGAAGGTCAAAGAATTTGCGCCGACTACACGTTTCAAATGGTGTTTGGCACTTTTCACGGCGGCCTCCCATAACCCACCGAAATGGAGTGATCGTGGGGGTATATTGTGCCACTGAATATTTTTATCTACACAAAATTTCAAAACCTCATTCTGGTGAATTTCCGACGTAAAAATTTGGTGCAAGTCTTTTAGTTCAGATCTGGCACTACGAAATTCGTTGCGTTGTCCGAGTAAACATTTGAACAAATTCCACGTCGAGACACAAATCTCCGAAATGCAGCTAAAAAAGCCTCAGTGGATAAGTCTGTCACCACTTCCATATGGATAGCTTTAGTCGAGAAACATATAAAAATTGAGACGTAGGCCTTCTCTACAACTCGAGACCGGATTCTATTTCTGACCAAAAAGCGACCACAAAAATCGATGCCTACATTTTCAAATGGGCGAGAAGGTATTACCCGGTCTTTTGGAAGTTGCCCCATAAGTTGTGAGAATGTCCTAGGACGAGTGCGGACACATCGAACGCACTTTTTTATTACCTTTTTGCACAAATTTCGTCCGCCGATGATCCAAAATCGCTCTCGAACATTAAATAATAAAGATTGTGCTCCGGCGTGCAAACGCCTGATATGTTCTGATCGCACGACCAAATTGGCAAACGAATGTGATGCTGGAAGTAACCACGGATGCTTCGACCCAAATGGGATGGTTGCATTTTTTATTCTAAATCTAAAAATGAATTCAGTGGCAACAATTTGCTATGTTTTGGTAACACTTTACCTTTTCGAAGAATCTTAATTTCGGCTGGGAATTCGTTTTTTTGGATATGTTTTACGATAGATTTCAAAGCCAAATTCATATCAATTGAGGACAACTAAATTCTGTTATATGGTAAATTATTTAGAGGTACTCGCTTTGTAGCAGAATTCATTGAATTTTTACTTTGAACGGCAATCTTCAAATTTTTTTAAAACGAAGTATGATAGCGAATCTCCTTAACACCTTGGAATAACTTGAACAGTCCGAAATTGCGTCCCATTCTTCATATTTTTCCGAGGCCAAAACCTTTATTTGGCGCTGTTCCAATGTTTCGGTTTTGATTTCAATTGTTGAAGGTTGTTTCGGCCAATTTCGTTTGGATTCTGGAGAAAACTTGGCCCATGGAACCACTTTTCACATTTTAGGAAGTCCTTGGGCATTAAGCCTCGGGAAATCATATCCGCGGGATTTTCATCCGTTGCAACGTAATACCAATTCTCGGGATTCGAATAATCCTGAATTTGCGACATCCTGTTCGCCATGAACGTTGCGAATCGGGATGGAACTGACTTAATTCGGTAAAGGGTTTTTTCCGAATCTGTCCACAAATAAACAGATGAAAACTCGATTTCCATAATTGACAATACTTTATGGACAAGTTGTGCCAATAAGAGAGACGCGCACAACTCGAGGCGCGGGATAGTCTGCGATTTAAGTGGAGCTACTCGGCTTTTAGAACATAGAAATCGAATGTTACAATGACCTTCATAATCAACAGTGCGAACGTATATGCAGCACCCGTATCCCTTCTCTGACGCATCCCCAAAGCCATGAAGCTCAATTCTCTTTGGGTTCGGAAACATGATACATCTAGGAACAGACACTCTGTCTATCGACAATAATTGTTGCTTAAACAAAATCCAGTGTTCCCGTAGATCTGATGGCAGATCCGCATCCCAATCTAACTTAAGTGACCATAAATTCTGCATGAACAACTTGGCTAAAAACACTACCGGACCACAGAACCCTAGTGGATCAAACAATTGTGCGATCTCTGACAAGACGGATCTCTTTGAACACGGACCATTTAATGAATACTTCTGAAATGAAAAGTGGAACATATCATACTCGGTATCCCAATTAATTCCGAGAATTGAGATAGATTTTGCTTATTCATCATTATTATCAGCTTGAAGTGTCTTTCTATTCGACTTGATTTTCCGGAGTTCAAAACCTCCACGTGACAATAATTGAATTAGATCTTTTAGCTTGCAAGCGGACTCGACCGAATCGGAACCTGTTAACAGGTCGCCGACGTAAAAGTCATTTTTCAGTACTCTAGACGCTGCAGTAAAATCTTTTTCTTCATCTGATGCTAATTGATAGAGAGTTCTTATTGCGAGAAATGGAGCACTTGCTGTTCCGTATGTTACGGTTTGCAGATGATAACATTTTTGATCTAAATCTTGATGTTCCAGATTTTTTGTAACTTTTGTTGATCCTCTCTGACTAAAATTTGGCGGTACATTTTCGTAATGTCCCCGGTTATGCCGACGATATGCTTTCTAAACCGTAATAATATCGAACATAAGTCCTGCTGGATGGTAGGACCGATCATCAAACAATCGTTTAGTGAAATGCCAGTCGAGCTCTTGGATGAAGTATTGAACACTATTCGCAATCTCGAGGTGGTGCTGCTTTCACGGAGTACTGAATGGTGCGGCATATAATACAAATCATTTTTCAACAATTTTGAGATACTAGATTCCGACGCCTCAACCATATGGTTTAAATTTATGTATTCATTCATGAATGCATTATACAGCGACCGAATTTCACTGTTAGTATTAAGTCGCTTTTCTAGAGAAAGAAATTGTCGCAAAGCGTTAATAGACGAATCTCCCAAATTTTCGAGATTATCTTTGACTGGAAGAGCGACAATATATCTTCCATTTTCGTCTCTTTGAACATTTTTGACATAATGCTCCTCGCAATGCTTTTCTTCCAACGACCACTCGTTTGGGGAATTAAGATCTTCTATTTTCCAAAATCTTTGAATTTGATCGTTCAGTTCCTGAAAGGATACATGATAAGACAACAACTGATTATTAACACAATTGATTTGAGGGGTATTCGAAACCTTTCCCATGACTACGTAGCCAAATTCAGTATTTTGAAGCGGAATGCCCCGAACTACATTCATTTGTTCAGGTTTGATTATTTCCAAGAACAATTCAGCGCCCAACAAAAGATCGATAGCATCCGGTTTAAAAAACCATGGATCGGCAAGCTGAATGTTATTGGGAATCCTTTTTGCGTCGATTTTGACTGGATGTTGTGGAATTAATCCTGAAATTTTCTGTTTTACTAAACATTCGATAGTCGTTTTGTAGTTAGATTTTTGTGACTGGATAATGATAGTTAATTTTTTATTAACTGTGGTTACGTCATTATTGATGCCTGCAATTTTTACGTTTGTTGACTCGAATTTAAGGCCCAAAATTTGTCTGACTTTTTCCGTTACAAAATTTGCCTGGGATCCGCTATCTAGTAATGCTCGGCACGGAATTCGATCGCCACTTGCATTTCGAACCCAAACCACAGCTGTACCTAGTTAAATTTGTGACGAATTTGCCCTGTGGTCGAACCTTGAATTAGATTGAAGAACTGAGGAAGTCAAATTCTCTAAAGTAGATTGACTTTGATTAGATCTTGTCGCTTGAGTTGGTTCATATATTTGTGAAGGACGCCAATTGAGCTTTGCAGCCACATTGGGTTCACCTTGTGCATTTTGTCTTATCGAAAACGAGTTTTTTTCTTCGTGTCTTGCATCACCGAAATGCAACAAGGTGTGATGTTTTTGCGAGCACACGGAACAAACACTTTTGCAGTCCACTGATTTGTGACCCTCATCTAGGCATGATACACAAATGCCACGGCGCTTTACGAAATTAAATCGATGATGAGGTTTCACACCTTGATCCTTGAATTTGGGGCAGGAATCCGATCGATGACTCCCCTTGCAAAACGGACAACTCAAGCTTTCTTCCGAGAGAACACTAATCTTCTCCCGAGGAACTGGTTTATTCAACCAGAGTGAGTGAGATGGTGGAGCAACTGATGTCTTTTTTGCTTCCAACACTCGAACACGAGTTTGCAAAATCTTGAGAAACCTTTCAAATTTTAGTATTTCGGTTAAATTAGATTTTGTAATTATTTCCGAACGTAACGCGTCGTCAAGACGCTCACAAAGATGGTGCGATAAAAATAAATCCCAGTGTTCTACTGGAGCGTTTAAAGGTTTAAGAGAATTATAATGTTTGGTCACAGTATCTAAAAATATCTGAAGTGCTGAAGCGGAATTCTCGGCTGGTCTCTTAATATCATACAACTGCTTCATGTGAATTTTTTGTATTTTAACCTCATTATCATAAAAATCAACTAAATTCTGATACGCTTTTTGATAATTATCGGCTGATATTGGGTAAGATTGTAAGAATTTAAAGGCTTTGCCGTCTCGAAAGCATGTAATTAAGTAATGAAATTTAGCAATCTCTGACAGCTGAATATTAGAATGAAACAAATCATTAAAGATTCCTCGAAATTTTAGCCAATTCTCTTCAAGACCATCAAATTTCGGCAATGGAATTTCAGGGATTTTTAGAGAGGCCTGTTGTGCAGGCTGAATTACTACTGGGGGATTTGTACTCGAATTCTGATCGGGGACCTTGATATCTAGCTGATCAATTGCATCTAAAATCTGAGATTCTACTACTCCGTATAAATCCTCGAACTCATCGCGATTTGGAACACGTTCACTGTCAAGTTCTTCGAGACTACTGTGTGCAGTTTCATATTGTATATACGTCGATTTCAATCTGGACAAAGCTGATCGAAATTCACCCAACGTTGAACAGTCCTGCACCTTTTTTTGAAAATATTTCACTTGGTTTTCGTATGACGATATTAAGCGTTCGAATTTCTCAATTTCTTGTGAATCTTTTTTGGTATACGACCCATTTTAATACAAAAATTACTTCGGTCTAAAAAGACCAAAGTATTGAAATCCTGTCAAAAATGACGAAAAATTTGGTTGGTCCAAAACCACTTTTCTCGACGTTTTGAAAGTCCCTGAGTCTGAAAATGCAAAAAAAAAAAATGTTCGTCCGTCTGTCTGTGTGTCTGTGTGTCTGGACCCATGGTATCTCGAGAACGGCTTGTCCGATTTGGAGTTTTTTTCGCCAATCTGTTTCTATAGTCAAGGCGGAGATTTGAAAAGCTTTTGGAGACTGTACGTCAAGAGGGTGGGGTACCTGCCATACGAATTGACCCAAAATATCTGCTTTTATAAATATTTACAATTTTTTTATATATGCTGGTTTGATTATTGAATTGGGCATTGAATTTGGAATTGATTTGAAGGTTAAGTTAGGGGTCAATTTGCGGGTTGAGTTGAAGTTGAGTTGGAGTTGAGTTGGGGTTGCATTAGGATGTAGTGAGTAGATAATAAATTGTTTATTTGATGGAACTTGCCTATTTATCAACCCATTATTATGAAATTTGACATGTGTGTTGGAAATAGGAATCTAAAATGTTTTTTGGATGAAGTTCTGGTATTTTAAAACGATTTCTGGATAAAGTTCTGGAATATGGCCAAGTATGATGGAACTTGTCTATTTCTCAACCGATTACGATGAAATTCGACATTTGTATTGGAAATGGGATTCTAAAATGTTTTATGGATGAAGTTCTGGGATTTTAAAATGATTTCTGGATGAAGTTCTGGAATATTGCCAAGTATGATGGAACTTGTATATTTCTCAACCGATTACGATGAAATTCGACATTTGTATTGGAAATGGGATTCTAAAATGTTTTATGGATGAAGTTCTGGGATTTTAAAATGATTTCTGGATGAAGTTCTGGAATATTGCCAAGTATGATGGAACTTGTATATTTCTCAACCGATTACAATGAAATTTAATTTGTGTGTTAGAAATGGGATTCTAAAATGAGTTTTGGATGAAGTTCTGGGATTTTAAAACGATTTCTGGTTGAAGTTTTGAAATGTGGTCAAATATGATGGAACCTGTCTATTTCTCAACCGATTATTATGAAATTTGATTTGTGTGTTAGAAATGGGATTCTAAAATGAGTTTTGGATCAGGTTCGGGAATATGGCCAAGTATGATGGAACTTGTCCATTTCTCAACCAATTATGATGAAATTCGACATGTGTATTGGAATTGGGAATCTAAAATGAGTTTTGGATGAAGTTCTGGAATATGGCCAAGTATGATGGAACTTTGCTATTTCTTAACCGATTATGATGAAATTTGATGTGTATTGGAAATCGGATTCCAAAATGATTTTTGGATAAAGCTCTGGAATATGGCTAAGTAGGATAGAACTTAGTTATTCCTTACCCGTTTGTTATGAAATTTGACATGTGCGTTGTAAATGATATTCTTAAATGAGTTTTTGGATAAATTTCTGAAATATGGTCAGTTAAACGTTAGAAGTATCAGTATAATTTGTTATACTACTTTCGGTATAAAGTTCAAGAATACGATTTTTCGAAGTAAATATATGTAGGTTAAAATAGAAATCAATGATGTCAAAACTGTCACACCAACTTTATGATTGAAGATACCAAAGACCGAAGTTCTGATCACCTCGGGAGGTTTCAGCCCTTTATATTTTTTAATAATATGATAACGTTGAGACCAATTTACTTAAATTTAAAATAAACTTATATACAATTTTTGCTCAAGTAGCCAATGCTCGTTTCAAAACTTAAGTATAGATTATTATACTTAAATTTTGAACCAATACCTGATGAAACAACGGCGACGCTTAGGGCAAAGCGCATCAATATTCTTCTTCTAATAATGACCCTGAATCTCTTCAATAGCTGACCAGAGGTGAATTACAGCTTTATAATTCAATCTCTCAACCAGCTGAATCGTTGCTGATATCGTTTCGATGATAAATTGCAATTTTCCAAATTGCTAACCAGATGTTGTTTTTATCACCAGATGATTTATATTTTTTGCCAAATAATCGATTATCGAAACACCAATTTACTGCGGCTCAATTGTATATAATCGATTTGTCATTTTTCACGAACCAGGATTACAATGACAGCAATTATCTGTACTTTACGTTTTGTTATCCTATGTGTGCCTTTCTTGGCGGTGTAAGAGAACGAACTATTTCTCTTTTTGGAACCACGATGAACCAAAATGTCGGTGAATTTTATATTTTTATTGAAAAATAAACGATTATCGATATACCAATTTTCTGCGATTTAATTGTATATTATCGACGAAATAATCGATTTATTATTTTTCACGACACAATTAATCACTATTTTACTTTATTCGGTTCGAATGACCATGGAGATTTCCTCCAGATTTAGTGGACTGTATTTTAAACAAAAAAAAAAAGATTCCTCTACGAGGTTTAGTTTTTTATTATTTTATTTATTTTGTTTTTCTTTCTGTGACTCCTCGATACAAAGTACATATAACAACTTACTTATTATAAAATTACAACAAAGAATGTTCAAAAAAGAATTAGGCAAAACGACCAAACGCTTCTCGCTGAATCGTCATTGAAATGATTAAAAGATACGGAAGCGTTGGTAGATTTTCCTTTACAATAGTATATGAATGAGCAATATTTTTTATTCTATTACAATTTAAACAGAGTTTTTTGAAAACAGCAAAATAGAGGTGCAATCTAAAAGTTGGCTATTTTGCGTGAAAAAAAAACGTTTTTGATAATCGATATCACCCGTTAGACCAGATACAGTGCGCTTATAGAAGCCGAGCAGTGAGCGTCGTAAAAACAAGTACGGATAAGAATTACCCAGTGTGTCTCTAACGTCAGAAAAACATGTTCATTTCGAAAATCCTTTTTTGATAAATATCGTGTGTTTGTGTTAAACATATAGGAGTATAATTTTTGTCTATTTGAACTAAAATATGTAAATACAGAGAAACCTCACTATAACGGACATCGACGGGACCAAAAAAAGTTGTCCATTGAAGTGAGGTGCTTGAACTGAGGATTTGTGATTTTTTGTTTAAGAATTTTATTGGGATTCTATTTCTTATCCGATTTTCATGAAATTCAGCATACATAATGTAAATGAGATTCTTAAATGAATTTTAGATAAAGTTCTGAAATATGACCAGTTAGGAAGAAATTTGGCGATTTCTTATCCGATCTTGATCAAATTCTCAAATGGATAAAGTTCTGGAATATGGCTAATTAGAATGGAACTTGGCCATTTCTTATCCGATCTGGATGAAATTCAGTGTCTGCGATGGAAATGGGATTCTAAAAAGATTTTTAAATGAAGTTTTGGAATATGGCCAGTTAGGATGGAACTTGGCCATTTCTTATCCGATCTGGATGAAATTCAGCATGTACGATGGAAATGGGATTCCAAAATGGTTTTTTGATGAAGTTCTGGAATATGGCCAATTAGGATGGAATTTTGTAATTTCCTATGCGATCTTGATGAAATTCAACATGTGCGATGGAAATGGGTTTCTAAAATGATTTTCAGGTGAAGTTCTGGAATATGGCCAATTAGGATAGAACTTGGCTATTTCTTATCCGATCTTGATGAAATTCCGCATGTACGATGGAAATGGGATTCTAAAAAGATTTTCTTAGCTGATTTTGATGAAATTCAGGAAGTAGGATGGAAATAGGACTCTACAATTATTTTTAAATGAAGTTCTAGGATATGGCCGATTAGCAAGGAACTTAATATGATTTTATATCTTTGATGACTTGTTTTATAAATAATTTAAAACCCTATTTCCATAGTATTTACGTGCTGAATTACATCAAAATCGGATAAAAAAAAGCCAAGTGCCTTCCAAATTGATCATATTCCAGCACTTCGTCTAAAACTCGTTTGAGAATTTCCATTTCAGTTCCTTCATAATTGGCCATCCCAAGTAGCACGAGTGGGTTGGGATAACGTTGTACCATAGTTGGGTAAATGACTACTGGTCGGCTAGCCGACGTTGTGATAATGGTGAGAAAACTAATTTACAACGTTATTGGGGAATAAATCTTGGGTTGTAACAACGTTGTAATAACTGTTATCCGTTTTGTCAATTGGCCATAGATTACAAGTCAGGAAATAGATATATTGACAACTATTTTGTTTGTAAAACAATTTTTTTTGTCTGGCATTACGGTTAAATTTTAGCAGAGCGGACAACGATTTTTTATAAAATATATAAATAATCATGTTGTCTTCTTTTATCCTATAAATACAATAATTATGTGTCTAGTTTCTTTAACATATTATTTACGACTTAATGAAAATATACTTCATATTAATTGTAAATGTAATATTCACATTCCCTGTAATAATGGTAATTTGCAACACAAAAATCTGGCAAGATACGGCATATTTTTACAAACAAAGCAAGTTTTATCGTGAATGTGGACCTATCAGTGAACTAAAAACTCACGCGCCTTATAAATTCCCTATTTTTTTAAAATATATTTCGGTCCTTTCAAAAATATTTTTATTTTAGTTTGAATAAAATTGTCTAAAATCAATTTAAGTCGTTTTGAAATAATCTCTACCAAGATATTTAAATCACTAAAAAATTAAATTAAGAACCAATTTATTACAAATTCGACTAAAAAATTACAAATTTGCTATTTTATTTCCAAAAAAGTTGTTATCGCGACGATTTAGTCATTCTCCCGACGATTTATCTATTTTTATTACCAAATTTTCAAGAATTCGACTGTAATGTAAAGATATTTACACAACAAATAAGTCTGTTGTGACACTCTTCTTAACTTACTAGTACTTAACTCTTCTTTCTCATTGAAATTGTATTGAATTAAAAATATTGTAATGTCATTTACTACCACATCGCTTTGCTTTGTTTGATTGGCCCAATTTTTTTTTTGTAATTAAAATGGTACATTCAATACATGCCATATTTTTAAGTGTAGTTAAGATATTGAATTATTTTAGATTTCTGTGAGTGAACGTTTGGGGTAAATTTAATGAATATAAACTATTTAATATGCTCGTATAAATACTAATTCAAATTAAATTGTGTGATTATAAATTCATAATTTTAATGAATTAAACCAGGTTGTTAGATTTTTGTCTGAAGGATAGATAGTCAGTGGATCACACACTTCTTATTGATAAATGGAATATTCTTAAAAAAAAATTATTTTATACAGAGATAATAAATACTTTGGTCCTGATATGTTCTTGAATGTACAATCCTAACTCTTCAAGACAGTATCCCAACGAAAATTGATAACAGTACTTTAAGCAAAATAGACATCATTTTCATATTCGTAAGATTTTGTTAAGTGTCCCAAATTCACACTTATTTCTATTAGTCCCTTTCCACTGGTTTTGATTTTTACTCTACTCATTTCTGTATCTAATTTTCAATTTATTTGATGTGCAAATAATTTAGTGTATATTTTAATAAAATAGGACGAAAGCAAAGTGAAACGTCAGTAGAATTAAGAAAATTAGTATAGTTTCTCGTCGGAAAGCAGAAAAAACTAAAAGAAATTAGCCAAATTGTTTAAAGAAGTATTTCTACAGTACTGTATATTATATGTAAACCTGAAAACTTGAACATCAAGTAGAGCATTTACCGAGAAACACCAACCTCAAAAAAGCTTGCGGACGTAGAGAATGGTATATCGTATGAGAAATTAAAAACGATTCTCAATTAAGTGATCCAAAGCTAACTACACAAATCAATGCTTTATTCAATAAAGGTGTGCATTCCGAAACTGCCCGACATATACTGAAAAAGCTTTAGATTGTTTGTTAATTTAGTGTATATTTTAATAAAATAGAACGAAATCAATGTGAATTGTCAGTTGAATTAAGAAAATCAGTAGTTTTTCATCGGGAAGCAGGGAAACTTTAATAGAAATGAGCTAAATAGTTCGAATCAGTATTTCTACAGTATGTGTATCATAAAAAGTCATCATTGAGCATCGAGTAGAGAATTCACTGAGAAACGCTAACCTAAAAATGCGTTCCGCGGTAGAGGAAGGGAATGTCGTACGTGAAATTAAAAAGATTCTCACCAAGAAATTGTTCGCCGTTTACTGAAAAATCTGCAATACAAATTATAACAGTTATTATTTATTTTAGTGATGAAGGATCTTCAACGTCTATGCAAAGCTAGATTATGTTAATTATTATTAATTATTTTATTTATTATTTTTATTATTAATTTGACTAAATTAATAAACTGAATATATATTTTACTTTAATTTTTATGTAATAAAAAATGTAATATTTTTATATTATCTTACATAATAAACTGTTTTGTTTAAATTAATTTAATAATCGATATCCAGTGTATGAATTATTGGGGTAAAAGCTTTTCACGTGGAAGAGCAAATAATTTGCATTTTATTTCTTTTATAGAATAAAGTTTTGGTGAGTTTGTTTCACCTGATGATTTGAAAATGTTTATTCTTGAAGAATTGAAAGGTCGTTCAAAAAAGCAATATTTGTCTTTAATATCCGTTCCATAAATATACAAGTTTTTTCCGACAAATGTTACATTTATCATTGCTACAATTTCGTTTTTCTTGGTCATAAACCATTTGTCGTTATTTTCGTTTGTCAGAATAAATTCATCATTTAGGTGCAATTCATGAAATATTCGATCACACATTGGGAGATCATGATAATCCGTTTTAGATTCTTTTTTAGTAAGTAGCCATCCATATTAGTCCTTCTTTTTAAATTTATATGAGCGAATTCATTTAAACGTTTTGCAACTTGGGCTAATGGCCGGTTTCCTGATCTAAGCATATTCTTTATTTTATATAGAAGACTTTCAAAAGGGTATGCGCTTATGGATGGCAGATGGCCTAAATTTTTGACGTCTTCTATTAAATGGCAAAGATTATGCACTAGAGGTGGAAAACTATCGACAATTTCAACTATCGATAGTTTCGATAGTAACATAAAAAACAATCGATAGAAAACTATCGGCACAAATTGAAAGATTATCGATATACTATCGATACTATCGGATAATAAATTTATAAACTTTATTAAATTACATATTGGTTGACAACAACCAGAAACTATAAAGTCAAGGGAGGTTATTATAATCGGAAAGTTTTCCACTTTGTTTTAAAAGCAGCCAATCGTTTTTATGTAATAAAATCAGCATCTCAACATTTTTTGGCTTTCAGACCGTTTGGAATCGTTGATCACCAATAATTTGTCTAGCATATAATAGGAATGACAACAAGAAAAACAACAAGAAATTATATCGCATAATAGCGAAACTCTCTTGTACGCATAAAATATCAATATCGACCTATCCAATTAAGACCATGAAAACGTCAGTTATCATAGTTTTAAAGGAATACGATTTTTGGACTCTACGATGTCGAATTCCTATGATGATAAAATCTTAAAGTATTATCTCTAAAATTGATAAGGTTATGATTGATTTTATATTCTTAAAATAATGCGTTTTTAACTAAAAATCCAGTTAAAAGAATTCAAAGTCACTTTATAATACTCTTCAGTATAAACGATACAATTAAAGTGATCCGCTTATTCCTAGCAGCGAAAAGAACTAATTAAACCTTTATACTGCTCTCCTGAAAAGACAGTATTTTTCACTTATCATATTCTTACTTGGATAGGTCGATATATCGATAGTATATAAAAAGTATCGATTGTTTTCGATAGTACGAAACTATCGATATATCGATAGTACTATCGATAGATTTCCACCACTATTATGCACATTGCTGCTGACCGAGTCAATACCGTAAAAAATAATGAAGTTCTCGATGTAATCTTCGAGAATCCTTTTGGCAACATTTAAGAAAGGCAAATATGCATTACAAGAACAAATTGTAATAGCACACGACAGGCTTAAAAAATGATGATACACATCTGTAGGTAGAAAGTCTTTGAGTACAACTGGTCCTACGTATAATAAAAATGTACGAAATTCAAGACCTTTCCAGAACCGCAGATAATCAAGTTTCCTAATAGCTCGGTGAAGTTCTCGGGGTTTAAATGCATTGTAGTTCTCTAATAAGCCAGATATTTCTTCTATTTTTCTTGCGGACCATTTGGTGCGAAAATTAAAACTGCCATGTGTCCAACCTACGAGACATCTTTTTGTAATTCCGAGATCGATTAAATGTAATGAATCGGCAACTGGGAAATCTTTTATAAAATCTATGGGCAATTCTTCTAGAAGTGAAGTTTCCTTGTGATGATCTGCATCAATTCTTCCTCGAAAAGACACATCTGTTCGCACAGGCAAATGAATTCAGGGAAAACTCATGTGCCGTCCATCATTGTAGTATTCTCCAATCGCAACGCACTTGGTGCACCCATGATAGTGGTTACTAGAAACGGTACCTATGATCAGAGGTTTAATTAATAAGAAATAAAATAATTATATATTTTAGTTAAATTTCTCTTTACCTTTCACAAAAGACCGGGCTGGTGTGTCACAAATAAAGCATTTGATTTTAATATCAACGAGTAGATCACCAACTTTTATTCCACTTTGAAGTAAAGCTTTTAATTCACTTACAAATTGAGTCAAGAATATTTTAGCATTTTCTAGTTTGCTTGGTCCACAATAAACACCAACTATCGTTGGTTGAAGGTCCGGTATATTATCAATTAAACACAAAATAGGCCACAGTTCACATTTGGAGCTACGATACACTGGTAATCCATCGATATTGAAAGTCAAAGAGACACAATCGGGTAAAATATCAATTTGCTCCAGTATATTTAACAAACAAGACTTTAATCCATTATGCCAGTATTCACCTTTGCCCATTTGGTTAATGCTTACTTCTCTGGGTGTTTTTAAGAGAGTTCTGCTGTCCTTCGGAAAATTTCTGAAATTTTCAACAAAGTGACAGTGAGATTCATCGTCCGAATTTTCATTCGACTTAGATTCAAATTCTTCGGACGAATCTGCACAAGTTTCAAAAAACACATTTGGTTGTTTCTCTTGTGTAAAATTAACTTCAAATTGTTCAGAAGACACCTTATTACTTCCTAAACATGGTATGTTCTGTTCGTTCACAGAATAAATAAAATTGTTTGAAAGAGGATGTTGTTCATGCTGTAAAGAGTTCACGGGTTCCAATATCATACAAGTTCCAGCTTTTACAAAATTACAAAAAAATAAAACAAAAAACTAAATTCGAAACTGATTTGCTTTAATAAATCTTTGTTACCTTTTATATTAGTAGCAGCTTCTAAAGGTTTGTTTAAATAAAATTTTACTTTCCGATAGAACGATGTCGAATGCTTAAATGGCTTTTTCTTTACTCTAAAACATTTATCCATTTTTAATTATTTATATAAAAATTGCCATTGACGTGACACAAGGTTGTTTGCCGATGGTGTAATAATGTCGGTCGCAAAATATCTTTTTTGTCCATTATTTGACCAAATGGTGGTGCGTATGTAAATAATATCATCTTGTGGTCGTGCAAATAACAACAAAATATTTAGGTTGGATATTGGTTTTTATACGACAAAAATGTCGTTAGATAGTTATTAAATATCACTGATTACGACCGCTAATTAAATAATCGGTACACGGTTATATAAAATACATATTAGTCGGCCAATAGTTGAAAATAGTAAAAAAGGTTGTCCAATAGATATAAAATAATGCTCTAGCGACTGGTAACATATAACGCCGGTTAGTGGTCGTGCCGACGAAAAGATAAAAATTGTTAGTTCAATGTCAAACAAGTGAAATTCTAGAAATTTATAGCGTTGTACCGACGTCGGTAATGGGTTAGAGACCTATAAAGTTATTTGGTGCTACTCCTCTATATTCCAGAACTTCATCTAAAAATCATTTGAGATCCCATTTCCATCGAACATTCTGAAATTCTTCAAAATCGGATGAGAAATGGCCCAGTTCTTTCCTTCTTGGGCATATTCCAGAACTTCATCAAAAACTCGTTTGAGAATCCCATTTCCATCACACATGCTGAATTTCATCAAGATCGGATAAGAAATGGCCAAGTTCCATCCTAATCGGCCATATTCCAGAACTTCATCTAAAAATCATTTGAGATCCCATTTCCATCGAACATGCTGAAATTCTTCAAAATCGGATGAGAAATGGCCCAGTTCTTTCCTACTTGGCCATATTCCAGAACTTCATCTAAAACTCGCTTGAGGATCCCATTTCCATCGCACGTGCTGAATTTTATCGAAATCGGATAAGAAATGGCCAAGTTCCATCCTAAATGGCCGTATTCCAGAATTTTATCTGAAAATCATTTGAGAATTTCATCAAAATCGGTTAGGGAATGGCCAAGTTGCTTCGTGACTGGCCATATTCCAGAACTTTATGCAAAAGAATCCCAATCCCATTGGGAATTTTGAATTTCATTAAAATCGGATAACAAATAGAATCCCAACCACAAATCCTCAGTTCAAGGGACACCTCACTTCAATGGACAACTTTTTGGTCTGGTCGATGTCTATTGTAGTGAGGTTTCTCTGTATATAAATATTTTAGTTCAAATAGACTAAAATTATATAAGTTTAACACAAACACACAATATTTAACAAAAATGATTTTTTAAATGAGACGTTTTTCTAACGTAAGAGACACACTGGGTGATTTTTACCCATACCTGTTTTTACGACGTTCATTGCTCAGCTTCTATATGTACTACTGTATTTGACCTAAGGGGGGTTATTAGTGGACATTTCAAACTTCCCTAATCCACTGGCCCCATGGTCCAAGGACCACGCGTTTCAAAATGGCGCGTGTTAAAATAAAAGACCTGGGTTAATTTAACCCAGTGTGTCTCTTAAGGGTTAAGAATCTGACACTTAATTGGGGGGTATTGTCTAAAAAAAAAAGTAATGAACTTGTAAAAAGCCAATCTTACTTTAATGAGTTTGTAATTTTTCGATTTGACTTCTACTCAAATATTATCAAAAATGTCAAACTCATAAAGAGAACCTTTGCTTTTTACAAGTTCTCGCATTTAAACAATATCTTGGTGTTTACAGAATCAGGGTACAAATTAACAAAAATTATACGGAACCCTAGTTCTTCAATCAGACAGCTTAAATTGGTAGCATAACAGATTAGTAACACTTTTGAAAAATATAAATATTTTAGTTTAATTAATCAGAGTCAAATATTTTGTGGTGCTAATTAAATATTAATTTAAAATAATTAACATACAATCTACATTATCTAATTCACAGTGTGCAGCGGAAAGCTATGTATTTTCTTATATTTCTAATTTGGATGCTTCAACTTTATAACTGAGTAGTCAGTGATATAGGTGTTGCCCTAACAAGAAACTTCGAATAGACCGAAGTACTTATTAATTTTAATATTATTTTTTCCCATAACGGTATTTCATTGTTTCAATACGAATTGAAAAACATAAAATTACTTCGGTCTAAAAAGACCAAAGTATTGAAATCCTGTCAAAAATGACGAAAAATTTGGTTGGTCCAAAACCACTTTTCTCGACGTTTTGAAAGTCCCTGAGTCTGAAAATGCAAAAAAAAAAAAAATGTTCGTCTGTCTGCCTAGATGTCTGGATGTCTGGTCTGGATGTCTGGACCCATGATATCTCGAGAACGGCTTGTACGATTTTGAATTTTTTTTCGCCAATCTGTTTCTATGGTCAAGGCGGAGATTTGAAAAGCTTTTGGAGACTGTACGTCAAGAGGGTGGGGTAGCTGCCATACGAATTGACCCAAAATACCTGGTTTTATAAATAATTACGATTTTTTTATGTATGCTGGTTTGATTATTATTGAATTGGGCATTGAATTGGGAATTGATTTGAAGGTTAAATTAGGGGTAAATTTGAGGGTTGAGTTGAAGTTGAGTTGGAGTTGAGTTCGGGTTGCATTAGGATGTAGTGAGTAGTTAACAATTTTTTTATATGATGGAACTTGCGCTTGACTATTTATCAACCGATTATTATGAAATTTGACATGTGTGTCCGAAATGGGAATCTAAAATTATTTTTGGATAAAGTTCTGGAATATGGCCAAGTATGATGGAAGTTGCCTATTTTTCAACCGATTAAGATGAAATTCGACACGTGCGTTGGAAAATGGGATTCTAAAATGATTTTTGGATGAAGTTTAGGAATATGGCCAAGTATGATGGAACTTGGCTATTTCTCAACGGATTACGATGAAATTCGACATGTGTATTGGAAATGGGATTCTAAATTGTTTTTTGGATGAAGTTCTGGAATATGGCCAAGTATATTGGAACTTGCCTATTTCTCATCCTATTATTATGAAATTTGACATGTGTGTTGGAAATAAGATTCTGAAACCCCAAGTAGCAATCTGAAACCTCAGTTTTGAAAAAACCGTCCATATGGGTTCATATTAGATTTATTGAAACCAGTTTTCTTAATCCGGCTAATAAACGTTTCTTATTTGGATTATTTGAAACCTGATAAACTGTTTTTATATTACCAATCTAAACTTAATTAGTTTCCGAGACCCCGGTTTTGAAAAAACCATCAATAAGGTTCCATATTAGTTTTATTGTAACCAGTTTTTTTAACACGGCTAATAAACATTTCTAGTTTGGATTATTTAAAACGTGACAAACAGGATTTATATTACCTAAATAGAACTAATTAGTTTTTAAAAACACATCTAAATCGAGTATGAAATGGTTCTTTAAAACTATTTTATAGCTACGGGATAAAATTGGATTCTATGCGACCGTTAAAACATAAGTTAAAAATATTATTCGGTTCGTCATCGTAGTCGTAAATAACATTTCGTTTGAGTAAGTATTATTTTTGTATGTGTAAAAAAAATTGAAATTTTTCATTTCTAAAAATGAAGAATTTTATTTTTTTTGATTATGTTCAGTAATAAATTTAAATTGATTTTATTAGTTGTTTTATAATTGATATATTTACGTTATTCAAGTAATGTTTTTAGAAAAAATCGTATAATTTTGTTATAAATATTAAAAAAACTATCACCCAAAATTGTGGTTATCTAACAATAAAAACGTGTTTCCAATAACTTTTCGACAGCAATAACTTATTCGATTCGTCGTCGATGTCTTAAATTCATGTGTGTAAAACTAAATAATTCGGTATTAAATTTAACTTAGATTTGTATTATAATGACATATTTAATTATTCAAATAAATGTTTAGTCGTGATTTAATTTAGTTTTTAATCGTGATATTATTTTGTTATAAACATTAAAAAAATAGAAAAAAAGTGAGGTTAAATAATTTGCTGTAGCGTAATTTTTAGTGGTTAAAAAAGTGTTTATTTGAAAAATGCTAAAGCGGGGTATTTTTAGTCGAGCCTCCACTTGTAGCCCCAGCTGGATATGACAGAAATGGACACCATTCAATAAACGAACTTTATTCATCGCCGCTGTCATCCATACATTCGAAATCGATTGAAGCCGAGATTCTGGATTTGCGAAACATTCAGGTATTACTATAAAATTGATCAAAAATTAAATTGTTTATAAAATATTTACCTTCTTTATTTTTTTCATCGGCAGACGGCAGATGATTATAATTATTATCAGTATGTGTATGATGTTTACTACCACTTAAACAACAAATTGGACCATATCTTAAAATTCTTCCAGGATCAGTCTGAAAAAATCATCAAAAAACAAGCTGATTTGAAAGCAGCAAATGATGTAATACCAGAAAATATCCCTGCCGTCCATGCTGTCGTATCGTCCACCAACATTTTTAGAAAACCCACAGAAATTGATTTTCCAATCAAGTCGTTAGAAGGATTGGAAACTTGTGAGGCAAAATTAAAATCAAATCCAGATTTTAAAAGCCGAATGGTAAGTTTAACTATTTTTTTATTATTTAGTTGTACTAAAATCTGTTGTGTGTCGATTATTCTTTTAATACTAAAATAAATAATTGAATTTTCCATATTGAAATATTAGAGGAATATGGTTTACCGTGATTCTTAAAAATATAACGAATGTATTTTTAAACTTGATATATATCGTACGTTTGAATACAACTTGATATGTATACTACAAGTTGTATTCAATTTAATCGAATGTTGGATGAAAATCAACCAACAAACCAAATTGGTTCGCGTGAATTTTTGTCGTTTGATATTTTTTATTTCTTGAAAGGAAATAATATGGTCCGACCAAATTAAAATATGTTCAATCTTTATTTATGCATTTTTTTTTTTTTTTATTAGGCTGCATACATGTCAACTTTTGGAGGTTCGAATAGTAACGAATGTGCCCGCACTATAATGGGTCAATTGGTTACCGACGATGTGCTTGTCTTATATTCGTGGGGTGGAACCAATAATTTAAAAAAACCATTCCTACCCTTTCAGGAAATCCAGCAAATTACTGTGATTGGTGTAAAAAAGAAATATGCAGGTTACACTGTACATGATAATAATTTTTTTTTAAAAGAGTACATAAAATCGGCACCAACCTGCTTGTCGCGAGCAGCCGATAAACTTGTTAAAATTAAATAACTTTAATTGACGAGTAGGAAAGTATAAAAAGCCCCTCTAGTAATGGGTTTATAAGTTTGAAATTAATGTAAACAAATTTTTGTAGTATGTAGTACTACTAGTACTATGTAGTACTATGGAAATATTATTCAAATAATTTTAATTTTGAATAATTAAAATTTAAAATAATCCAACAAAATTGCCACCAATACATAATGTAAAGTATGGATTTCCTAAATTTGATTGAATTGGTTCATTTTTATATTAAAAAGGATGCCAAAAAACAGTGTTAAATTTGTATAAATTTGATATTAATTTTGCGCGTTATTGAATACAATATAATATATAATTTTGCAGTTTGGTTTCTTTTTATCTTGCAATAAATATGATATAATTATAGTGGTAAATATATTTAGTGTAAAAACAATAAAATAAATGAATGGCGCTAACTTATTATCAAATTTATGCAAATTTGAACGCTATTTTAATAAAATTTAGGAAATCCATACTTTACTTTATATGTATTGGTGGCATTTTGTATTATTCTTTTAAATTTTAATTAATTAAAACTAAAATTATTTGGACTATATTTCCATATAACTTTACTGCAAAAATTGGTTAAATTATTTTCTCGCTTACTATTCCATCCGCTAGACGTGCGGTGCAACTCGTCACTTATAGATTTTGTTTTAAATATTAATATAGTGTTTGAATTTTAATATTAATTTAGTGTTTTGTTTTTAAATAAATTATAATTTGAAAAATTAGTTGCAATAAAATTATTAAATATGATTGAACTGTTAATAACAGACTCCAGTGTTTTATTATTTATTTTCATTGTTAACTGTACCTACTATAAAGTGGAAATTGGGAGAGTTCGAAAGTCGTGGAAAACTGGAATATAACTTTGGAAGGGAGGGGAGGGGGGAATTCATTTCTTTGATATTTTTGGTATTTTTTAGATTTTTTAAACCTGTGAAGAATGGGATATTTTTCGGTTTTAGAAAAACGTTTTGGTTTTATTGAAACTAAGAAAATATAGCCCTGCACTGTTTCAAAAAAACTGATTGGTTTAATTGAAACCTGTTAGACAACGGTTTAAAACCGTAGCAAATTTTTTTTTCAGTTTTTTGTTATCTAATCAAAACTGACTTCAGTGTAGAGCAAATAAAACGTAATTGTTTCAAAATACGCGGCCAATGCCGATGTCTACTACGATTTGGTTTGGTATCTAAAACGTTTCAGAAACAATTTGAGAAACTTTTTGGTTTTGACCCCGAGGTTTCGGATCGGTTCTAAAACATATTTGAAACCAAAAATTGCTACTTGGGTCGAGTTTTGGATGAAGTTCTAGAGTCAGGCCAAGTATAATGGAACTTGCCCATTTCTCAACCGATTATGATGAAATTTGACATATGTGTCAGAAATGGGATTCTGAAACGAGTTTTGGATGAAGTTCTGGAATGTGGCCAAGTATGAAGGAACTTGCCCATTTCCCAACCGATTATGATGAAATTCGAAATGTGCGTTGAAAATGGGATTCTAAAATGATTTTTAATTAAAGTTCTAGAATATGGTCAGTTACACGGTTAGAAATATCAGTATAATACTACTTTATAAAAACTTATAAACTTTATAAAGTTCTAAAATACGATTTTTCGTGTTATATTGGATGCCTGTACCCCTGCTACTAAAGCTTTTCAACTGTTTGGCTGTTGTTGTATGTATAAGTAAATATATGTTAGTTAAAATAGAAATCAGTACTGTCAAGACAGTCACACCAACTTTTTGACATAGGTGACAGGTGAATGCAATCCTCATTGAAAAATACAAAGACCGAAGTTCTGATCACCTCGTGAGGTTGCAGCCCTTTATACTTTTGTATTGTAAAACAATGATTATAATTACATTTTGTAAAACTGTTATCTACATTTAGGCTGGTACCGCAAACTATTTTTCGTTATTCAATTTTTTTCAGTAAGCTTTCGGGTTCGATCCTCACTTAAGGACGTATTGCATTATTTTTTAATTTTTTTACTTTAATTTTATTCGCTTTGATTGCGAATTGAAAAATATATCTCCAAGCGAGAGCAGCTTTCGAATGAAGCAACGACAATTTTCCATAATTTTGACTTTTGCAATGAGGATTAACAAAGGCTCAGGGACAATCGTTCGATTATTTTGGGTTGTTTTTGCCGAAATCTATTTTTGGTTATGGCCAGCTTTATGTAGCTTTAACGCGAGTACGAAATCATGAGAACGTTAGAATGGTGATCAACTCCTCATACCAAGGCGCAATATTAAATGATAACCGTACTTTTAAAAGAAACGTTGTTTACAAGTTCCGCTTAATAAAGCCCAACATAATGTATGCTTTATGGTGGAAACAGATGTGCGGAATTTTTGACTGTAGTAACGCGCGCTTTTCCGCACCCAAAACACATATGCCGCTCAAAACTGCGTATTTCTTGCGTTTATTTTACACCTATTTAATCTTAATATACAATTTTTCTTAATAAATTTTACCGCATTTTGTCACAAACGATTTAATTTGTATCTTCCATTTTGGCAATTGTCAGCAAACGTTTGTTTTCAGTCAACAAACACAAAAAATTGCCCTGAAAAAATGAAAATGTAAAAAAATCGTACTAGATTGGGTAGTGCAGCCTATCAGTTCGCAGCTAATACTGGCTTTACACCGTAGATAGTATAATAGCAAAATAGTATAATACTATTTTGCTATCCGGTGTAAAACCGATGTTTTGATAGTATAATAGCAAAAATAAAATATAATATTTTGATTTGATAGCTATCAAATTTTAATACCTATTATATTTTATTTTATTTTTATCGTAGAAGGAAAATTTTGATACTGGATTATTGATAAATTAGTCTAGAAACGTATTAGTGTATTTTGAAATTATTCTTTTTCATTATTTTGTTATAATTTTCTGTTTTTTATGAATATTTTATGCGGTGTAAAACCGACTACGGTAGATAGTAAAATAGTATTATACTATTTTGCTATTATACTATCTACGGTGTAAAGCCAGTATAAATTAGAAATAGAGACAACTTGCGGAAAAACGCTTACTATGCGGAATACATGTATTTCATTTCATTTAAAGTAGTGTGTTCTAAATTAAACGCAAGCGTTTTTCCGCACGTCTCTTTCCACTTTTAAGCCTTGTTCAGACTACGTTAGTAATTTAGTCGAGTAGCGAGTATTTTAGTAACTAAAATCGATGAGCTCACCAAAAAACGTTCGCACTACAGTCGAGTACAAGTTACAAGTGAGTGATCAATGTTTCAAAATGAAGAGAATACGCAACAAAATAAACAACCATGTTCTATATATTTCGTTGTTTCATCGCTCCAATGAGATAACATCCTCGCGGCAACTAATGAACTCGACTAAATCAACATGTTCGCACTTGTTTTTTTTTTTTTTTTTTAATTTTGTTTTGTTTTGAAGAATGAAGAGTGGTGGGGGGCCTTACTCGACTAAAAAAAATAGAATAAAATGGATCGACTTGACTAAATCCTTTACTAATCTACTCTGCCTCTGTTTGCCATCGGTCGGCAAACTCAAAGCAGTCAACAATATCGTTGATAAACAATGTAAATAATAAAGGGCTGATATGACTTCCTTGTGGTACGCCAGATTTCGCGTGAAGTAGCTGCGAACTAGAACCAAAAATCGTAACGGTTTGCCAGCCGTTGGAAAGGTAAGGATGCAACCATTCAATTGGGATGCATTGATAATTTAAGTTCTTTAATTTGGTGATCCGGAGCGTGTGGTCGATCTTATCGAAAGCTTTCGCAAAATCAGTATAAATAACCGCTATTTGCTGTCTGGAGTTTAAACTGCTAAATAATTTACCACAAATAGAAATAAGATTAGTCACTGTGGAGCTGCCTGGATAAAACCCGTGCTGAGCAGAAGAACTTAATTATTTAGTATGGAAAAACAAGACCCTATGAGCCATCGAATCAAATAGCTTGGGTTTGATGGAAAGAATAGCAATCCCCCGATAGTTACTTACTTCGTTTCTGCCACCCGCCTTGAAAATCGGATGGAGGCAGGAAATTGTCCAAAGCGCAGGAAAAAACCCAGCACGTAAACTTTCATTAAATATAAAGATAAATTGGGCACGACAAACTCTCGGCACGATGCTTAATAAGAGATCCCATCGTGACTAGCGCCCTTTTTAACATCAAGATTAAGCAAGCAAAAAATTTAAAATAGGTATGTAATATGAAACTGTGAGTGCTTGAAAACATGGTAGGGTACATCGTGGTTGGTTCATATACTGAGGCAAAAAAGCTAGCAAATAAATTACAGATCTTCTAGGTTTGACTTCGAGAGTTCTGTTAAGCCATATGAGAAGAAAAACCAACCACTTTTCCATTATTATTCATAAAACTCCTTTGGACTTGATGTCAAATCCTCCTCGGTTAGCACAACGTACTGGTTATATAAAAACCAATTTAAACTTTTAAACTCTTTACGGGTTTTATCAAAATCGGGATAAAATTGAACCCCTTACCATCTGTATAATGAATGGAATATTATTGAGCGATTCTCCAGATTTTACAATCTATTGTTTTACCATGGCTCTCGAAAGCCGGGTTGCTTTTAAATCAATGGAACATGTCTGATTGGAAAGTTCCAATCAGAATTGCTGAGGAACTCGTTTCAGGAAGCGTATTCGGCATTTCTGAAATTAAAATAAAACTTGTTAGAAAAAGAATCAGTTGTACAATTTATATCAAAAATATTTATCATAATTGGTGTGTGGTAGATGCTCTGGGAGTCGGTGAAATCCAGACGCATGAGGTCTTTGACAAATAACAGGTCCATGTATTCCCCTGACTGTTGCTAGTACGGTTTAGCTGCTCGGTTGAGATGCTAGAAAAGTGGCCAATGATGTATTTTCATCAGGAGCAAGCGATATAAAGACACCATCAATATCAAGCCGAGCTATATCGGGCAGGATAAAGTCACCCAAAATTATAAGTTGGTCATTTTATAAAATAGTCCGAGTTCGATCCGTAGAGAGCATACACTGCGATGACGCCGATAGAGGAAAGGGCTATGACACAAACCGAAATGACGTCGAGACTAGGATGATAGGCAACCAACTCATAAGGAATAACAACTTTAACCGCAATCAATACCGTGCCCCCTCTAAGCCTAGTGTCTCGATCACATCTGTCCTGTCTGTGAATATATTCGCCAGAATACATATTGTTATTGACAGTAAGCAAGGTCTCACAGATTATTATGATGCCATAATCGTTTTCCAGAACGCCTAGGCGAAAAGACTTTGCTTTACCTCGGATGCTAGAGGCATTGTGGTAATAAATTTAGGTGAAGCGAGAACGATCAGAGCTTACTTACCGGATTCCATCATAGTTTGTTGCGTAATAACCGCTGGAGGATTCAGGGCCGATATTTGCTGGTTCTGAAAGACACATTGCCTCATTGTTTGCATACGGTGTGATTGACGCAGCCGAAACCATGGACATAACTTTTGCTATTAAATTGGCATCAACTCCCAGTTTAAAACAGACATACTCCTTTTCGGTAAGTTTACGCCCATTCCATAAGTTGAAGATTAATACAAACTATTATAATTATTCGTTAAATTGGTAGGCCGGAATTTGTACCCAGATTACCTGTTAAAACCTCTCCTTAAACATATCTTCCAGATTTAAAATCTAAATTCAAGGGGCTAAAGTAATAAAACTACATTTGTGAAAAACTAAAAAGCTGCAATAACCTCAGGCCTATACATAAAGCTAAATTTGAAGAAATAAGTAATTGTCGATCAAGCAAAGTGCAATTGTAAATCAAATTAAAATTATTAAATTCACAAAATTTTCAGCAAGACATTTAATTTATTTTGTTTATAGTCATCACCTTTAGTGTTGTAAAAAAATGTGCAAACATAAAAATGTTATTTTTATGAACCGTTACCAAATAATTTACATTGAAGAAGCTGTTGGAAAAACAAGAGTACATTTTTTTTTATTAGCCCATGTGGGAGATGTTAAAAAATAATAATTTAAAGCGTATAAATGTTACATGTCGTCTTCAAACAAAAACAAAAACAAAACAGAAACGTGATGATGCGATGATATCAATGCGAGGATAATTTATTTTTAAAAAAACTATGTATTTCCAAAATCGAATCAATCGCTATCAATTTAAAATACCGCAGATAACAAATTTTCAAATAACAGTAAAATCATTGGCAAAATAAAAACTTCTGTTTACTAAACACTAGCATAATATAAAAGAGAACGAAGCGATTTTTTTTTAATACTTTAGGAGCTTTGTCTGATGTTTGACGGAAAACAAGACAAATGTCAGCTGTCTCCCATGCTTTGACTTTTCGATTTATTACTTTTTAGGATATACATATTTCGGTCGTGATGAGTTCATATGTAAAATATACATACATACAATGATAACTTTTCACAATATCGATTATTGCCGTCTGTGCATGAAACAATCAAATTATCAGTGCAAACGATTTATAAGACTAATTTGCATAGCACCCACGACAAGTATTAAAAAAAAACTGTAAAATCCTTACAATGTGCAAAATTCCATTTAAAAAAAAAATAATTAAAGATTCGTTATCATTTTGTGGTTTACTGTTGTTGTTTTATGCAAAAGCTGTTACATTGATAAACAATTTCCCTCGCGGATAAATAAAAATAAAAAATTGGACTTCAAAACACAATTGGAATTTTAATTAAAAAATATTTAACAAAAAAAAAAAAATTTAATAATTAACTTTACTAAAATAAAAAAAGCCGCAAACATTTTGTTAATTATTTATTGTATTGTGAATCTGCTTGTGATTATAATCGAATATGATGTCTTTCTGGATATTCAAATGTGGAACACAATATGAGTATTGTGGAGAGATGTTGCATTATAGTATTCGAAAATTGCTGGTAAATTATTTTGTACATGTTTACATAAAAGAGTCGAATTTGTTTGTGGGATTAAGTTTTTGACTGAAAATTGATGTTCATATTCTGAATAACTGACAAGTTAACAGAGCAAAACAATTTTGAACACAACAATAAGTTCTATTTACAGACTGATGGACTTCCAGTGGGAAATACTCAGGAATTTTATAATTTATACATTAACGGTATCAGACGAGAAAAACAAAATAATCAGGTACAGGCACAGATACGTGGACAATATTCTATTTAACGGCACAATGAGGACTATACGGAACAACTGAAAATCATTAAATATATTGCAATAAAAAAACATATAACATTCTTCCTTTAAATAATCCAAAAATAATTTTGGTCGGCATTTTGACGTCATAATTTAATAATAATTAAAATGGCAAAGACTATACTAGATGACATTTCAATAATAAAATTTAATTGATTTATTTACTTTACTATACTACATAGGTAGTTAAAATTTCGAAACTAGCAGTGAATAATCTCAATTTCATTATAACTGAAGAAACAATAGTATATTGTGTATATTATCGTTAGTCGTGGACAAATAAGAATAAAACTTAAAAAATTGGAAACACGAAAAAGAAATTCAGCTGGACAACTCATGCTAAAATTAATCGAGTTGTCAGATTTTGAAGCGCAGATAGTTAATTTGCGACCTGTTGAAAGATATACTCCACAATCTCCTAACAGCGTTAACCATTAGTGCGGGATTTTCTGAAAATCTGTAAGGAATTTTATTTATTTATTTTATTTATTTTGTTTATTTAAATTATCTATTTATTTTATTTTATTTTATATTTTATTTAATTTAATTTTTTATTTTATTTTATTTTATTTTTTACTAAATTCAATTATTTAATTTAATCATATTTTTTATTTTATTTTAGTTTCCATTTTGTTTTTATTTTATTTTATTTTTTAATATTTTTTATTTTTTTTTATTTAATTTATTAATTTAGTTTTATTTTTATTTTATTTTTGGTTTCATTTTATTTAATTTTTTATTTTATTTAATTTATTTTTTTATTTTAACTTTTATTTATTTTAATTGTTTTATTAATTTTATTAATTTAACGTATTGGGTTTTTTCCTGAGCCTTGGAAAATTGCCTGCCTCCGTCCCATTAGACGAAACGAAGTAAGTAATTATCGGAGGATTTCCATTCTTTCCGTTATACCCAAACTATTTGAATCTATGGTTCATAAGGTCTTGGTTTTCCATACCAAATCATTAATTTCTTCTGCTCAGCACGGGTTTTATCCAGGCAGCTCCACAGTGACTAATCTGATTTCTTTTTGTGGCAAATAATTTAGCCGTTTAAACTCCAGGCAGCAACTGGATGTTATTTATACTTATTTTGCGAGAGCTTTCGATAAGATTGACCACTCGCTCCTGATCTCTAAATTAAAGAACTTAAATTATCAGTGCATCCCAATTGAATGGTTGCAGTCTTACCTTTCCGACCGTTGGCAATCCATTAGGATTTTGGATTCTAGTTCACAGCTATTTCGCGTGACATCTGGCGTACCTCAGGGAAGTCATATTGGCCCTTTATGATTTATATTATTTATCAACGATATTGTTGACTGCTTTGAGTTTGCCAGCTGCCTCCTGTTTGCCGATGATATGAAAAATTTCTCCCAGGTCAACAGCGTGTCCGATTGCGTAAAGCTGCAAGATGATTTGGGCAAATTTTGCAGTTGTTCTATTCGCAATAGATTGGGACTCAACGTGAGTAAGTGTAAGAGTCTTCCATTTTATCATACCCGTTCACCTCTGTCCCATCGTTATCGTCTGTATGGTGATGATGTAGTCAGAGTGGAGTTTATATCTGATCTGGGTATAATTTTTTCAGCTGATGCCACCTTTACTAGACATATTAACACCATTATACATAAAGCTTACATTATGTTGGGTTATTAAGCGGAACTGTAAGGACTTCATCGACCCGATTACTCTAACATCACTGTACGGTTCTTTTGTTCGTTCTATTTTAGAATATGCATCGCCGGTGTGGTCACCATCTTACCACTGTCATTCGGATAGAATAGAAAGTGTTCAGAAGCAGTTTGTTTTGTATGCACTTCGTTGCCTACCGTCTACACGGTCTGTTGAATATGTTGTTCCTCCCAACCAAGATCGCTGTAACCTATACGTCGACGTGTAGTAGCATCGGCATTGTTCATTTTCGATATTTTCAGTTCTCGAATCGATTGTACTGCGCTGCTTTCACGCTTAAATCTTTACGCTCCGACTTTTACTCATTAACCAGGTATCAACTAATTACGGTCTTTCGGAACCACTTTTGAGAGCATCGCGAGAGTTTAATTTAGTTTATGATGTTTTTGATTTCAACTTGTCCAGAGAGTCGTTTAAGAAAGCTTTATTTAAATTTTTATGTAATAATAACTAAATAGGTAGTCGGCGTTTTCTATCTATCTTTTATTCCTTTTGTGTTGTATTTCATTTATACAAATAATTTTTTATTTATTTTTTAACATGTTTGTATAGCCGATTGTAACCACTGTAGGCTATACTTGATAATAAATAAATAAATAATTTATTTATTTATTATATTTTATTTTTCATTATGTTTTTTATTTTATTTTATTGTTTATTTTATTTAATTTTTATTTTATTTTATTTAATTTAATTTTTTATTTAATTTAATTATATTTTAATTTTATGTTTTTTTTTTTATTTATATTTTATTTTAGTTTGTTTTTTATTTTATTTAATTTTATTTTTTTTTTTAGTTTTTATTTAATTTAATTTTTCATTTTGTTTTTTTTTAATTTTATTTTTTATTATGTTTAATTTTATTTATTAATTTAGTTTCATTTTTATTTTTATTTTATTGAATTTTCTTATTTAATTTTATTTTTTGTTTAATTCAATTATTTAATTTAATCATAATTTTTATTTTATTTTATTTTTGATTATTTTTTATTTTATTTATTTTAATTATTTTATTTATTGTATTAATTTAATTAATTAATTAATTTAATTTAATTTAATTTTTTATGTTATTTTTATTCTTTATTTTATTTAATTTATTTAATTTAATTTTTTATTTTATTTAATTTTCCATTTTGTTTTATATTTTATTTTTTATTGTTTTATTTTATTTTTAATTTAGTTTTATTATTATTTTATTTTTTGTTTTATTTGATTCAATTTTTGATTTTATTTTAATTAATTTTTTGTTTATATTTTATTTTAGTTTATTTTTTATTTTATTTAATTTTTGTTTTAATTTAATTTTTTTTTTTTTTTTGTTTTATTTTATTTAATTTTTTATTTTATTTAATTTAATTTTGTATTTTAACTTTTATTTATTATAATGTTAGTGTGAAGTTTATGACAAATTTACAAAAAACCTTACAACAGCAAAAAGAAGTGTAAAAGTACGTATTACACACTAATAAACTGCAGATCTCAAATAGTTTTAAGCAAGAGTACCAAAAATTTAGATTTTCATAATTAAACAACCAACTTCCTTACTATGCTAAGTAAATTTTAAATTTTAGATTACAAAATTTGCATGAGTTTAAATTAATTTTATAAGCCCTCTTAAAAAGTATATGCTGACATTGAGTGAATGACAACAGGAAATCAATCAGACTTCTAAGAAAATGTGGACACTAAAGGCCTATTTTATTTGACCATTTGCAAAAAAATTGCCTTGTATCCAATACCATTTTGGTATTCGTAATACCCGATGTGTACTTGATTTTCAAAAATCCAATAGTATTTTTTAGCAGGGACGCGATTCCGAAATGAATACCAATTTTGAATTTGGCAAATAAAATAGGCCTTAAGTCATATTGTTTGTCCCAATGAACACATTTGTGAAAAGAGGTGTATTAGCTCGATTTTGAAGGCCAAATAGAGAGGTATCGAATTTACAAAAAAACACTCCAAAAGTGTAGGCTGGAGTTTGATGGCCAATGACAGGTAAATCGCAGAGATGGCTAAGTGAATCTGAGTATACCACCATGTTGTATGTCTCAACGTTAATATTTCCTATATTGGATATATTAGCGCGACCCTCAGGGATCGAGTTATCGAATTTAAAAAAAAAACACTCCAAAAAAAGTGTAGGTGAAATTCGATGGCCAATGACAGGCAATCGCAGAGATGGCTAAGTAAATCTGAATATACCACCATGTTGTATTTCTCAACGTTAATTCGATACCTTTCTATTTGACCTTCAAAATCGAGCTAATACACCTTTTTTCTCAAACGTGTTCATTGGGACAAATAATATGTTTGAATGCCCACATTTAGTTAGAAGTTTGAATGATTTCTGCCTTTCGTGGATCACGCAATGTCAGCCTACACTTTTTAAGATGAATTATTTTATTTATTTTAATTATTTTATTAATTTAATTAATTAATTAATTTTGTTTTATTTTTTATTTTATTTAATTTTTAATTATATTTTTTATTTAATTATATTTTTTGTTTAATTCAATTATTTAATTTAATTATATTTTTTATTTTATTTAATTTTTCATTTTGTCTTTTATTTTATTTTATTTATTAATTTAGTTTTATTATTATTTAATTTTTTGTTTTATTTAATTTAATTTTTTATTTTATTTTATTTAATTTTTTATTTAATTTGTCAATTTATTTAATTGAATTTTATTTTTTATGAAATTTAATTATAGTTTTATTTTTCATTTTATTTTTAATTTTATTTTATTTAATTTTTTATTTAAATTTTAATTTAGGTTTTTATTTAATTTTTATTTTATTTAAATTTTAATTTAACTTAATTTTTTATTTTATTTTATTTTATTTAATTCTATTTTTTATTTAATTTAATTATTTTATTTAATTATATTTTTTATTTTATTATATTTTTAATTTTATTTTATTTAATTTTTTATTTTATTTAATTTTATTTTTTGTTTAATTCAATTATTTTATTTAATTATATTTTATCTTATTTAATATTTAATTTATATTTTATTTTAGTTTGTTTTTTATTTAATTTAATTTAGTTTTTTATTTTATTTAATTTATTTGACTATATTTTTTATTTTATTTAATTTTTCATTTTGTTTTTTATTTTATTTTATTTATTAATTTAGTTTTATTATTATTTTATTTTTTGTTTTATTTAATTTAATTTTTTATTTTATTTTATTTTATTTTTTATTTTATTTTATTTAATTTTTTATTTCATTTATCATTTTTTTTTTATTTTTTATTTAATTTGTCAATTTATTTAATTTTTATTTAATTATATAATTTTATTTAATTTTATTTTTATGAAATTTAATTATAGTTTTTATTTGATTTTTCATTTTATTTTATTTAATTTTTTATTTAATTTGTAATTTAGGTTTATATTTAATTTTTATTTTATTTAAATTTTAATTTAACTTAATTTTTTATTTTATTTTATTTAATACAATTTTTTTTTTTTAAATTTAATTATTTAATTTAATTATATTTTTTATTTTATTTTATTTAATTTTTTATTTTATTTAATTTTATTTTTTATTTAATTCAATTATTTAATTTAATTATAATTTTTATTTAATTTTATTTTTTATTTTATTTAATTTTTAATTATATTTTTTATTTTATTTTATCTTATTAAATATTTTAGTTTGTTTTTTATTTTATTTAATTTAATTTTTTATTTTATTTAATTTATTTGACTTTATCTTTTATTTTATTTAATTTTGCATTTTGTTTTTTATTTTATTTAATTTTTAATTATATTTTTTATTTTATTTTATCTTATTAAATATTTTAGTTTGTTTTTTATTTTATTTAATTTAATTTTTTATTTTATTTAATTTATTTGACTTTATCTTTTATTTTATTTAATTTTGCATTTTGTTTTTTATTTAATTTAATTTATTAATTTAGTTTTATTATTATTTAATTTTTTGTTTTATTTAATTCAATTTTTTATTTTATTTTATTTAATTTTTTATTTCATTTATCATTTTGTTTTATTTTTTATTTTAATTAATTTTTTATTTAATTTGTAATTTATTTAATTGAATTCTATTTTTTATGAAATTTAATTATAGTTTTTATTTTATTTTTCATTTTATTTTTAATTTTATTTTATTTAATTTAATTTAATATAATTTTTTATTTAGTTTAATTATTTTAGATAATTATATTTTTTATTTAATTATTTTTTTAATTTCATTTAATTTAATTTAATTTAATTTTTTATTTAATTCAATTATTTAATTTAATCTTAATTTTTATTTAATTTAATTTTTTATTTTATTTAATTTATTTGACTTTATTTTTATGTTATTTAATTTTTCATTTTGTTTTTTATTTTATTTTATTTTATTTAATTTTTATTTCATTTATCATTTTGTTTTTTATTTTATTTTTTATTTTATTTAATTTTGTATTATAATTTTGTCAATATATTTAATTGAATTTTATTTTGTATGAAATGTAATTATAGTTTTTATTTTATTTTTCATTTTATTTTTAATTTAATTTTATTTAATTTTTTATTTTACTTTTAATTTTGGTTTTTTTTATTTTTATTTTATTTAAATTTTAATTTAACTTAATTTTTTATTTAATTTAATTTAATTTTATTTTATTTTTTATTTAGTTAATTATTATTAACTAATTATTAATTATTAATTTAATTATATTTTTTATTTTATTTTATTTATTAAATTAGTTTTATTATTATTTTATTTTTTGTTTCATTTTATTTAATTTTCTATTTTATTTTATTTAGTTTTTTATTTTATTTATCATTTTGTTTTTTATTTCATTTTATTTATTTGAATTTTATTTTTTTTGTAATTTTATTATAGTTTTTATTTTATTTTTTATTTTATTTTCCAGTTTGGATTTTATTATATTTTTTATTTTATTTAATTTTTAATTTATATTTTATTTTAGTTTGTTTTTTTTTTTTTTAATTAATTTTTTATTTTAACTTTTATTTATTTTAATTATATTATTATATTTATTAATTTAATTTATTTATTTATTTTATTTTATTTTTCATTGTTTTTTATTATTTAATTTTTAAACGAGGTATTAAAACTGGTGTATCGGCAAGATCGCAGTATACTGCTGAATGTGTTTAATTCGTGCTTGACGGTGGGCGTCTTTAGTTCTCGCTGGAAATGTGCGAAGCTTGTGCTTATTCGCAAGGGCAATAGCGACCCCGGGCTTCCATCGTCCTATCGACCTCTATGTATGCTTGACACTACTGGCAAAGATTTCGAGAAACTTATCAGGTCGAGGCTTACTGCTGCGATCAAGGCAGCAGGGGACCTCTCACCCAAGTAGTATGGGTTTCGAGTGGGTCGACCCACGTTGGATACGATCTAGGACGTTGTGGAGGTAGTCAATAGAGCGGAGCATCACAATAACTTTTCAAAGCGGATTGTTCTGTAAGTGACGCTCGATGTGAGGAACGGGTTTAATTCTGCGAGTTGGGGGAATATGCTTGGCGCGTTGGAGCAGTATTTTCATATACCGGAGTACCTCATAAGGATACTGTAAGAATATTTAAAGGACCGAACCTTGACATATGAGACTGAAGAGGGGAGGCGAAAGATAGCAGTTACAGCCGGAGTTGCCCAGGGATCAGTACTAGGACCTTACTTCTGGAATGCCTCGCATAACGCTCTGCGTCGAACCGAGATGCCAGAAGAAACTCTTCTAGTTTGGTAGGCGGATGATGTCGCGGCACTAATTGCTGCCCGGGATACAAAGCAGGCCCAATTTAAGCTAAATCAAGCCATAAGAGCAGTGATGAGCTGGATGTTGACGCATGGGCTACCTTTAGCGCTTGAGAAGACCCAGATAGTGGTCCTCACAAAAAAACGGATGCAAGGAGATGTATAGAAAACGCCTATCATAAGTGCAAAGACGTGGTGCCTTGGCATACCGTACGGTATCTAGGCCTGCAGTATTGGTAATGGCTGGGACGATTCCAACTGAACTTGCTGCCAGGGAAAGGAAAGCAGCAGAGGTCTCGCACTAACTAGACGACTAGAGGAAGAGGAAGATGCACAGCGAGGCTTATAGAACAGGTGAGCCCTTGGATTGAGAGGACGCATGCAGCAGTTGGATACTACTTGACTTGTTCCTGAGTGGCCATGGATACCTCCGATCATATTTATTTAGAGTGCAGAAGGTGACGCCAGCAGAATGCCTGTACTACCCTGAATAACATTGAAAATGGAGGTGGGGGAATGGTCTCCGGAGACAGCAGTGGAGATTATGCTGCGAAGCTCGGTCTGGTGGGAGCTCGTGGAAAGGTAAGTAGAGGAGATCCTGAGAGCGAAAAAGGGAGATCTTGATAGATTCGAATAGTGCAGGAGACAGCTCGGGGAGCATCGGAAAAACCATCAGTTTACCCCGAAGTAATGTGATAAACGGTCCCAGGGTAGTCCGGTAGAGGGGAGAAGGTGTTTTTAGTCGGTAGGGCTGAAATGCGAGTCCGATACTTTGTGCGTAAATGGGATTTTCATCTTTCCCAAAAAAAAAAAAAAAATATATTTTTTATTTACTTTTATTTTATTTTATTTAATTGTTATTTTATTTATTATTTAATTTTTTATATTATCATAATTTAATTTTTATTTTATTATATTTTTATTTTATTTGATTTAATTTAATTTTTTATTTTATCGTATTTTATTTTATTTTATTTTATATTTTATTTAATTATATTTTTTATTTACTTTGGTTTTATTAATTAAATATTTTTATTTTGTTTAATTTTTAATTTTATTTAATTTTATTTATTTTTTTATTTTATTTATTATCATTTTTTTTATTTATTTTATTTTATTTTATATTTTATTTTTATTTTATTTAATTTTATTTATTTTATTTTATTTTTATTAATTTAGATTTATATTTTATTAATTTAATTTTTTTATTTATTTAATTTAATTAAATTTTATTTTATAATTTATTTAAATCTATTTCTGTTATCTAATCTAATATTTAATTTTTTATTTTATTTTATTTAATTTATTTAAATATATTTTATTTTTCATTTAATTTAATTTTTTATTTAATTTGATTTTATTTAATTTTTTATTTTATTTTATTTTTTATTTTATTATATTTTTATTTGATTGTATTTTATTGAGTTTTTTAAATTATCGTATTTTATTTTGAATTTTATTGTATTTTATAGTTTATTTAATTATATTTTTTATTTACTTTTCTTTTATTAAATAAATTATTTTATTTACTTTTATTTAATTTAGTTTTTAATTTTACTTTATTTTATTTCATTGAATTTTTTATTTTATTTATTATTACTATTTTTTAAATTTATATTATTTTATTTAATTTTTTATTTTATTTTATTTTATATTTTATTTAATTTAATTTAATATTTTAATTTATTATACTTAATTTTTTATTTTATTTTATTTTATTTTTTATTTAATTTCCATTAATTAAGTTTTTTATTTTATTAATTTAATTTTTTAATTTATTTAATTTAATTTTATTTTATTTTATAATTTATTTAAATTTATTTCTGTTAACTAATCTAATATTTTATTTTTCATTATATTTATTTTATTTAATTGTTAATTTTATTTAATTTTACTTTTTATTTTATTATATTTTTTTTTTAAATTTTTAATTTTATTTTATTATATTTTTTATTTTATTAAATTTTTTATTTTATTTTATTTTTTTAAATCTAATTTGCTTTGCATTTAATTTACTTTCTTATTTTTTTTTATTTTATTATATTTTTTATTTACTTTTATTTTATTTGACATAATTTTTAATTTTATTATATTTTATTTTATTTTATTTTATTTTATTTTAATTTATCTTTTATTTTATTTTATGTTTTATTTAAGTTTTAATTATAGTTTATTTTATTTTTTATTCCAATTTAATTTAATTTTAATTTATAATTTATTTAAATCTATTTCAGTTATCTAAGCTAATATTTTATTTTTTATTTTATTTTATTTATTTTTTATTTTATTTAAATTTACTTTTTATTTTATTATAATTTTTTGTTTAATTTTATTTTATTATATTTTTTATTTTATTTAATTTTTTAATTTATTTAAATCTATTTTATTTTTCTATTAATTACATTTTTTATTTAATTTGCTTTTATTTCATTTTTATTATATTTTATTTAGTTTTTATTTTATTATATTTTTATTTTATTTAGTTTTTTATTTTATCGTATTTTATTTTGAATGTCATTTTATTTTATATTTTATTTAATTATATTGTTTAATTGCTTTTGTTGTATTTTTATTTACTTTTGTTTTATTTAATTTAATTTTATTGAGTATTTTATTTTATATATATTTATTATAATTATTATTTTTTTTAGTTATTTTATTTTATTTAAGTTTTTATTTTATATTATTTAATTTTATTTTTTATTTAGTTTAATTTAATATTTTATTTTATTTTATTTAATTTTTTATTATTTTATTTTTATTAATTTAGTTTTTATTTTATTAATTTAATTTTTTAATTTATTTAATTTAATTTAATTTTACTTTATTTTCTAATTTATTTATATTTATTTCTGTTATCTAATCTAATATTTTATTTTTATTTTATTTAATTTAATTGTTGATTGTATTTAATTTTATTTTTTATTTTATTATTTTTTTTTTTTAATTTTTTTAAAATTTATTTTATTATATTTTTTAATTTATTTAATTTTTTAATTTATTTAATTTTTAATTTTATTTTATTTTTTATTTTATTATATTTTTTATTTACTTTTATTTTATTTTACATAATTTTTTATTTTTTTTATTTAATTTTTTATTTTATTTTATTTTCTATTTTATTTAATTTTTAATTATAGTTTATTTTATTTTTTATTCTAATTTAATTTAATTTTATTTGATAATTTATTTAAATCTATTTCTGTTATCTAAGCTAATATTTTATTTTTTATTTTATTTAATTTTACTTCTTGTTTTATTATATTTTTAATTTTATTTTATCATATTTTTTTATTTTATTTAATTTTTTTATTTATTTAAATCTATTTTATTTTTCATTTTATTATATTTTTATTTCATTTAGTTTTTTATTTTATCGTAGTTTATTTTGAATTTTATTTAATTATATTTTTTATTTACTTTTGTTTTATTTAATAAATATTTTTATTTATTTTTATTTAATTTAATTTAATTTAATTTTATTTTATTTATTATTATTATTTTTTTTATTTATTTTAATTTTATTTAGGTTTTTATTTTATTCTTTTATTAATTAAATTTTTTAAATTATTTTATATATTATAATTAATTTATAATTTTTTAATTTATTTTATTTATTTAATTTTAGTTTATTTTATAATTTATTTAGATCTATTTCTGTTATCTAATCTAATATTTAATTTTTTATTTTATTTTCTTTATTTTTTTATTATTTTATTTTATTTTCACTAATTTAGTTTTTATTTTATTAATTTAATTTTTTAATTTATTTAATTTAGTTTAATTTTATTTTATTTTATAATTTATTTAAATTTAGTTCTGTTATCTAATCTAATATTTTATTTTTTATTGTATTTAATTTAATTTGCTATTTTATTTAATATTACTTTATAATTTTATTTTATTACATTTTTTATTTTATTTAATTTTTTAATTTATTTTAATCTATTTTATTAATTTTTTATTTTATTTTAATTTTTATTTTACTTTATCTAATTTTTAATTTTATTTTATTTTTTATTCTATTTTATTTAATTTAATTTTTTGTTTTATTTTATTTAGTTTTTTATTTTATTTTATTTTATTTATTTATTTTTTAATTTATTTTATGTTATTTAATTTTTTATTTTATATTGTTTTATTTTATTTTTGATTTTATTTTATTATATTTTTTATTTAATTTAATTTTTTAATTTATTTAGTACCACATTTACATTAGTAGAATAAAAGTATGTAGCAAAAAAGTATCGTAATGTGAACTCAAATTTAAATATTTAAATATTTTATCGCATGCGATAAAATATTAAAATTTGTGTTCACATTACGATACTTTTTTGGTACATACTTTTATTCTACTAATGTAAATGTGGTATAAATCTATTTTATTTTTCATTTTATTTAATTTTTTATTTTATTTTATTTTTTATTTTATTATATTTTTTATTTACTTTTATTTTATTTTTTGTTTTATTTTTAATTTATTTAATTTAATTTTTTATTTTATTTTTTCAGATCCCTGAGGAACTCACCTATATCACCAATAGGCCACTGAGTCCTTTCAAAATTATCCAATAAAAATACAAAATAATTAATACTTCTTTCTGTCCCGGCACTTTTGGGGCATGTTTTTTTATGTTGAAGTAATCTGAGAAATAATTTAATTGTTAAAATTCAGATATGCGTTTTTTTTTTAGTATCCGAGAAGAAATTTATTTCTCGTCGTTTTTTTTACGCTTGGATAATTTTAGAATTCAATCTTTTTTCTCTGAAAAAAAGTTCAGATTGTTGTTTAACAGACATTTATTTTAAATAAAAAGAACAAGATAATATTTATTTAGCATACTTAAACTGACGTTTAGTTTCTCGGATACATCAGAAAATATTAATCGAATTTCTCCGATATATTATCTATCTGTTCTCTCTTATTTCTCCGACAATAAAAAAAAACACGCTCTTGGTGTCACACAATAAAATCAAGCTATTATAACGATCTTTAAAATGACATACAACATAACTTGATATAGCATTTAGGACGGAGCTCTTAAAAAATTACCCATTCTCCTTTAACATTCCACATCCCATTGTTCTTGGATACGTCAGCGGCGCCAATATTTTCAGCTGGCTTAGAAGAATCAGCTGAGTTCATAATCTGTTTAGTCCGACAGATATCGTTGAATTATGAAACAAGATGAACATTCGTATCAGATGATTTTCGTTGGTAGATGTTGTTCTCTTTACACCATTTAAACTGGAACTTATGTTTACTTTTAAGAACTGTCGCCTCATTGTATAACTTCGACTGGAATTTAATAAGATAATGCAAAAAGAATATCCGACTCTCAACAAGGTCGTTGAACTGATGTTTGAGATATACATTTTTTCCCTCCGACATAAATTAAATATGTTGTGTTTTGCGGCAGTACATCTCAAGGTGCTAATAACTGAATCTTTTAATATTGAACCGGTTTATATTATGCACCATCTGCCTAATTGAAATTTTATCATCTTACGTGATATTTAGACCAATTTTACTCGCTTATGTTGATTATGAGTAGAGAAACATCGCCACACTTAAACGGTACGGAATACCACATACATATGACGAAATTATTCAAATTTGACGTATGATTGGGTTGGTCCAACTATGCTTCCAAAAACTTAATTTTATGATCTTGAGTCTCTTATTTCTTCTTCAACGCAGCTCATTTAGTATCACATATTTGAATATTTTTTGTTAGACCGGGGATGGCAACTCTCATTTCATTCACAGTTTGGCACAAAAAATTAAAATCAGATAGCTGACTTTGAATTCCTTTTACCATGGTACCAAGGTCATCCAAACTTTGAACACTTGTATTTTCAATTCCAATAACATCATCATCAACAACTAAAGAGTTGTTCGATACCGTATGGCATTTTGGACGCAGCCAGGTAGCAGAACAAATTCTTAGATTTTTCAGCATTTGATCAGAAATTTCAGCACATCTAATGTAAAAACCTTTATCACAATTACCACATTTAATACCTGGAAAGTTCACTCATTTCAGAAGTGTATTTTATTTTATATTTTTATTAACAAAAGCATCTAAAAAATAAAAAATCCCAAAATAAAATAGCCGTTTTATTATTAGATTATTAGCTTATTTTGGTATGCTCTATTGTAAATGAGCAGAAGCTCAAAATGGAGTGTGCCAAAAGTTTTGTAAATTTTTAAGTGTAACTAAATAAATAAAATAAGTAAATTTACTTAAATGAGTGAATTTGAATATTTTGAAATCGTGAATTACAACGACAATAATTTCTAATTATTATTTCAATGCTAATATTGAGTCGTAAATCCATTTTAAGTGGTCAGTCACAATTCAGCATTAATAATGATATATTTTACTATGATTTATAAGAGCAACCTTTGTCGTTTCATTTATTTTCTACTTAAGCGTACACTTAACTAGACTAAAAGTTAAACACTAAAATGTTTATGGCACCATAGCAGACAATAAACAACTAACGATAATTTAATGTGTTCACTGAACTTTGCTATCATATAAATGTTTGTGTGCATTCCTCTATAATTCTTATATCTACTCGTACTGACCAACCAATTTTTTTTTTTGTTATTGTTTTATTCGCCAGATAAACAAAACCGCAAATTATTTAATTAATATCGTTATCAACATTTTTATCCCAAGCCAAGGATATTTTTCGTATAATTAGCATGTTATGTTGCATAAAATACTGCGGGTGTACATAATAATTATGAAACTTATTTTAGCTCTTAGTTATTTTTAAACATTCTAATTAGAAAATTTTTTAGCTCTCTCCCAAGAAAATAATGTAAGATGGCAGAAACAAAAAATTCATTAACTTTAATATTTATTATAATTATTATTGTTGTACGAATATACATAAGAAGAACAAAAATTTGACGTTTGAATAAAAGCGCACCACCCCCTTGTGCACCGTAAACATTAAAATTTACAAGATAGTATTACATATTTGACTTGTTTTTATGTTTCCATGTTTTTTTTTTTAGTTGCAAAGCTTTTTAAAGTGGAAGTTTAATTAGGCAAGTTGTCCCTCTTTGATGCTACCAACATTTTATGTTCCGTATCATCATCGGTAAAGTAAAATTTAATTTTTTCCTACAAGGAACTATAAAATAGACATAAAACTTACACCAACCAAACAAGAAACTTTACTCATTTGTGAACTAACAAGAAACAAAAAATGAACACCAAACGAATGAGTAATGGTGAATTAAATGTACATCAAACTTTAATAAGAATTCCATTTCTTGTTATATTTCCTTTTGGTCGATGGATATATGTACATACTTAAGTATACAAGGGGTTGTTAAAGAAATTTTATGGTCTAAGACTTGCAGGTGTATACTAATTATTTTTACTGGAAGCTCACGCCTTATACCAAAGCAACCTTGATTATACAAGCCATAATCTAAAAAACGAAGCTTTTATAAGGGAATTAGAAACGACGAAAAAATCAAAATTTCCATAGTAAAACACACAAAACATATGGGAAATCACTTTTTTTCCTAAGACAGATTTGTAAATGAAAACGTTACCAATTCTCTATTATGATTTCTGAAATATTTTCATAAATGTTTGAATTTCAACATATATGAATATCGTTTAAGTAAATCGTTTTCATTTTCTTGTAATAATTGATTTATTTAAACCAAAATATAAAAAAAAGTTCATAACAACAACTTTCTGGTCAAATTAAAAAGGAAAGCTTACTACAAATCGTGTGCATTAAGCCAATATACATAGATGGCAGTGGGCAGTAAACATTTTGAAAACCGTACAAAAAATCGTCACTTGGGGAAATTTGAGTTCAAAAGTTGTAGGAAAAGCAAAACAAATTCGCAAAATATTTAAGAACGTGTCATAATTTTGTGATTAAACAATCTTTTTCGTATTTTTCTGTATAAATCTGAGACATCTAACGTACACTAGTAAAACTAAAGATAAATTTAGCAAGTATTATTTTAATTCGTCAGAGCCAACTTTGATGTATTTTTCAAAATGAAAGTTCACAAAATATATTTTAGAAATAATTTAATTTTAATATTTCTGCAATTAATATTTACTTAATACCAATATACCCTTCTTGTATATTGCTGCTAAATATATGTAGAATACTTTTGTATACAAATTTTGTAACATTTTTGCTTTTTTCAATGAAAAACTTGAAGCTAAAAAACACCGTTTTTACTATGGATTCCTATGGAAATCAGTGAAAAGTTATACCACTAAAAAAGCTTCTAAAAAATACGTCATAATGATTATGGCTCTATACTCTAGAAGGCTCTGCTTATACACTCTGGCAGATCGTAACAAACCAATTAAAATCGAGGTTTGTTAATACCAAATAGAAAGGACAGAACATCAAAACGGAAATGGAAACTTTAATGAGAGTAGAGTAAAAGAACAAATGATAATCAGTAGAAGATGAAAAACTGTAAAATTAAATTTGTAATAATCATAAAAATTAATTGGGAAATAAAAACGAGAAACCAGGACGAGATTATTGTGTGTGTATGCGCATATGTGTATTTGTAAAAAAAGGCAAATTGACGTGGATACTAATTTACGGTTCATGTAATTTTATGAACTTGAAAATACAAGATAAAAAAAAAGAAATCTTAAGACAACCGAAAGATAAATCACACATACCGAGTATATAGCTAACTGAACATAAATTATGTATACAGTCATCCCATGAGAATCGTGCATCTGCATTATCAATATGCGAAGAATCTAAAATTGTTTTATCACATTTGTTGTTTGGATAAAATCCTCACATATCATTTTACACGTGCCTGTGTCCTATTATTTGGTACATAAGCACATAACCATTTTTGTATTTTTTTTTCGATGCCTGTTTAATGAACGAAACGACATAGTCTGCTGATTGGGAAGAGATTTTATGAAATTGAAAGACAATATTAGAATACAGAGTTTGTTCTTAATACATCTCTATTTATGGAGAGGATACATTTGCCTTTTTTATGAATTTTAATTTCCCATGATAGATTCATGATGATGAATAACAATGAGATTATGTATGGGTATTTGGTTTGTTTGGGTGATGCCAATTTTCTATAATCAATCATTTCAAACGGGGAGTGGATTATATTCAAATACATATGTATTCAAAAGATGTATCGTAGCTAATTTATTAGATGTTTACACGATTGTCTTGTGTAATTCGATAATTGCATTCATTCCTCGTTACCAGATGGGCTTTTTTCATTATTAGGCTTGGTTCCTTGAAAACATTAATTTAAGTTATATGCCATAATAATTTAGAATAGTAAATTAGGTGATACTCTACAAATGCGTCACAGGCATTGAGGAGCATTAACCTTTTCAAATGTCAAAATAAGTAAAATATTCTGGGAAAATGCCGTTTAAAATGCAGAATTCTACCATAGAGTTTAATTTATTTAACTTTTATTTAGTTTATTCACATATTTACCCGTCCGTCGTATTAGACTGTTACACTGTTATCCCAATGATTCTAATAAAATTACAGATTACTTAAAAGGCATCGCTTTATTACTAAGCAGATCTCAACCATTTGGTTACTTTGGGAGAACAAAAAAGTCTTTAAATGATATAAACAGCAAAAACGAAAATTCCGATAATAAATCAAAGAATGGCAGACTCATCGCTGCGAAATAAAATCGCTTTTAATGTTTCCAACGCTCTATGTAAACTATGGACACTTACTTATAATATACTGAAAACAATCATTTCCAACGTTTATTTACCGTGAAAGTTAGGCGAAATTGGTCTTCAACAGATATCCCCAGAATAGATTCAAAATAGTTATTGTTATGATCAAGAGCTATTCTAAATATGTAATAAGTGAGCTTGTACGTCGGTATGAAGTTTCTGATAAATTTTGTTAAAATGAATATTGAAGGAAGTGTACATATTTTTTACATTGTAATTCAATAAAAAAAATTGAAACGAAATTTTACGTTGGTATTGATAAAATAATTAATAAAATAAATACAAACAACACCAAAATTGCACTTATAGAAATCTTAAATAAAATTAATTGACAGGTTAAGATTGTCAAAATTCACCCGTATTTTGGCGAAAATGTTGTTCAATTAATTTTAGCAGGGCTATCATAGAGTTTTCCGACACATTACATTAGTTGCTTTAAATAGCCCATACTATAAGCTATCGATATGATAATATCAAATTTATGGCAAGTCCAAAATTTTTACAAAAGCCCTATGGCTTATTTCAAAATGGCACTGGGTGATTTAAATTCCTCATTGTATGTCCTGCTCAACCAACATAATCACTATATAAGTCAATCTCTGAAATTCGTGTTATTTGGTATAATAGAGTGTATACGTTTGAAGGTTGACTATCTTGGCACTTCAGAGCTTGTCAATTCATAAAGCTCCTCACTAGCTATATATTTAATATTGTTATATCGATAACAATAGCTTATATGTAGTACGATAGTACGAGCTATTTAAAACATATAATGTAATATGTCGGAAAATTCTAGGATCGCCCTGACAAAATTAAATGAGCAACATTTTTGCCAAACAGTTGTATATGACCCAGCTAACTGTTTAAATAAACGGTTAATCCTAGCTTCTAGATAGAAGCATGGACGTCCCGAGTACAACTATTAACTTTCACTGAGTCGAACTTTGTGCACCTCCGACTAGCACGGATATTATGGGCCTTATACATATAAAAATGCAATACCCATGTATATTGTGTTACCATCGCTCATTTACACGATAGAACGGGCCTTATACGATAATACGGGACCACCAGCTTAATAAAGACGTTCACTCTTCAAGATCTATGTTGCGACTGCATGAGAGAGGCAGACTTAACTATATCTTAAATGAACAATTTTTTTTTTTCAATAAAATTATAATTTGGTCCACAAAAAGCTAAACTCGGTGCAAAAAAAACTAAACTCGACATAATTAAAAAATAGTACCGTTAGATGGGGCTACTTTGTTCAGGATTTTACAGTTTTTGAACTTTGAGATGTAAAAACACTATATTAATGTAAACATTAGTACAATTTATCGTTATTATATTAATAGCTGGACTCAGACGAATGAATTAGATCAATACTGACATTTTTTGTATGTAATATTTACAAATTATAAATCAAAACATACATTGCACAAAGTAGCCCTCAAGTGGGGCTACTTTGTGCAGTGATAGAAATTTTGCATAATAATCATGTTTTTAGTAAAATATTGATATATATTTGTCAAAATAGTTGATTTTTTACTTTTTAATATAAAAACCTCGAAAAAAAATGTTTTTACCAGGATTATTTTTTTAAAAAGAATGTTTATTTCAAGCGATTGAGTTTAAACAAAAAGAAACCATATACATTTTTGAACAATGAAATACAGTCAACCCTCTCACAACGCGATAGATACGTTCTCAAAAAAGGCCGCGTAGTAGGAAATCGCGTTGTAAGAGACATATTCTTCATAGAAAAATAGGGGTTCGGTTCCAAATAAAAATAAAATCGTTTTTATTATGTATTCAAACAAAAACTTTAATTAGTCGATATTCAACAGATTATCAGAAATATACTTCAACCCACCGTGAAAGCGGTGCCCATGATACCGTCCCCTATAAACTCGGGCGACCTCCGTCAAAATTCCACCGCTACCGGATTTCATGATATCACCCTACCTCATGATACGGTTTGATTTCCGGTCGAATTTGCTAGCGGTAACATTTTACAATACAAACAAACCGGCACTTCCGACCGGATTTCATAATCCCTACACTGATGTATATTCACCCAAGTTCTTCATCATCACTGCTAATTATGAGTGGATTGTAACTGAAAACAAACTAAGATGTGCATAACAAACGATCTAAAACATTAAAAGTCTCGTAAAAAGTAATTTTTTTAAATTGGGGAAATCACCTACAAAAAATCGCGTTATAGGAAAAAAAATCGCGTTATAAGAAATTTTTCCGTGTTTTTTGAACCGCGTTGTAGCGAAAAGGCGTTGTAAAAGTGACGCGTTATAGGAGGGTTTACGTAAATATAAAAAAAATAAAAAATTATCATAAAAAAGAACCAATCCCTTTGGCGTTCTGTCCACACAATTGTGTGGGTAAAATCTCATTACATCGGATGCATATGTCAAAAGCTGATTTATCCATCAATTTAAGCCCAACCCACACATTTGTGTAAATTAAATTAAATTGCATTGCTTCTACAAATATTATCATAATTAAAGCTCAACTAACACATTTGTGTGGGTTCATTGCGAGTTATCTTGAAGTTCAGGGAATTTAGATGCTGACGAATTTTGACACAATTTTAACAAGTAATCAATAATTCATACCATAAAACGAAAATCTATTAGTTTTAGTGAAAAAATTAATTTTAATGGGAAAAATGGCACTCACACATTTGTGCGTGTTGAACTTAAAACTAATGCTAAATGAAAGAATCATAAATAAAAAATTAACAAATGTACTTTTATTACGACTTCAGTATCACAACAAGTATAGTTAATATAAAATAAAATAATAAAATTAGGTAATCGAATTACATGAAGAAAAAAAAATTATTGTTTCACATGAAATTGCTTGAAGCAGTCTTTTCCTGCAGTTGAACACAAATATATGTTGCATTTTTCGCAACGGCAACGAGTTCTTGATTTGCAAGCTTCTAAGCGGCAGCACCTAGCATTGGCCAAAGAGTCTCATGTTGGCCAGTGTTCAAAGCCATCATATCGCTTACCGGTACATGGGAGAGGTGAGCACAATTTTTTTTGCTCTCTCTTCCTTTGCGCTTGATACTACAAAGTAGAGCACTGGCAATTTCCATTTTAAATTCCAGTAATTGTAAAGTTTGTTTTTTTGGCACGTCGCAAGCTGAACAGTCGCCTCTATATTCCATCCAAGCATTTACAACGGCCAAGTCAATGAAATGGTTTATCACTTTAAGCGTCCATTTTCTCGTTTTTATAAATGAGCGATAATATTCCAGCATTTGGTCGACTAAGTCCACTCCGCTCATATTTTTATTGTATGATTGTATTATTTTTGGACATGGAATGCTAATAAATGCTTTGGTTGGTTTATTCCAGCGTTTCACAGAAGATAATGGATTAATCCCAGCAACGGAAGATAGAGCCGTGACACATTTTCTATCCTTCCATTTTAGTGCGGTTATTTCGTGAGTTCCGTTGTTAAGCAAAATCCTTGGCTCTCACCTCTGGCCATATGCTTATCATTTTTAAATTGAACATTTTTTAACCTGTTTGTCATTATAGTCCCTAAGATAAATAAAATATAATTAATACATATTATATTTTCATAATTAAAACATTTTAAATATAATTTACCTGTGGCACGGTACCCCAATTCACGAAGTTTGAATAGAAGAGGAACGGTAGTGAAATATCTATCAAAAAATATGAAGCTGCCCTGCGGAATTGTATTTATAAGACGCAGCACAACTGCTGGGCCTAAACCCAAACTTCGATTGCCTAGAACCGTCTTATCTCCTTGATAGATCTCGAAATCCATTACGAGTCCTGCGGATGTCGTTATGACGAAATTTTTTAAGCCAACCGGCCTTGGCTTATTTTTTACATATTGCCTCGCGGGGCACCTACCCGTGTATGGAATCATCTGCTCATCTACAGAGAAGTTACCAATTTTCCTTGGCAATGCGCGGCACCTTTCTCGCACTGAATTGATTAAGGGGTTCACTTTCCAAAATAAATTGGTTGGATCAGGCGACGTTTCATTAACATTCACGTAGTGTAAAGCTGTTCGTAAAAGTTTAAATCGCGTTTTCTTAATGGCACTAGCCAATATGTCAAGACGGAAACCCTTCTTCCAGTACAAATCTAAACGTGGATAATTTATGCATCCGATCATCATAAATGCGCCGTAAAGTTTTTTGAGTTCAAGGGCTGACGTTTTCAGCTCTGTGCCACGATTTTTTAAATTGTAAATATTCGTCATAGTTGCAGCATCAACAAAATGTTGTTCCGGAAAATACGAACAAAAATATTCAACTGGCAATTTCACATTTCTTTGTGGAAACGAAGACGACTGACTGTCAGTTGGTAAGATATTCTCTGCAAATTCGCCCGGATTCCATACATTTATAGGGTTTGTGAATTGTTCATTATTTGATGATGGTGATTGCTGAATTGGATCGTCTTTTTCTTCATAATCGTCAATTGAGTCTACGTCTGACCACTCTACATCATTTCGCACAATATTTGCATCAAGCACCACGTCGTCTTCCGAATCTGTTGCAGAATTCTCCAACATATCTTGCAATTCGGCATCACTTATATTCCACTTGCCGTTTTGGAACACAACTAATAAAAATAAAAAAAAATTAAAAAGTTTGAAGTTTTGGTTCAACATACACAATTGTGTATGCTCATATTTAAATTCATTTTCCGATTTAATTAAAACATTTTCCGATTTAATTAATTTTGTTACCGACACTATAATATTTAAACTTTAATATTAAATAACAAAATAATAGAATAAATATTTTGTAATATATTTAATTACACTTACTTTTATATGGGTTGCTCATCGTAAAACATTCACTTTTTAGGTTAGAATATGGACGTTTAAAATTAATATTTTCCTCCAGCTTTCTAATTGTACATTTAATCAAGCCATTGTACAATAGGTGGAACCATAATTCATTAAAAATTTGTACGTTTTGGTATAAATCAAGGCGTCCAAAAAAACGTACTTCGTACCCACACAAATGATGCGGCCGGTTTTTAATTAATATTAAAACAGAAAAATTAAATGCGATATACAATACACCACACAATTGTGTGGTTTGAGCTGTAATTGTGTCGTCATTTTAAACAATAATGTCATTTCAATATTTTGCTTATTTAACAACATATTATGTGTGTGGATTGAACTTTTGTTACAGTAAAAAAAAAAATGTTTCTGAACTCCAAAGGGGGAAAAAAAATTAAAATAAAAATTAAAACTGGTTCTTTTCCAATCACATATTATTATTTTCGATGGTTACTGTTTTGTATTAAAAGGTAAAGGAAGGAAGAGAAAATAATATTAGAAATTTACTATTGTTTTCTTTTTCTTCCTTTATCTACTATTTTAAAACAATAGAAAAAAATATGCGCCCATGGGGTCGGTCGTTGACATTCAAAGAGGAATGACGTGTTTTTGTCATCCTCTTAGCAAATTTAATTTAATTTTATTATTTTTATTTTTTATTATTTTGTTATTTGTTTTAGTCATAAATAGAGTTTTTATTTAATTAATTAATTAGTGTTTATTTTGTGTCTATTTAATTAATTAATTAGTATGGTGCTAAGTTTGTGAAATCAGTGAAAGTTAAATAAGTGAATATGGAAAATGCAATCCACCGGGATGCATTTGTCAGGTTATGTTTTGGATTTATAGCGAAGAAGTCTAATTTCTTGATTCCTTGCTTAATAATGCATGCTTTAATATTTGTGTGGTCCATTATGTAGATCTAATTAAAATTAAAAACGGGAAAATTGTATAAATGCAGTTGAATTTATGTACATTTCATGCACGGACGCGTCTTATTTTTTTTATTATTATGTAGAGAATACATGTACGCATTGGTACTTCGCTACTGCGCAGGCGCACATGGAAGATTGTATGAAAATACATAATGTATGAATGTACGATGTATCTATTTTCTCATGTGGTCAATGTGGTTTATTTTACTTGTCTCATTCTCTGTATTCGATGTATTCATGAACGAGACAACTGTGATGATTATGTTTGCCGACATGAGGCATTTCCATCTCCTTCTCAATCGTGTTGGTGTTTGTTATGTGTGAATGGGTGAGTTATATAAGTACGAGCGCGAGGCAAAGAATGCAGGAGATATAGTATAGTTGGTCTTTCTCTTATCGTAAGAGCGTGAACATCAAACAAGTCATTTGGTTCTTATGATTTTATATGCAAGGTGGATGTGCGTGTGTAGCTAAAGGGGAATTTTCGTTTGGTATTGAGTGAACTATGGGCTATCTCATTTACGCAATACCTATTGGAATTTGGTATAGAGTAAAGAAGGAGAAAACCAAAATGGAAAGTACATAGGAACGATCGTTATTTATATCATGACAGTGTCGCGATAGTAATATACAATTTATGAATATTTTGTGTTACCAAAATGTACATAAATTGTAAATTTTTATATAAATCACGCAATTTAATAATTAAAATAGATGTGAATTACATTCATTTTAAAATGATCCGTAAATCAATTTTAAATCGATTACGTCGAGTTGTATGTAGAACTTGCCCATATACCAGCGGCGTTCTCTAGTAATGTTTTAATCGTGCGCCGAACGACTAAGCAATTTTTGCTTTTGATTGTATTTTGTAATATGTAATTACAATAATATCAAATAATTTTGATGATCAAAATCCGAAGCAGAACACCCAATGCGCACAATCAGGAAATGCCGCTGCATGATTGGGATTCAAATCGGACGTTTTCTACAATAGTGTTTACTATATTTCTAATCGAAATGAGATATAACTTCGGGTGAACTGGTGAATTGGATTATGACTTAGTAATCTAACAGGAGCTGAACCAGCACTAGATTTCCGGAAGTTGGAACCACGACCCTAAATCAGCTGGGGAGGATACTTAACTGATTTTCTTCACAGAGATATTAACTCATACTTTGTTTCAGTGTCTAAACTTGAATTTAAATCTTCTAGTTCGGTTTATTGGGGGTTGCTTGGGGACAACTGATTAATTTGATTTCAATTCACAAAGAAATTGAATTGGGAATGGATCTGAAGTAAATTTGTAAACTTATTAACCTTCAAATTGGTTCAGATTTTGAAAGTTTTAAATATTTAATTTTGAGTTTTAAGTTGAGAGTTCTGGTGTGCGATTATTGGGGGAGAGGGGGGGGGGATAAATCTCGATTTGATTTTCAGGAAGGCGCACAGAACCTGGCTCAACCTTCAGAATCCTCAAGTATGGATGAGTGGAGTGAAAATTGAAAGAATCTCTACCATAAAATCGTCATGCGGTTGAATTGCTGGTGTGTGTGGGGGAAGTTTTTCATCATGCACAGTGTCTGAGAGGATGTGTTGGCTAAGCTACTGTGGAGTGATTTCAGTTGATGTTTTGTCAGTAGTTGTGGTGGTCCGATGACACAAATTTGATTTTTGATTTTCATAGCATAATAAATGAATAATTGATTGCTTGATTTGAACTTTCAGTGATATTAATGAATATGATGATGCATTTAATTAATTATTTATACTCTAGCAATTCAAACTGTTAATTGGCACCTCTCTAAGTTTTGCATGTTTCACCGTTTGAATTTTTAAGGCATGTGTATATGAGCACCAATGGGAAATTATTGGAATGACTAGTTGTGATTGTGATGAAGGAGGTTATCAGTTAGCTTGGGATTTTGCAGCGACATTGCTGTGTGTTCTGATGCCGTTTGGACTAGTTCAAAACAAGTTTGCTATGATAGAATGGTTCTGGTAATAATGTTGAAACTTTATTTTACTTTAATTAATTTTTAAGGTCAACTGATAAAATTAAGAAGAAATTATTTTTGGTCTTATTTTGAACATAAATTACATTTTTATTCTTATAACAATTATTATTCCAGTTTCCAAATATTATATTTGCTTGGTTTCGTAGTATTACAGGTTAGAATTGTAACGGGCATGGAATTAATTGTAATAAAATCATTCTGGATTCAAATATTTTATGTTTAGGCAAATTACTATTTTAAATTACCAAAGTAAAACGGTTTATATGTATATTGGTTTTGGTCTGATAGTTTCCCAGTTTAAAACTGTGGCTGGTATGAAATAGCTGAAGTCGAAGCATGGAAGGGCTATAGTAAAGATAAAATGTGCGTTATATCTATGTTAGTTTTTATTTAATTATTATTGATTTTATTGTATTTGTTTTATCACAATCTATTACACTCCCGTCATGGGGTGCAGTTACGTAGTCCTAGGAGATCATTAAAGTAGGTGGCCGATACTAACTGAATTTATAAAATTGGGTCGTCTCTGAACTACTGTACTATAAGTTTTGAATGGAATTTTGAATTTGAAAAATTTATGATTCTAAGAAATAACTTTAAATTTAAATCCTATTAATGGAGTAGCAACTATTTAATGAGAATGGGTTAATTTTGATTTTGTTTCAGAATTTCCCGCGGAATTTCATTCAGCTTCCAGAAATTTCAAGTATCCAACGAATATGTAGTTGAAATTGTGTTGTCTAGATTTGGGTATTTTTAATTTACAGCACTTCAACGCAGCGTCTTATAATTTTAATTTTGGTTACTGGTATTATTAACAATAATTCATTACAGATCAGCGCCCATTACAGATCAAATTCCTAGAATTTTAGAGGCAGATTTAGCTGAAATTTTACATATATTATAGTTTGAACTAAATTGTTGTTATAAGTACCGACAGGGACTAGTATAAAAGAAATCAAGTGAATAAACAGCTGATTTCGGTGATATTTATTAGCTTTGAGTTAATTTTAAATTCATTATGATCATGATTTTCAGAAGAGCCCAGGAATCTGATCCAGCAAATTAGGTGTCTGTAACCGGGTCAATTTCTATATCATTACTACAGGGTAATCAATCAATTAATCAATCATATCTAGTAACAGGGTATACTGGCGTCATATAATTTTAATTTGGTTACTGATAACATTAATTATAATTCATTACAGGACAGCGCCTATTACAGATCAAACTCATAGAATTTACGCGTGGACTAAATTATAGTTATAAGTAACGACAGGGACCAGAATGGAGGAAATCATGTGAATGATCAGTTGATTTCCATTACATTTATTAGCTTTAAGTCATATATTTATTAAGTATATACATATTTACTAATTACGATTTTGATTTTCAGAAGGGCTCAGGAATCTGATTCAGCAAACTAATAAATATTATTTCAGAGTGCAGTTTTAATTGTAATTTTAATAGATATAAAAGTAGATTCGAAATGTGCTGTCATTGTGTTACTAACTATTGGCTATACTTAGGTGTCTGTAACCGGGTCAATTTCTATCTCACTAACTAAACCTATCCAAATCCTCTTTATGTTTTATGTAACAAGGTGTTCGGTGAGGCCCGGCCATTAATAACTCCGGGAGATCTTGCTTAAATCTTGGTCGAACACTTCAATCAATCAATAGAAAATAATATGCGCCCATAAAAATATCCAAAAATCCCCTTTTTTATTTTTATCAGATAAGTTTTTTTTACAACGTAATTCAAAGCAAAAAACGACGTAACTCAAAGCAAAAAACGACGTAACTTAAATCAAGGGAATAATTTATAAACGACATAACTCGAAAATAACGTAAATCAAAACGACGAACTCGAGGATCGACTGTAATAGCACAGAATACCCAGAAGCGACATAACGCGGTTTTTATATGGAGAAAAGTGGACTCATTTTTTTGACCTTGGTTGAAAGAAGGTAAGATTTTCGGTGTAAAATTATCGTTCAGTGGCTGAAAATTCAAAATTAACATGTAAAATATAAGGTAAGAGCAAAAATTTCTTGGTCCACATAATGTCGGTTCTGGTTGTTTATTATTCTGTGGTAATAGATAGCAGCACTTGATAAGTGCCAAATTCAAATTTGCACAAAGTAGCCCCCGCTGCACAAAGTAGCCCCACATGACGGTAGCTAATCGAAAATGACATTAGTCTTAGTGGCTCGGCTAAAATTTTATTAAACATTAAAATTACATATACAAAATTTAAAATACTCTATGCCACTCAACTGATTTTATTTAAGGATCGTTTGCGTTAAAACTTGTTTTTTATTGACATTTTTGTGATTTGTTTTGCTTTAAATTTAAATATATTATATTAAGAAAATAACAAAATATTCATAAATACCCCATTTTCTATAAATAAATCATAAAATATTTTTTGTAGGTTGTTTTCCTGATGGTGATAACAAAAGTGATAGCTAAAACATAATCACCAAAAAGTGATCACCAAAAGGTGATAATTGTGGTGATAATCACCATACGGAATGTCAATTTTGAAAAAGTGATAGGTGATTATCACTTATCACCTTATGGAATCCCACCCCTGGTATTTATTAAATCATGAATGTAAAAAAAAAAAAATTTTAGTCTTCCGAATAGTACCTTCATTAACCGTTGGTGGCATTAATGTTTGGAAAGTGAAATACGTTGGTAGAAAAAAGACAAAAAAGTAGAAAAAAGAATTTATTGATTTTTTTTTTTAGTGCAATATATTTCGTCGAAGTGAAGTGATGTTTTTTTAACCGTTTCTATGTTATATATAACGTACGTGTTTTAAAGTGCCAAAAATAAAACTAAGGTAGGTATATAACGCCGTTGACTGCGGAGCCATTTTCTTCTACAGTTTTTTACTATTTTTCTTAATATTTTAAAATTAAACAAAATTTATAATTTTCATTTAATTTTTACGAGTTTGGTTTGTTATTTTTGGTGAAGGAAAATGGAACTACTTTATGGCGGTAGAAAGGTAAAGTAGTTCCACAATTTAAATAACATAGAAATGTAGTTGTCGCTGACCAGTTTTATTTTCCCAAGCAAAAAAATGGTCAAATTATCAGACTCAATGTAGAAGTTAAGGCATTGCCCCATGCACAAACAGCAAATCGGCATTTCAAAAAGTTAAATCCAATTTTTGACCAAATTGTTTGATTTTCAATATTAAAATTATTAAAAAATAGTCCGAATCTATAAGTTTTACCTTATTTGTAGAAAATTTTATTAAAATTGATTTCATTTCACTCAAAAATCCCAGTTTTATATTTTGACGGACGGAATTTTGCTTGACGGCCGGCAAAATACAAAATTGGAGTTTTTTCAATAAAATTAAATCAGTTTTAATATAATTTTCTTAGAATAAGGTGGAACTTATGGAATTGAAGTATTTCTTAATAATTTTCTTTTTGCAAAGTGAAGCAATTTAGCCAAACATTGGCAGTGCCTTAAGTAGTGTTCTAGCTTTGGTGATCGATACCGAGCTCGGTTATGTTACTAACGTGAAATTACGGTTAAGTGTTTGTTTTTTTATGTTTTTAGTTGGCGAAATGGGTTAAAATCATAAAACATAAGTTAATTTTAGAATATTATAGGGATGCCATTATGTATAGTGCCTGGATGCAAAAATGCAATCTATAAACGCGATATTCGAGGTTTTACTTTACCAGAAGATCCTAAGAAACGTTAAAAATGGTTGGAACTGATTGGGTTGACGGGTTTTGAAATAACGCCCAACCATCGTATTTGCCAGCACCATTTTCAGGATGATTTTATAGTTAAAGTGGATTCTAAAATTTTAACTAGTGGTAAGAAACTGAGACTTTCACCAAACGGTGTAAATTTTGTGTTTTTTTTTTGTAACGTTAATATAAAATACAATTGAATTTTTTTATAGGAAAAAGAATTATTGTCCCGAGAGCTCGATGGAAATTATTGCAGGATGCTGTGCCTACAATATTTCCAAATGTTTCTGATTCTGCATTGAGTGACCAGCTAGTCAATTTTAGTCCAGAGAGGCGTAAACGACGAATGGAGGAGGAAAAATTGGCGCAAATTTTAAATTTACGACTAGAAGACCAAATTAACAAACTTCAAGGAATACTGGATCAAGAAGATACGTATAATTTTAATAACCGGAATTCCAAATTATGGGATTCTAATTTGCTATTTTATAAACTTAAAATGAATACCGAAGGAATCCCGTCTATAAGTTGCTCATTTTTTATTATTCCTAATCTTCAAGTAACTAAAATTTTCGAAAATGATCGCATAATTAAATAGCTACTAAATTTTCCTCAATATTAGGATATTAATTAAAAATCGATACTTTTTCTAGATTAATTTAATTTTTAATACACGTAGATAATAACCTAAATAATTTAACTGATTCTCAGGATATACTTTTCAATACTCGGATGTGATGCAAACGCGCAATTTGGGGGAGCACTGATATTAATGAGAGAACCTTTCAGTCTGTAATGTTGGGCAAGAACCAACATTTATCGTTAGTAATCGGCAGAAGGTTCTATATGTGACCCTCGCCTCGGATACTATTCTTCAGTTGATTAGGGGATGGAGAGTGGCGAAGGAGCACTCATTCTCTGATCATCAATATATAACTTAAAACCTTAACATTCACCCGGGTACCCAGAAGCCGTTTAGGAGTCCTAGAAGGACAAACTGCACTGAAAAAATATACTGCGTTTTATTTACGAATGGCGTTCGTTAACCACAATTCGTACTATTAATGTACAAATTGCTATATTTACGTAAAAAAATGAAATTTAGAAAAAAATCATAAGAATGTTTGCATTAATAGTAAGAATCATAGTTCGTAAACTAAAAAATTGTTTAGTTTATTGTACTATACGTAAAATACAATCACATGTTGTTTGCGTATTAGTGCAACTTGCATCATTTTATTAAAAAATCATATTTATGAACAATTCATAATATTTATGAATGAGACTATGTACGAAATTCGTCATATTAACGAATCTGATAATTATTCGTGTGGACATCATACACACACAAATTAGATTTCTGCTTGGGTTTTTCATTTTGATTTAGTTGAATATAATTCACTAAGTCGATGCACTCTAGTTTTATATAATAATGTATAAAGCGAGAGTTGAATTTTTGTAGTTCGGTCGTAGCTACCTGAAGAGTAGACCTTACTTTTTCTGTACGAAACCGAATTACCAACACAAGAACTCAAAGAGATTTCTAATTTTTGAGAGTTGATACACTTTGTATTGACTCTGCGGGAAAGAAAAGGGGGAGGGGATAATATTTCTACTTTGATTGATAGATGTATTATAAGTGATTGGCCTCTGTTATTTTTCTGATTTACCAAATCGAAAATACAGTGAATGTCATTTACAAACAAGTAATATATTGTCTATAAAAAAGCCGAAACATTTTCAGAAAATAATCATCATATTTGTGAATTATTCATAACCACTAAGTATACTATTCTTCCTAGATACGAATATTTTCGTATGCACAAATAATGAATTTCTAAACTTATATGTATGAATTTATTCGTTAATATGATGTAACATTTCGTTAATGTTACAAAAAATTTCATGTTATGTTTAATTTCTTACGTTAACAATAAGAATTTGTTCATCCACATTGCTTTTAACTGCATTAAAATTATACATTTTTCGTATCTTATATGAATCAATTCATAAATATTACAACGTAAGTAGTGAAGGTTAAAATAATTTTTTTTTTTGTTTCACCATATTAACGTATGATTTTCGTACTATTAACGAAGGGTCGTATTGGCTCCATTTTAACGAATTGTTCGTACTATTAATGCAGTTTTTGTCTGCATTGATGTAGGATTTTTTTCAGTGCATATTCGTTATCGACACTGGTGCAACAGTGAGTCTAGTTAGCATCTGTCGAGGGTGACCTTACTTCCGAGATCTGAAACGTTAGTTTCAAAATAGCCACAAATCAGGCAGATGTTCACCTGATCGAACATCCAACGGAGTCAAATTTGCCCGAGGGAAAACTAATTGCTAGAGGACTAGTCGAGCTTAGCCGCCACCTATAGCATGTTCAAAAATCACTCCCGGAGAATACTCCGGTGGGCGACATGAATGGTGTGGAGATCATTCCATCTGGCAATTGGAACCCCGATACAGAGGAATACATGAGTGAATTGATTCAAAAGTCGTTGGTAGGCGTACCGAACGAGTCACATCATTTCGTTACAAAATTGTTAACGGAGAATCCGGTTGTATTTGCTCGTTTTTTCGGAGACTGTGGAAAAACAACGCTAGTGAAACACGGAATCGACGTCGGAGGTACAACGCCAATAAAACAGCCGTCTCGCAACGTACCCATTGCCAAAAGCCAAAGGTGTCATTGAACCAGCAACTAGCCCCTGGTCCTTCCCAGATGTACTCGTCACTAAGAAAGATGGACTTAACAACGTTATCCAAAAGAACTCATTTCCCCTGCCTCAAATCGATGTTACATGGGATGCAATGAAGGGTGCCTGCGTGTTTTCCACTCTCGACTTGGAGTCGGGCTACTGGCAGGACGAACTCGATGCAAAAGATCGACCAAAGAGGGTTTTTAGCGGTGGTAAGTCTTCGGCAATTTACTGTCATGCCATTCGGCCTTTGTAATGCCCCAGTCACGTTCTCGAGATTAATGCACATGGTGTTCGCTGGGCTGCCTTGGAAAACCTGCCTAGTATATTTAGATGACATCATCAGATACGGATAAGTTATTGGCGAGCTGGTTAGCAAGATGAGGTTAGTTTTTGAGAGACTACGGTTGAAGCTGAATACGAAAAAGTGCAATCTATTCAAACGGCAAGTGGGCACATCGTGAGCGACAAAGGAATCCGGACTGACCCGGCTAAAGTAGCGACGGTTCGGGATTGGCCACACCCAGATGGTAAGACGCCAATGTGTAGCTTCCTTGGGCCAAACCATTGTTCGAGCTGATAGAAACACCGTAAATTCGAATGGAATGACAAAGCATACCGAGCTTTCAAAGAGCTAAAACAGCTACTCACCACAGCACCAATTTTGGCTTATCCTCAACTCGACAGGGCATTCATAGTTGATACAGATGCCAGTCTTTTTGGAATAGGAGTAGTTTTATCACAAGAAATAGAGGGCAAAGAAAAAATGATAAGCCATTTCTCAAGAACTCTGCGGAACGCCGAAAAAAATTACGGCACCACGAGATGAGAGCTGTTAGTAGTTGTGAAAGCCATTCAACACTTTCGCTCGTATATGTACGGCGCCATGAGTCACTAACCTGATTATTAAACTTCAAAAACCCGGTGGATAGAAATTCTACAGAAATATGATTTCGAGATCCAATACCGTGGCCTAATACACTGAAATGCGTATCTCTTCTCACATCGTATCTGCCTGGCGGAACGTCGAGAATGTAATCGACTTTATTGGACAAGATTGGACACGGACCAATAACGATTCTCCAAGGGACGCATCGTACTTGAGAGGAAATCGTCGCAATGACTACAACAATCAAACGATATTGAGCACAATAAGATTCCATAATACTACAAAAGGGACTCCTCAAATGAAAATTTGAGTCAGCTGATGGGAGATCGGTCCTCCTTTAGATCCTACTGCTAAAAACATTGACCGAAGAGATTTTGAGCGACGGCCACGATGGGAAAACCTTTGGACACCTTGGGATATCGAAAACCAAAACGAATTCGAGGACAATTTTACTGGCCGGGTTGCATCCGAACGTTAGTGCCGAAGATGCAACGTCTGTGCCGTTCGAAGAGGCCCACGTCGCCGGAAACGTGGACGCCTGAAACGTTATGTGCTGGGTGCCTCTTTCGAAAGGATTGTTATTTGGGTTACATCAAAGGTCCTCTTCCAGTTACCGATAAAAGAAATCGATATGCTCTAGTCATCATGGACTACTTTACCAAGTGGCCAGAGGCGATAGGAATACCAATTCAGAGTTGTAAAGCGTTATGGTGTCCCTCTCGAAATTCACTTGGATCAAAACCGAAATTTTGAAGCTGCAGTATACAAGAAGACAATGGAACTCCTCGGGGCGAAAAAGACGAGGACAACACCATTATATCCACCATCGGAAAGTTCGTTCGCAAAAATTAACGTAATTGGGACGAGTTATTTCGGCTATTTATGTTGGTTTATGGTTCATCAGTCCACGGATCAACGGAGATGAATCCCGCTGAAATGTAACAGAGACGAAAACTACGTTTACCAGGTTGTTTAGTGGTCGGATCATCCCTCCGTACAAACGTCAGCAGGTGACTACGTTGACGATCTTCGACTACGGATGGAGCGCATTCATGACTTCGCTCGCAAGCACCTCTAAATTTCAACCGACCGGATGGCAAAACAATACGATTCAAAAGCGAATTCAGTCCAGTTCATTATCGAAAATTTGGTGTGGCTGTATAACCCAGTCAAAAGAATAGAAGTTTGCTTAAAATTGCAATGCGAGTGGGATGGACCAAACGAGATTATCGGGAAACTAAACGACCTGATTGTACGCATAAAGAAAGCTACAGGGAGAGCAAAGGTAGTTCACGTGGATCGATTAGGACCATATCATGGTAAACTGGATGGGCCCCTTTGCAGTTTAAATGACATACAGCACAATTTAAATATAATTTTATAATTTATAAAGTAATTCGCTAGGTTAAACTGATTATTTATTTGTGGTATAATTGAGAAAATAAAGTAAGTCTTATTTATCAGTTTTTTGGTACAAGGGAAATTGGATTTATTTCAATTTATTTTCTTCCCTCAAGCAAATCCAAAATCTCAAATCCGTAAACAGAAATCCTCGTAGAGGAATTTCAAAAACCTTGCTGTTTACGAAATTGAAGTGAAAAGACAAGCGACCGTTTTGTTTGTTTTGCATACTCGTGAGTCGTCGGAGGTAAAAATATAAAATCTCGTTTCAGTAAATCGTTTTCATTTTCTTGTATTAATTGATTTATTTAAACCAAAATATAAAAAAAATCATAACAACAGCATTTTGGTCAAATTGAAATAAAAGCTTAGTACAAATCGTGTGGTTATTAAGTCAATATACATTACATAGATGGCAGTGATGGCTGTAAAAATTTGGTAAAATCGTACCAAAAATTGCCACTGGGAAATTTCAATAAACGTGTCATAATTTTGTGATTAAATAATTTTTTTTTCGTATTTTTCTCTAAACATATTAGACATCTGACGTACACTAGTACAACTAAAAATAAATTTAGCGAGCAATATTTTAATTCATCAGAGCCAACTTTGATGTATTTTCCAAAATGAAAGTTAGAATATATTTTAGAAAAAATTTAATTTGAATATTTCTGCAATTAATATTTACTAAGACTGTGGCCGAAACCTGTGATAAATATTTTTTTCTACGAGTTTTTGACATTTAGTTTTACAGATTTTTCAAATAATTCAATCACCACCATTCAATCGCCATCCTGATAAGCATAACTATTGCACTAACTTTCAAGATTAGTTTGTGTGGTGGCATTTCAGAAGGTATAATAGAATTAATATACTCTAATGGTATGTTTAATGTTCCTGAAGGCTCCGTTGTGATGATCGAATCAACACCGCGATACTCCTTGGAATCCCCGGCAATTAAATGTAGCACTCTTTGTTGATCTGGTACCAATTATCATTTAACGGGCAGACAATTGGTATTACTGAATACTGATCACCAAAAATATAGTGAACAATTGAGTTTTGTTCGCCTATAAAACTGGTGGGAATCTCAATCATGTTTTGTCCGTGAGTACATTGCAGTGTTCTATTACCCAATTGCAGCAACCATTTGGAAAATTCTCGCTCTTTGGCATCAGTACGCATATTTTCCCTTAAATAAAGTTTGATGAGAGAATTCCAAATTCTGCTGGTCTGAATGCACGATTCGAGAATTTAAACTTTACTTATGTTGGTTGGCAAAAATAATAAATATAAGAAAACATTTCCACAGTTGTCGTGGCATATGTGTGCTCTGCATTTCTTCCAAACAGTTGTGCCACTCGGAGGAGCGCAAGTCAGCAAAATATTTAGCCCCTTTTACATGAAGTAGTAACATGCGTATATAAAATCGGGTATGTTCATTTGGCGTGACCCCGTACCAATCACTTTGCTAATACCTCTTTGGCATGGCATCCATTTATTGTTAGTAAATTTGTAATATTACGGGATGTCATTATACAAATATTGGTTAGCATTTTGTTCACGCATGTTTAAATCAAACCATGCTGTTAATGTTGTACGCTTTGAATTTGATACTTGAAGTGCATTTTGTTCACCCCTTCTCCAAAATTTACATTCTGGAAGCCATCATCTTGAACTGCTAAACGAATGCAAATACACTCATGTGAGCTAACATATCGCATGTTTGCATATGTTTCAATTTCATCATATTCTAGTTGATGGCCTACATTGACGCATCTAACGAATTCCATACATGCCGAGTCAAAACCTTAACATATTTAAAAAGGTCTTTCACCGAGTGGGGTATTTCCATAGTAGAAACGGATTATAAGGAATTACATCACGATTATCAATTTGATGAACAACTATCAATTTGATAGAACGCCATTTTTTAAAATATCTGTTTTCAACTCGTTTAGCTTGCATTGTTATACCCGGGATACAATGTCAGGACAATCAGAACGCATATCATTTTCATCCAGCTCTGAAGTTATTTCTGGCCAATTCGGATTACACGATATCGCTAAGAAAGTGTCGGGTTTTTCGAATTTCCGGACTATCACCATTGCATCTTGATACCGCAGAGCCATATTACGTGCGATACCCTCAAAAGAAGACGGTAAAACAACAATTTTTCTCGCAGCAAGATTTTGTAACTGCGTATTAGGTGAAATAGATTTTCTGATTGGTGAATGTGTGAAAATCCTTGGCGGATAGCAAGTCGGTAACATGCAAATTGCAACATAGTCATACGTTGACGTTTTTTTTTGTCGACGTGAACCATTATGAGTCATTTGAGCGTCCCATCCTGGATCACCATACGGATATAGTAGTGGTTACAGCATAGGATCGCAATAAAGACTTAAAACAGGCAGTACCTTTGGACCACTTTGGCGGTGATGAATAACGACATGACGATGACCTGGAGGTTCTCCATCTATTAAATCACCGCAAATCCATTTAAATATTATCAAAACATTGAAGCTCTAGGTTGTGTACCTCTTCTTCTTGTTGGATCGTCTCAGCTGCAGTCTTGTACGCTTGAACGTATGGATTGGTAGCGAGAATATCAGTCAAGCTTGCAAATATTGACCATTGTGTAATCCTTTATTTTCTTTACGATTCATACGTAAGTCAGTAGCAACCGACGATTCAATAAAATAAAGCTGGCCATACGAAGCGTTCTCTCCATTAGTTGGCAACAAATTCGAAATATAACGATAAATCTGTCCTTGTATTTTAAAATAGTATGGACCATTGCCTGGAATTTCTTTTTTGTAGCTGATATAGGGATGCAAATTCTATTGTACTATTATATTTCCGAATGTGTTTGAATAATTGATTCAAGCGTAATAATTAGACGTTAACTGCTGTCCAAAAATATCGAGTGTAACATTTCTCACAATTTTGCAAAATTTTGTTTGTTTTGTGCTCGAGCAGGTATGTGACCCAATATTTACCAACTTGAATATTAAAGATCTAGCTCCATAATCCAAACAAGTAAATAAATAAATAAAGACAAAAAAGTTTTAAAAGTAAACCAAAAACTATATGAAATTAAGACAAACTTGGACCAAAATACAAATAAAAACGTCATTCATAACTTATATTGTGGAAAGTTATGAAAAAGTAAAAAAGCAAATAAAAACCAACAAGCATTTATTCCCAACGAGCTACAAAAAAAAAACAAACACAATACACTACTTTGTAAGAAAAAACCAAGAGGCAAAAGCTAAAATAAAAATTTAATTTTAAATTTTTGTTTTGTTTGTGGTACATAATTTAATTTAACTTTAATGCAATAACAGCACCTAAAAAAACACTTATTACATATTACACACATTGTATAGTTTGCAATATTAAATTGCCCGCATCACTTTACAACGGCTAAACCACACAAATTATATACAGCTGATATAATTGAAGAAAATTCCAATTAGTTGTATAGTAAATTAAATTTAGTTTCAGCTTAGTTTTTAATTAAGTTTCCTGGTAAAATATAAGCAAAAAAAAAACAAAAATTAAAAATTTACTGGCCACTGTTATGCAGAATTATTATATTGCAGTACTACAACAGCACTCAAAAAAAAAAAAAAGTTTATTAATTTTTGTTGGGAAAATGTATATTGTATTGTGTGTGTATTTTGGTTAGTTTTTATGTTAACTATTAGAGAGTATTATTTATTTTGTAGTTTGTGTGGTAAAGTTTTAAACGAAAAATGTTACAATGTTGTATTTTGTGTTAGCAAACATAAGACTCTTGAACAAGGCAAACTGGCCATGTATCTCTCGTTTGGTTCTAGACTTCTGATTTTAGAAAGAACTTTCTAATTTTAAAAGAGCTTATTACTTTTGTATTGCAAAAATGGAGACATGGCACTTAACATTCAATTTAACTTAGTTATGGAAAAACGTTGAAAAATTAAGAACGCGTAAAAAAGCAAGCTTGGCCTCCTAAAATCACCGCTGTAAAATTACCAAGGTCGATGAAGCAGAATGTCCCGTTATCATATAATTTCATGCAGTAACCACCGTTGTATGTAGATAAAATATTGCAAAAGTTGTGTATAACTTACCGGGAATGATCAACATGAACATCAGAAAAATTCACTTGTTCGATATTTTTAATTCACTTAATGAGGTAGTTAATAATTAGTTTCCATTTTTCTTCGGCAGTTATTTTATTTTGCATTATTATTTATAGAAAACTTCTAGAATAAGTGGAAGCTAAATTTTTGGTTACGGAATCGGACAATCGTATCGATACAGGCACACAAGGAATGAAAATACTTAGCGAGCTGGACATAGAGATTGACAGAATGATCAAGTTAGGGATGATAGAAGCGGCACAGCCGGTAGTATTTGTGAAGCAAATATTTATAAAGCTTAACATCGTAACTATCAAGGACACCATGCCCTACCTTACATAAACCGTATACTAGGAACAATATTTTGTATCTAACATTGGTTTGAGCGACGCCTTTTGGCAGATAGAATTTGGCGTTTACTTGAGACAGAACACCACAATTATTGTTCTCAGGCGAGGACTGTACCAATACCGTGTACCACGACCTATACCCTTCGCTTCATGCAACGCCTCTACGATTTTGGCAAGATAAATGATGCATAAGGTACTTAAGAAAGATTGACAGCAACTTTTTAATTACACAGAACGTATTCACGATTTTAAAATCAACGTTGGTGTTTGACTCAATTCTGCCAAACCCCGATTACCCAAAAGACTTTTACCATACTAACAGAAATCGAGTTAGGTGCGCCCATGAAGCAAGGTGAAGAGACTGAGGAACGTGTTATAGCATTCAGGAGACAAAAACTGTCCACCACGCCATGAAGGTATATGGAGACTTAACGGGAGTTGTCTAGCAGCAGTTTTGACAATTAAAAAATTCAGACCACACGTTGGAGGTACACGATTTAGGATCACCATGGATTGTGCCTCTCGTATGACTTTGAAACTTTAAGGAGCCGGCCTTTTGACTCGCCCGATGGACTAACCGACTATAGCAATATGACTTCCAATTATACAAATATATACAAATAATTATTATCAAAATTATACAAATATATTCATGAGGTTCTTTAAAAATGCCACGATGATCCGGTTGCATTGCATATTGGGTTTGCGAAGATATGGGCAGGGTGGTTTAAATATAATTTTATGTTAAGAAGTTCGAGAGTTTGCAAATAAATAAGTATGCTAATCAGGTGTCTCAGCCAAAATACCCACACGCTCATGAAAAGTGGTCGCCATAGACCCATATCCGAGATCAAAATGTGGCAACAAATATTTATTAGTGGTTATAGGTATTTTCGCCAAATTTTGTCTGCTGGTTGTTTTTCACATTTGGAGTTCCCGAAATCATTGTATCGAATAACGGAAAATAATTTACCGTCAGGAATTTTCAGTTGTTATTAGACGAATATGGAATAAAACATTGGACTAACGCTTTCTACCATTCACACCTAAGCCGGTCCTAAATCGGAGCATTCTTTCCGCAATCCGAAGCTACTTGAGGCTGTACGATGAGCCTGTGCGATTACTAAATGAGTGAATTGATTATTCTTTGGTAGTATGAGAGTGTGCTTCCCTCTGTGCGGTAAATTTGAATATTTTAAGCGTCCTTCTACACGTAGAATTTCATCTTCGTCGATGAACGGGTTGAGTAAACGAAGTGGACTCTTAATATGAAGGTTCTCCCCAGAATGACATCGTGAAATCTGATCGGCGAAATGAACCCTTTGGATAACCTGACCCAAAATCCTAAGTCCCAATCCAGCTCTGGAACCGTCACAGAGCTGGTATGCCGTTGTGACTGAATCAGTCTTGTGTTTTGCATAAATCGTCTGCACAGTATGGTGATGCGGAGTATTTTGTCCAGTGTTGAATATCGTGTGAGCAGCAGATGAATTTTGTTGTCATTCGACGGTACTTTGGCTTGAGTGACTATCAATGATTTTACGTTGCGTTTTTCTAGGCTGGGAATTTAATTGTTAATTTGTTGGCGTGTCCATTTAGCGGGTATTCCTTGAAGTCAGGGAGGGCCATTCCAGCACAACGGATGATCGCCTAATAACGACACGAATGTTTTCGAGCGACTGGGTGGACTCCGAAGTCATTCAAGACTAACTTGGGAGTTCTTCGACGTTTGATAAGTTGACTGATGTAATAGTGGTGTGCATCAGTTTAGCGAGTAACACGCTTCCGCAAAATTCTAAACGAGGTAGGCTGACGGTCTTTAAAGGTGCTACCTTCGTCTTGGCTGCCAAAATCGATACTTTGCTTGTCCCATCTGCCAAAGGAATACGAGCATAAACCACGGCTGCATAGGCGTTCGTAGATGCGTTGCTGAATCTGTGAATTTGGAGATTTTTGGCAACTGAAGAGCATTGCAGCCAACGCTCGATTCTGATTTTCTCCAATTTTTTCATGTTTTAACGATATGTTCGCTTAGTTATTGAACTCGGAACAGTGTCATCCCTTGGAAGTCCAAGCACCCACAGCTTCTGAAATATTATTTTCGCAATTATACCACTGGGAGCTAACCAACCAAGTGGATCGAAGATTTTCGATGATAAAATGGTTTAATTGGTTTGGACTTGAGTATTGGATGCTAATGTGATTTTGAAACTGAAAGTGTCAGTTGAGGGGGACCAATGCAATCCAAGTGCTTTAACTGATTCGTCCCAGTTTAGCTCTAATGATGAGTACGGCTCATTTTCTGGAACTTGTTCAAGGAGTGTTGCGCTGTTCGATGACCACTTTCAAAGTTCGAAGCCACCGCATCTGAGTAAAGTAACCATTTTACGTTAAATTTCGATCAGTATTCAGTATAACGATATCATCTACGCCGGTCATTAGGTCGTCTACATAAAAGTCGGTGAGGGTGACCTTGGCAACTATCGGGATTGATTGACATTCATCTTCTGCTAATTGGTGGAGTGCGTGAATCGCCAAATACGGAGCGCATCTGAATGATTCGTCGGGTGAATTTCTCCATACGATTCGTTGAAAGTTCTGATGTTCAGCTGCCACCAGGATCTGGCGATACATTTGTTTGATATCTGTAATGAAAACAAACACATATTTTATGGAAGCGAGAGAGAATACTGAAGATAACATTTTTAAAAAAACGTCTCAACGCAACTCCTTCGTTTGGACGATTATTAGAAACTGTGTTAAGTCGCTCAAACATAATCTTAAATGGGGCACGGGAAAATTAGTATTCAACTGTGAGGAGGTCACCGTTTTGCGTACTGTCCAACGAACAAGTTGATGCTATTACATCAGGACATTTTTTGATTGGACGTCTAGTTGTGCAGACACATCAACCAAATTTAATGGATGTAAAATTAACAAAATTATCACGATGAAAGCTCTACAACAAGCAATTCATCACTTTAGCAAACGATGGAAGTTTGAGTATTTAACATCTTTACACAGACGAACTAAATGGCAAAGTAAGGGTCAACCGATTAACCTAGATGATATTGTACTAATTCGCGAAGACAATTTACAACCTACAAAATGGTTACTCAGCTGAACAGAGAAAATCCATCCTGGAACGAATGGAGTTGTTAGAGTTGTGACAATAAAACATCTAAATGCAATGTTCAGGCCCAAACCGATTGAGAAGGTAAATTCTAAAAAGCTGCTCGACCTTCTTGATGAGTTTAATTCTCACTTTCGATCTCTCAAGGCTTTTACCCATCCTACTGAATACTGGGATAATTTGATTACTTATTTGATAGCTTCAAAGTTTGCTTCGGAGACAAAAATAAGGTGGAGGGATGAAACTCCACTAAATTCTATTGCAACATTCAAAGTCATTTCCAAATTTAATAAAAAAAGGAGCTACACTTGGAGGGGCAAAAATTCGAGACTTCATATAGTTCTGAGCAGTCAACGAAGCCAACGATCACTACGAAAAAACCTATTAAATATTTTCGTCAAGGCGTTCATGCAACTGGAGCCTACCCTTGATCATGCGCTACTCCCAATTTCTTAGTCTTTCTGCTGATGAACGACGCAAACGTGTCTACATACAAACAACAGTCACCATATTGACGATTGTTCTGTTGAAGATCGATGTCATACTTGTAATGGTAAACATAACTGTCTTCTTGAAAAGCTCAAAATTCACCATTATAGTATTCATCATCAATTCATCTAGCCGTATCTTTCACAATCGATTCCCGAGCATAAAAAATCCAAGTCAAGTCCTCCTCGCCACGGTTGAATTATCTGATGCAATCAGACGCACTGTTGTTGCGAGGGCAATGCTAGATTCCGACTCCATGCTTAATTTCATTACAAAATCACTATAGCATCCAAACTAAGTGTAAAGACAATGAAATCCTCGGCTCAAATCTGAGGTATTGGCGGTTCATCCATCATGAAATGTGACTCTGCATCTATTGAGTTTCGATCCCGAGTCAGCAATTATTCTGCTTCAATAGAGGCACACATTTTACCAAAAAATATCCGATTATCAGCTGACTATTCAATATGATTCATCCAAATGGTCTATTCCATATAACATCAAACTGGCGGTTTCAAAATTCGATTCACCTCAAAAAATTGATTTGCTCATGGCGCAGAATTATTCTTTGAGTTACAGTCTGTCGGTCAAATTAAATTAGGTAATAACCTACCAATTCTTCAGAATACAAGATTGGGAGTGGTCGTCTCAGGTAAGCCCAATGGTTCGCCTTTAGATTATCTAGATTTTACAATCTATAGATGTCGTGAACTCTCCATCTACATATTTGGATACACTTATGGAAAGATTTTGGGCTATAAAGTAAGTAGATGATATCACACAAGATAGTATTTCATACAATGTGTGCGAGAAACATTTTTTGCAAAATTATGCAAGGAATATCGATATGGTCGTTTCATAATTCGGTTCCCATTTTCTAGTGCTGAAAGTGAACTAGGCAACTCAGCAATTCTAGCAAGCCAACGATTCTTCAATATTTAGACAAAATTAAGTCGAGACTCTGAGCTTCGCGATGCATATAATGCATTCAAGAGTAATTATGTGTCACTCGGCCTTATGGAATTAGTCAAGGCGATTGAATGAAATCATTTTTATATGCCGCACTGTGTGTTCAAACCTGACTCTTAATTAGAGTCGTGTTTGATGGCTCAGCTAAAACGAGTTCCGGCATCTCTCTAAATTGCATTCTAATATATTATATATTAGATGTAATATAACGGTACTGTCATCCAAAATGAACTCTTCTTAATTTTGCTCAGAAGTCGAGGTCCATCCCGATGATCGAAGATTTCAATATATATTTTGGCAATTTGATCCGAATGATCCGTTACTCACATATTAGCTCAAAACAGTCACATACGGCACAACTCCGGTGTCTTTCTTGGCTACTCGTTGCCTTCATCAACTGCTTCTAGATCACGAGTCAGAATTTCCAACGGCGAGCTCTACGGCGAGTGGATCTAATTCGAAAGAAAAAGTAGTTGCTTTTAAGGACAAGGTATCATTCATTCTCCAATCTGCAAGTATATGTCACACCCCATACGTGGTCTAAATGAAGCCTCGATTCATGCCGATATTCCCGATGTTGACTGTGGAAAACTTGTGCAAATAGACGATGACGAATTTATCAAAACTTTGGGTGTACATGGGCATTCGAATTCTGATACGTTTCGTATTAATGTCAACCTTGGTAAAGAATGTCCGAGAATAACAAAACTCACAGTTCTTTCTGAAATAGCTAAAATATTTGATTCCATTGGGCTGATATTACCTTTTGTCATACTAAGGAAAATGTTTATGCAGCAATTATGGCAACTTAAGCTAAATTGGGACGAAAGTCTGCCCATGAATCTACACACGAATTGGTGCCATTTTCGCGAGAATTTACAAAAAACTTCAAGAGCTTTACATACGGAACATATATTCAGTCACTGTAAAACTCCAACAAACATTCAAATGCATGCTTTTGCGGATGCAAGCCAGAAGAGTTACGATGCTACAGCCTATGTTCGAAGGCACACCACCAATGGTGTTATCGTTAGACTAATGTGTCAAAAATCTCGAGTCGCTCCCGTTAAACAAACGATTCTACCTCAGTTGTTGTCCAAGTTGGTTGCAAAACTCAAACCTGATTTAAATTTATCAGTAGACGAGTACTTTTTCTTTACTGACTCCATGATTATGTTGCATTGGCTTAACGCTCCTTCCGCTCATTGGGAAACCTTCGTTGCTAACCGTTTATCTAACATTCAATCTTTGGTTGCAACAAAAAATTGGCGTCATGTCAGTTCCAATCACAATCCGACCGATTTGTTTTGGAAAAAAAAATTACTCCCAGAAGAGTTAATTATTTTTTAATTAGGGTGGAATGGTCCGCGTTTCCTTCAATCATCCTGGTCCCAATCAGTTTTGCCATCGAATGACATCGAATTATTTGAACAGAAAAAGCCTATACATAATTCTTAATTGCGATGAGATCCATCCAATCCATGCAGTAATAAGACATAGAAGAGATAATTCTGCGCATACACGGAAGAGGATTATTTCTCACTATACAAAATGATACGAGTTACGTTTTGCGCTTCATTTACAATACGAGAAATCCTGTTAGTAGACGTTCTGATCCGATTTCTTCAGTTGAAGCCGTTAATGGACTACAAGCTGTTATAAGACGTCATATTCATCTGAATATCATGCGGGCTTCAGAATCTCTCATGTATCCTTCGCGATCCGAAGTTGAAGTCGTTGTCATTGTTCATGGGTGATGACAAAGTTGCTCGTGTTGGCGGCCGATTGAAATTGTCTGCGTTATCTTACAAGCAGTCTTTTTATTTATTCACCGAACATACTTTCACGTCAGTCGACAAGAGCTTCTTGCTGCCGTGCGACTGACCAATAAATGGGCGTCGCCTCGCTCTAAATGTGTTTAAGCAATGCGTGAGCTGTACTTGAGCGACCTTCCATTTGGAAGAGTTATTCAAGCATATCCTTTCTATTACATTTGTGTGGACTACTGTGACTCATTCTACGTGCATTTCACGATTCGTGGGCGAGTACCGACCTACTTAGCTATCTTTTTCTGCTTGGTCACAAAGGCCGTTCATTTGCGGAGCTGACATCGTCACTTTCGACAGCATCGTTTATGGGTGCATTGAAAAAATGTATTTTTACATTGAATCTATCGAAAAAAATCGTTTCCGACAACGGCCCACCAAAAATTGCAAATTATGCACTATATTAAAAGCGAAATTTCTGCAAATTGAAAATTATCCAAACTATAAGATGCTACACAACTTATTCCAATCACAAAAAAAGGGAAAGTAAATCTGCATAGTTAAGCCGATTCATTCAAAATTTTTTCTTTTAAATAAACCTAAGGACTAAAGATCGTCTATCGAAAATTTTAAATAGAAATTGTAATACCATCACCACTTCAGTAACTATATTCCAGGCTTTAAATTCGTCCAGAGTTACTTGAAGGTGATAATCTGCTTATTAAATTTCAGGCCATTGCATATCATATAGTAAAGCAAATATCTTATGCCTTCCAACTAATATCGCAAAAATCAATATCGCATGTACGACAATAAAAATATTTTTCAAGTTCACGTTTCGCAAAAATAGAATTTTAACAATCCATAAACATGCCATAAACGATACGTTTGTTAAAAATTGCACACATTGCTTGCTGTATTCATTTTATGTTATGGAAAGCCATAAACACGTTATACTTAAAATGGATTTTATTTCACCGTTTTTTATTCGACATGATAGTTTTGTGTATTGTACAGTTGTGGCACTAAACAAATGTGGCAGCAAAAATAAATTTCACAAAATTATTGGTTGTGAATTTTTTTTTCATTTTTTACTTTAAAATTTAAAATAGCATTTCTCGTACGTCGGTTGACGCATACGTATTCTTCCAACTAAACAGTATTCAACCAATTTATTCCACATTAATCTTCGGATTCAAGTAAACGTTAATTGCATTCTGCAAATAGATTACTTTGTAATGAGTTTAGCAGTGCAAAAATATTGGTACTAGCGTGGTAAACTCTTTACATTAATTCATAATGTGTTGTGTATATGTTTCGCCAAAAACATTGATTCATTGTGAAAATATAAAATCAATTTGATAGTTTACCAATAATATCACTTGGTTTTCTAAACCAATTTGTTTTAACAAAAAAAAAAAAAAGAAAAAAATGGAAAAACTTTTTCCACACACCATGAAAATTAGCACGTACATTGAATGTCAATGTCAATCCAATTTATTGAAATAACAACCAAACAAAATAATCCACAAACCATCACCGAAATATAAACCCAAAGAAAAATCAAGAAGAAGAAATCTTATCAAACATGACATGAATATTTCAAAGAAACATTTCGCCTACATAAATGTACGTCTTCATGAATTCCTCCTCCATTAGGCGTCTTAAAGTATTTTTGTTTGTGCTTTAAAGATTTCTGTTTATTATATTTTCGATGCCTCTTCGTTTCAAGTCGATCTACAACAAGAATACATAAAATGTACACACATCTAACAAGCAATTAAAGAATAACATTTATTTTGTGTTGTAATTATGTTAGATTTCAATTCAATCGTACACATATGTACGTATAAGGAAATTTGTATTTTGTTAGTTGTAAGTATGTTACACATGTACATACAGTACAACAGATTTACTACTAAACTAGTCACGTAATTTAGAGAAATTTGTTCGGATGAAAATTTAATTAACAGAAATTTGTATGTAGTATGTGCAGTGAAAATGTATGGTTACAAGTTGAGAGGCCGGTTAATTGAAAATTGTTTTGAAAATTGGAAAATGGTTATTGTTTGTATTGTTAGAGTGGAAATGTAAACGATATGTGTTACTTTTTCAGTTTGCTTATAGTTGTGATTTGTAGGTGTAGGATAGGGTGACTAGATTTGTTTGGAGTGAATGTGGTACAGGTAGAATGCATTTTTTTTTTTTTTAATCAATTTATTTTATAACAACTGAGACCGTGCTCATCTAGCAATTTTTCTAGTAAAATTCACGTTTGTTGGGGTGTAACCCACTGGTTAGTCCCATAATCAATTAAACCTATTTACTAATTTTAATTTGGTGAGTTCAGTAGGTCAAGTGGCCTCGTTCTTTGGAGTCTTCTTTCGACGACAGGGTTATCTATCATATGGCAAATACAGGGGTTTCCATGTTCCTGGAGCCTTATTTCGTATTTTGCGGTATGCATTTTTATTTCATCTTTGACGTATTCCATCCGTAGGTCTCTGTGAAGGTCTTCATTTCTTGAGCACCACGGAGCATTGATCCGATACTAGATAATTGCTGTTTTCAATGTGAATATAGTTCTGAGATATACCTCTTGCTACATAAAAGTCGATTAGGTCCGGTATCTTAGCTTCGTCACTGGGCCAGTATGTTGGGGAACCACCAGAGTAAAATTCACATTTTGATGTCTGCCCTGCTTGAATCAATTCTTTACCCTTTGACGTCGTAAGTCTAGATCCCCAATAGGTGTTTTTTGCATTAAAGTCTCCTCCAATAATAAAATCACGTCCTAGCGATTTAAATAGTTTAATGTAGTCCTCCCTTTTCAAGTTATGCCGGGGAGGACAGTATATTGCGGAGACAGTAAGCTGTGTGTGTTTAATCTAAATCCTTACAGTAGTGACTTGCATTGTTTCTTCTTCGATTTCTGTTTGTACATGGTGTTTTATATTTTCTTTTATTAGTGATACCGAACCACCTCTTGCTCTTTCCGCTGGATGAATGGAATGATATAAGTGATAACCTCGGATTTTAACAAAATGGCTTTCGGATATCAGAAAAATGTCGATTTTTCTGTATTTAAAAATATTTCTATTTCTGGAATATGTTGCATAAGTCCATTCGCATTCCAGATTGCTATTCTGAAAGTTGTGTTCTTACTTAACATTTTTTATCGGATTGCATTGTGGGAGTTGCATTTTCTTCAGTTGATCAAATATCATGTTGTTCAGGTTACTTTGGTCATCTAGCCGCTTTATAATAGCTTCGATGCTGTTCATAATGTTTTCCATAATTCGATTATTTTCAGAGCCCATATATTTGGTTGAATCCGAGCCTTTCACTACCTGAGCAAATGTTCTTCTTTGCCCTGCGTTGCTTGGTTGTGGATTTTGATCCATCTGATTTGATGGTTGAATCCTTCGAATTTCATGATTTTGCGATTGATTTCGTGATTTATCTTTTAATTTTTGTAGGTGTTTAGCAACCTAACAGTCCCGATAATTGGCCGGATGTTGGCCTTTCCAATTTATACACTTAGCTGGCACATCTCTCCCTATTGTATATGGCCTGGGTAAAATGTTTACCTGAGCATTTTACACGTCTCGGATTTGTGGGTGTGATTAAATCCCTGACATTTCTTGCATTGGGGTATGCGTGTAGTGGTTCTCCTCATTGGTTCAATTTTTACCTTCATGTGAAGAATTGCGTTTATACCATAAATGTTTTGAACATTCTCTTTGTTGTCAAATACCAGCATAAAAAGACGGAGTCTCCTTTTTAATAAATCTCTACATTAATTTCCAATTATATTTTGGTTGCATACTTAAAATGCATTTGTGATTTGCTACTGTAATTATAATTAATTTCCCTTTGTTTTTGTATAAAATGTTATTCTCTCATTCTCTCAAATCTATCAAGTTAGTTGTCATTTTAACCTTTGCCATTCTTATCCCTATTGAGATTTAATGGCGATCATAATCGTAATTTATTTTTATACTAAAAATAAAGTTAATTATTATAACGTTACGATTGATGTGTTATTATTTAAATCAGTGCCGTTTTACTTAAGATATCAGATCTTACATTTTGGCGACCAGGATAAAGGAAATAGTAATATCCATTTCCTTCTACAGTTGTTTAACTAAAAAAACATAAAAATGGATAAGTCACAGTTGGAAGCTGTGTTAAAAGTAATGCAAGAACAAAATCAATCCTTCTTGAAAAAAGTGTTAACGGAGCAGCAACAATTTTTTAAAACCGTTACACCGAAAGTGGAAAATATTAATGTCACACAAGCGGTTCCAGTATTCCATTCAATCCAGAACGACAAAGTCACATGGTCAAACTATCTACTGCAACTCGAACAACATTTTGAAGGTAACAATGTAACGGTAGATAACCAAAAACGGGCGTGTCTTTTAGCGGGGGTAGGCAATGAAACAAAAAAATTATTACAAAAATTGTTTACGGAAAATCTGGTGAGTAAAACGTTTAAAGAATTGACTAAAAATTTGAGTGAGCATTTTTTGTCAAAAAAGCATGTGCTTGCTGCTCGATGTCAATTTAATCCAATTTTGATGAAGCCTAATCAAACATATTCTGATTGGGTAGCTGATTTAAAAGGCGCTGTGCGCGATTGTTTATTTAATTGTCAAAAATCAGATTGGAATATATCATATGCTGATTTTTAAATCCGTGATATGATTGTCAAACATACACCACACGATCAAGTACGTGTTAGTGCACTACAAGAAACAAATCCAACATTAGATGAAGTTTTGGAAATCGCCACCATCTACGAATCTACGCAACAATCGTGTAAAGAAGTTAAAAATGAACCGTTTGCAACAGCGGATGTTAATCAAATTAAATCGACGAAAGACGAGAAAAATCGTAATCATTTCAGCCGAAGTCAAACGCGTCAATTCAACCGAAACAGTCGTACGTCATCAAATTCGCAGCGGCGATATACAGGAAATCAATCGTGCCTAGGCTGTAATATTTATCATGTGCGTCGTGATTGTAAGCACATAAAATCTGTGTGTAATAACTGTGGTAAGTTAGGTCATATTACTGCAGTATGTTTGTCTCGTCCGTCTTCTAGAACAAATTCGAACGAGGGAAGCTCAAAACACTATGGCAGTGGTCATCGTCATCGTGGCAGAAGTCGTAATCGGAATTACAGTAACTATGATTCAGTTCAACAAAAAGAGGCAATTAATTCAGTTAGTTTGTTCCATCATATTAATTCAGTTGAAGTCAATGTCAACTCATCAAGCAACAATGATTCATTCGGTAAAATCGTCATGGATCTTCTTATCAAAAGGCGCTATTGATGTCATCATTTCGCTAAATAATCATTCATTTGATGGAAGTCTTCTGGTTGTTGATAGCAACAAAGCGACACACGTTTTGGAACTAGACTGGTTTAAATTAAAGCATTAAATTTTGACATTTCGTATTCAAAAAAATATTTGAGTTCTAAAAGTTCAATTAATTCTGTTTTATATTCTTCAAATCATAATCAACTCATTGGATCAAGTGAACAATTTGTGTGCCGAACATATGAATTTATTTTCATCGATTTTAGGTCTCTGCAAATCCTTCAAAACCGAAATAACCTACCGTTTGCGAACGTCAAACAAGTTCGAGAGGAAATCGACAGGCTGGTCGAGGAAAATCTTTTAAAACCAGTGAAGTTTAGTCGATGGGCTACACCAATTGTCGCGGCACCGAAACCGAACGGCAAAATCCGAATATGCGGTGATTTCAAAGTTACCTTATATCCGCAAATTGAGATCGACCGTTAAACGATTCCGCGAATCGAAGAACTTTTTCATAAATTACAAGGCGGCAGATTTTTTACAAAAGTTGATTTGTCTGACGCATATCTGCAAATCTAGTTATCAGACGAGTCAAAGAAATTAATGGTAATAAATACACCTTTTGGCCTATTTGAATACCAAAGGTTACCTTTTGGCGAAAGGTCATCGGTAAAATCAATTACTACAACAAATTCATACCAAAATTTTCAATGATTGCTGAACTATTCGTCACAAAAACGTTAAATTTATCTGCGGTCAATATCAGGAAGAATCGTTTGAAACGTTAAAAAACTCTATCATTAGCGCAACGCGCTTAGTTCACTACAATGAGAAGTATCCTTTGATTTTAGCTACTGACGCTTCAGCAATGGGAATTGGTGCTGTTATTTCTCATCGATATCCAAATGGCTTAGAGAAACCAATTGCATTCGCATCTAAAACACTCGATGCTAATCAACGTTCGTGTAGCCAAATAGAGAAGGAGGCATTATCAATTGTCTACGGAGTGACCAAATTTCACCAATATTTATCGGGTCGAAGTTTTGAACTTTTTACGGATCATCAACCACTAACGACACTTTTTAATCCGAACAAAAAGTTACCCGTCATAACCTTATATCGCCTCCAGAGATAGGCTATCCTTCTTCAAGGACACACTTATACCATCAAATATAAAAATACTACACAACATGCTAACGCGGACGCACTTTCACGATTGCCTAAAAATTTTGATGATTACGAATCAAAATTACTCAACATTCATCAAATTAATCAGGAAATCATTCAGAATTCCCCAATAAACGCAAAATTAATCGAAAAATTTACATCAGAAGATCAAATTTTATCAAAAATTTCCTATTTTATTCAATACGGTTGGCCTGAAACGCTCTCAAAAGAGGAGAAAACTGATTTTCAACGATATTTTGATCGTAAATTTTCATTTTCGTTACAGAACAAAATAATTTTACTTCACACAGATTACACCAGAGTTGTCATATCATATACGCTCCAAAAAACCGTATTACACATGTTGCATGATGGACACTGGGGAGTAGCACGAATGAAACAACTTGCTCGACTAGCTAAAAGTTGTGAAACATGTCAAGTTGCCTCCAGTGATCCGAAGAAGAATTTTTCCAGTTGACCGGTCGCTGAAAAGCCCTGGGAAAGAATACATATAGACTTTGCTGGACCATTTTTCAACAAAATGTGGTTAATTTGTGTTGATTCTTTCTCGAAGTACCCGTATACCGTGGAAATGTCTAATATCACATCAACAACAACAATTTTGGCTCTACAAAAAATATTTTCGCTAGAAGGTTTGCCTGAAACCATTATATCGGACAATGGACCACAGCTCGTATCTAACGAGTTCGAGGAATTTTGCAAGCTAAACTCAATTACCCATTTAACGACCGCACCGTTTCACCCAGCTTCGAACGGTCAAGCTGAGCGTTCTGTTAGAACATTCAAAACGTTATTTTCTAAAATAATGACAGAGGAGAAAAACAGTCAACTGGCTTTGCTGAAATTTTTATCAACGTATCGATCAACCCCTGATCCAATATCGCAAAAATCACCAGCTGAACTACTCCATGGGAGACAACCTCGAAATTTACTGTCCGTTCTCCTACCAAACGCACAACATCAACTTAGTGAAGATGAAAGCCAGTTTCAATCGAATCAATTCGTATTTGCAAAAAAATTCCCAAGAGGTGCCAAATGGATTGAAGGTCGAATCATAAAGAGACTGGGACGTCAAATGTTTCTGCTCGAGACCGAAGCCGGAGTCTGCAAGAGACATCAAAACCAGCTTCGTCGTAGGTATCTTATTCAAAAAATAATTTCTAATTTTAGGCAACCACCCAATTCAAATGAAGTCACATTGCCAAATCAATCGGATATGTCTTTCCATATATTGACCAATCATCTTCGCCAATCATTAAAAAAATTCTGGGTCCACATTTATCAGTATAATGTATAAGCCATTCGAGAGATACAAATATATAAAGGACTGAAACCTCATTTAAGTCTACTCCCAAATCAATACCAAACTGCATCTCTTAAGTCAGTCTTCAGCTCAACATCCAAAACAATATTTGTGTAAAATTTGGTTCAAATTGGTCAAGGCGTGTGGATTTGTTTAAATATCTTGCACCTATACAGGTTTTATAATGGCCAAGTAGGATAAAACTGATCTATTTCATAAAGGATTTTAGTGAAATTTGACATCCGTGATAGAAATGGGATCCTAAAATTATTTTTAGATACACTTAATATGGCCAAGTGGGATGGAAGTTGGCTATTTTCCAACCGATTATTAGGAAATTTGGCATGTGCATTGGAAATATAATTTTATAGTTTTTGATGAAATTCTGGAATATGGCCTGTATATTTTCGAAGAAAGTGGGCTGTATTTTTAGTTTGAAAATAAATAAATTACGACCATCATGGTTATTATTTCACTTTATTTTATTTTATATTTTTACATGGATTGTCACTTGTTTACTGTTTGACTTTCCGATCCGAACTAACTTAATTCGGTTTTTTTTTTACATAAAAAGGAAAACAAAAAAAATAATAAATGGAAGATATGAATTAGCAGCATGGTTGTGTAAATCATATTTTGATACTTATCGATATAATTAAAATAACGATTGAATTTAGTTTGAACATACTCCCCGCCTAGAACTATTTTTTCAAAAAATAGATCAACGACAAATTAAAAACTAAATTTAAAAAAATTTCAAATTATAACATAAATACATACTCATAATTCGATCTAAATTCATACTACATAATTTAAAAACTTATATTTACGTTTAAACATACATAAGACATAACATAACTAATAATTCATTTTGAAAGAATTTTGGATTATCCTTCAACTTCGACATTCAAACAAAACTGAATTCAACACTCAAATATTTGTGACCAAAATCCGATGATATAAAAAATTTATTGTTTATTGACTGAAACGTCCGGAAACTCTTCATTCTCAATGGAAAGGGGACATATTCGAGTAACCGCACGCTTGAAAATCGAGTTCGCCGTTTTGATTTTCACCACGCGAATAAATCCATCTTCACCCTTCACAGTCTCAATAATTCGTGCCAATGGCCACTTCAATGGCGGAACATTGTCCTCCATCAATATGACAAGATCGCCAACCTTTACATTTGGATGAGAAGTGACCCATTTTGTGCGCTTCTGTAGTTGAGATAAGTACTCAAGCGACCACCTCTTCCAGAATAATTGAAATTGGTGTTGAAGTTTTTAATAGTGACTTAATCTACCTTCACTGATGTGTTGCAACGATGGATCAGGGATCGACGTAATTGGTTGACCTATTAATAGATGACCAGGCGTCAGACACTCGTAATCATTCGGATCATTCGACATGTACCCGATAGGTGACGAATTAAGATAGGCTTCGATTTGAACGATGAGTGTATGAAGCATTTCGACAGTATACGACGAGTTACCAATTACACGCCTCTTATTGTGCTTTGCACTTTTGATGGCGGCTTCCCAGTGTCCCCCAAAATGCGGAGATCTGGGAGGAATCGTGTACCATTGAATCCCATGATCGACACAATATCTTAACACCCGATGCTCATGAACATCAGACAAAAATAACTCTCGAAGATCTTCAAGCTCAGATCTTGCTCCGATGAAATTAGTGGCGTTGTCTGAGTAGATATTTGCACAAAGCCTTCGTCGAGAAACGAACCGACGAAGAGCCGCTAAAAAAGCATCAGTGCTCAAATCGGTCGCAATGAACCGCTTTAGATGCTAGACAAATGAATAACGTAGCATACGTTTTAATTAGTGTTCGTGATCTGGCATTAGGTTTGGTCATGAATAGACCACAAAAATCAATACCCACGTTTTGAAACGGTCTGGCAGGATTAACGCGATGTTCCGGTAGTTGACGCATAATCTGTTCTAAGGCCCGAGGAAGAGCTCGAACATACCGTACGCAATTTTGGACAATCCTCCGACACAAACTTCTACCACCAATAATCCAAAATCGCTGTCTTAAATTGTACAACAATGCCTGAGCACCGGCATACAGAAGTCGATTATGCTCATAGTTGACAAGTAATTTCGTAAATGAATGGCTAGCAGGTAATAGAATTTGGTGTTTGTGATCAAACGGAATATTATAGAGTTGGGACATAATACCAACGATTGGGCGAAGTTAATTCTTGAATTTTAAATATTCGATTGGCGACGAATTTTTCGAATCTCGATGGCTCAGATCTGATACGAAATAATGTAATTTCAGAATCTTTCCAGTAATAACTCGAAGAAAACTGAATGCCCAGACTCGCAATTGCATACTCGGTCTTTTGAAAGAAAAAAAAATTATAAAATCTGAGTGAAAACCTCGAAAACTTCCGGAAAAACTCGAATAAAATTGAATTTTTTGCATGTTTTGATGATTTTGGACGCTGTACAGCGTGAAAATTCGATGCCAATCTTGAAAAGCTCAGAAAATCGTGGAATAAATTGATAAGAACACAAAACTAACGAAATAAATAAGAGATGGCGCTGAGGTGTACTCATTAATACCCCAACAAAGTAGATGGCGTTCTACGTTGACGTAGGCGTTGTGAAATTTGACAGATGTCTTTTCGCTGGTGATAGGTGTCCGTTTGCTATTAAATTGGAAATTTGAGTATTAATTCACTGTTTTATGATATTCGAACTGTGTGCATTGCATCCATGAACGGTGCCAGTATTATAATCATATGAAGTTCGATGTGATTTATTGGTGAAATTTATTGGTGCGTGACAAGTTCGGTTATCAAATTGGATTGCGGGATTGAGATTGATTCGATCGGTAAGTTCATTTTTGTGGATTTATGACTTCAAAGTAAATTAGTCAAATGAATCATTGTAATTTTTGGGAATGCACGATATCCGTGAGAATGAAACGCAAGAGCAACGTGAAGAATTAAATGAACAGAGACGTCCTCATATCGGACAAGTTCGCGCTGCACGAGCACCAGCTCAGGTTTAACAAAACGTAACTCCACGAAAAAGTGTCTAAAATCGCCTACATAGAACTTCGCTGCGTTGATATTGGCGCATTGTCTGCCGTGTGCCGACATTGCCAAGCATTGAAGTTCCAAGCAGAAACGCCAGGGCGCGGAATGTGGTGCCGATGGCAAAGTTTAATTGCCGGTTTTGACTTCGCAACCGGAGCCATCGCGTACTTATCTCTATGGAGATACAACGCTATCCAGACATTTTCACGAGTACACGCAACAGTACAATCAATGCTTTAACATGACGTCATTTGGAACCGATGTAGTTGTTCGTCAATCCAGCTACAATCTACTGTTGAACGATTGTACTCATCATATTCAAAATTCTCCTCTATTTTAAAGATTCAAGGGCAAATTTATCATCGAAGTGGAGCGTTGATGCCACAAGCGAATGAAGAAACCAAGTTCCTTCAAATTTTTTATTTCCGAATTTTAAGTTAGTTATCGTCTTGTGCTTTTCAATGTGCCAAATCGAGTGATAATCGGAGAACTTCAATATCTTTTGCATGAACCCGATGAGCTGGTTCGTTTGTTTCAAACAGTAACCGAACGCGATTGGCTGTGAAGAAACTGATGAACAACGTGATTCAAGCGATGATCATCAATGGCAAAATCAAAGGAGAGGATGTTCTAATTCCGAGAATTTCTCTGATTCCAACTGACATTCCGTTCGACTTCCGTTCGTTTGGCATACGTTATGATGATTAACAAATCGCAAGGTCAATTGTTGAAAGTGTACGGAATAAATCTGGAATTTCCGTGTTTTTCTCATGATCAGATATACGTCGCGTGTTCGAGAGTTGGCAAACCATCATCGTTGTTCATTTATGCGCCGGAGAACAAAACAAAAAATATTATTTGCCACAATGCATTGTATTGATTTGCATTGATTGTATTGATTGATTGAATTCTAATTTATTTCCACACTGAGAGAAAAAATCCAAAAAACAACTCAATTTTCGATAGATGCCTGAGTTTGAATCGAAATTTCCAGTGAATGGAATGTCCACTCAACTAAATCGTATATTAAGAATTGAGTTGAGTTGTTTGATTTTTCTCTCATCAAAATCAATTTTCGTGAAGGACAAAAGTATTTGCTCAGAACAAAGTAATTTCGGACGGAATGAAGTTGGCCGGGTCAGCTAATCAAATATACAAGTAAATACTTAATACAAAAGAACAGGGAAATCTTATAGAATGAAGCGACAAAGTTTTTACTCAAAATGTTGTGTACAAAGGAATTCTTAAATAAATAATTAATACGATATTTCAAATTTTGGTTTGACTGATCACTACTATTGGCCATACACCGCTGGAAGTGGTCCACTATGAGTTTATAATTTTTTCTGTAAACGAGCACTTTACTGGTTTTTTTTATAATGGACGACACTTAACGATTATTCATACTTGATTATATTGAGTTAATCTAACCGCTCCCCAACAAAGCTTATTTATTTATTGTAAACACTTTATAAACTTTCATGTCTTGATTATAAGACTTTATAAAGTTTAAATTATCGTTATTCCCATCAAAATATTTCATTGTATTTGGAATATACTAATCGACCACCAACATCATTCAGATTAAGTTAGGCACTATGCAAAGGTTAATTTGGTAGATAAAAACATTTTTTTTTTTGAATTTATTTATTCTTGATTTTGTTTTCGCCAAATTTATACCATCATCACAAACTATTTATATAAATACTAGTGGTGCTCTTTTTAACCGAATCAGTTTCAAATTTTCCATAGAATAGCTTAGACCAAACCAATAATATGTTTGGTAAATTAATTTTGTCGTTCTGTCTAATTGTAACTGTAGCTAGTGATACTGATTGTGGCAACGTAAAATGTGCTGATGTACTAAAACATTATAGTGAACTTGGGTGTACTCCCGTCAAAGTTAATAATGAATGTTGTCCATCAAGTGATAATTTGTAAGTTGTAAACGAAAATATATTTACAAAATATTTTGTTTCTTTAAATTCAGATATGAATGTCCGGATACAACGAATTTGGCGTTAGATAAATGTTACTGGAAAGACAAAATTTTTAATATTGACGAACGTGGACCCAGGGAAGAAGAAAGTTCATTATGCCTAGACGTGTGTTTTTGTGCAAGGTAATTTTTTTAAATTATTTACTTATTATGATTTAGTAATTTTAATTATTATACGTATTTTGAACCACATACCAGAGGTTTTTCAGATGAAAAAGCACCTAAATTCATTTGTGCCCAAACTGAATGTGCGCACCATCTTAATCCAGGATTTCAAGAATGTGCCAAACAATACACACTAGACGGCTGCTGCCCAAAATATTTGTGTAACGACGAGGAGAAGAAAACTTTAGGCACGACAACATGTGAAGTAGATGGAACATCATATAGAGTCGGTGAACGTATCTATCCAAAATCGAAATCGTGTTATAAATGTGTGTGTACGGAAAATTTCGACAATTCTACGATTATTGGTAATCCGGCTTGTAAAGAAATCAACTGTGGTGTCGAATTTAAATATTCCGCTGATTTTCGTAATGGTTGTATACCAAGATATTGGGGTACAAGCGATTGTTGCCCCATTGGATGGAGATGCCGTGAGTTAACCTAAATCAAATGTATTCGGACAATTTTTAATTATTTAACTTTTTTCATTACAGCTGAAAGCTCCGATAAAATTGTTCCAGCGGAGAACCATTCAACAGAACCAGCTGATTCGAAAGCCCAATGTCAATTTGGTAAATTAAAGCTTAAAGTTGGTGATGAAATCAACAAGGACAGCGAATGTGAAGTATGTAAATGCATTACCCCACCGCTGGCACATTGTGTGAAAACGCCAAATTGTAATGCTTAGTAAAAAACGTTGAAATTCAAGCGTTGGGTTTGGAAATAAAATTGTTTTGTAATTTTAAAAAGTCTAATCATTAATGACTGTCGTCTAAATTTATTTTGCGTTAATCTCAACTCGAGATAAACAAGTTATAATAACATGACATTGAGTTATTATTGCATTTTTGCTTGTTCCATACAGCGATAGACAAAGTGTAAAATAAAGTAATGACTCATCAGTTATTTTGGATAATTGATAATTTGCAAAAGGGGGAGTTAAATAGTTTAAGCCTAACTGGTTTGGACCAGACATAATGTGTCTCGTACGCAAAAATACTGACGTACCTTGAAAAAAAGATTAAAATAAATTCCGTAAGTTATTTATTAAAACAATTATGTCAGATATATTCAACCTTGTCGCAACTAGAAGATTAATGAAATATGAAATGATTTCGTTTTAAATACCAAACGATACCACAGACAATATTTTAATTCAGTTAAAAGTAACAGTCAATATATTCTGTTGAAAAGACATAACGCCGCGGTATATTAAACCTTTGGATAATCTGTCAGGAAAGGCAAGATTGTGATGTAATGAAAGTGATTTGGTCAAAAAAAAATTTTCCTTTACTTTGGTTATGGGCTACTCTGGTTCATAGTATCGATTTTACCGCAGCTATGCTACATTTAACCTACTATCTTTCAAATTTTATGCTTTTAACAAGAAGTTATTCAAAGGCAACTAAAATGCACATCTTAAAGAGAATAATGTGTATGTCGAATTTTCTTAATACATTCCTACATACTGTAAGGCTGCCATTCTCTTCACAAGTTAATTTATTAGGCAATCTATATATTAATACGTGAAGAGAAAACTTTGTACCCCTTTTACGCCGAAACTACACAACTGATTTTTATAAAAATTACACCATTCGAAAGGTATTCTTTTGTAGGTATGTGCAATCTATGTTAAACGAAAATCGGTTGGATAGTTCAGGAAAAATCGACTGAGGTAGTTTCCTTTACAATACATACACATAAAAGCCAAAAACGATCAAAGTAGTACAATAATACTTCAATTTTATTCTGTGAATGAATGAATGAAAATGATTTTGTTTGTATGTATGTAACTAAAATAGATTTTTTTTTTAATTACACTCATCAACGAAAATGTTATACATACATGTAACTCCAATCGAAAATGTTATACATGTAACTCTAATCCCGAAAATGTTATACATGTAATTCTAACGTAATGTACAAGTTTTCTTTATACAGAGAAACCCACTACATAGGTCTTCGACGGAACCAAAAATGGTGTCCGTTGCAATGAGGTTCCTTGAACTGAGGATTTGTGATTTTTTTTTATAAGAATTTTGTTTGAAAATGGGATTCAAAAATGATTTTAGATAAAATTCTGGAGTTGTATGACCAATTAGGAAGGTACTTGGCAATTTCTTATCCGATTTTGATGAAATTCAGCTTTTACGATGGAAATGGGATTGTAAACCGATTTTAAGATAAAGTTCTGGAATATAGAAAATTAGGAACGCTTTTGGACATTTCTAATCCGATTTTGATTAAATTCAAGAACTTGGCAATTTCTTATCCGATTTTCATGAAATTTAGAATATACGATGGAAAAGGGATTCTAAAATGAATTCTAGATAAAATTCTGGAATATGGCCAATTAGGAAGGAACTTGGCAATTTATTATCAGATTTTCATGAAATTCAGCTTTTACGATGGAAATGGGATTCTAAAATGATTTTTAAATAAAGTTCTGGAATTTGGCCAATGACGAAGGAATTTGGCCATTTCTTATCCGATTTTGATGAAATTCAGGTACTTGGCACTTGAAATTGGATTCTATAAAGTGATTATAAGTGATAATGGGATTCTATAATAGGATTCTATAAAGTAATTTTCAGATAAAGTTCTGCAATGTGACCAATAAGGAAGGGAGAGCTTAGCCGTTTTTTATCCGATTTTGATGAAATTCTGCATGGGATCCTAAAATGATTTTTAGATAAAGTTCTGGGATGTGGCCATAGGAGGAACTTGGCCAATCTTATCCGATTTTATAAAATTCAGCGTGTACGATGGAAATGGGATTCTAAAATGATTTTTATATTAAGTCCTGGAATATGGCGAATTAGGAAGAAACTTGGCCATTTCTTATCCCATTTTCATGAAATTCAGCTTTTACGATAGAAATTAAATTCTAACATGATTTTTAGATAAAGTTCTGGAATGTGGCCAATTAGAAAGAAACTGGTTATTTCTTATCATGTTTTGATGAAATTCAGCTTGTACGAAGAAAATGGGATTCCAAAACGATTTTCAGATAAAGTTCTTGAATATGGATAGTTAGGAAGGAATTTGGCCATTTCTTATTCGATTTTAATGAAATTCTGCATGTACGATGGAAATGGGATTCTAAAACGATTTTTAGAAAAGTTCTGGAATATGGCTAATTAGGAAGGCTGTTGGCCATTTCTTATCCGATTTCGTTTAAATTCAGGAACTTGGCCATTTTTTATGCGATTTTGATGAAATTTAGAATGTACGATGGGAATGGGATTTTAAAGTGATTTTTAGATAAAGTTCTGGAATATGGCTAACTAGGAAGGAACTTGACCATTTCTTATCCGATTTTCATGAAATTCACCTTTTACAATGGAAATGGAAATCTAAAATGATTTGTATATAAAGTTCTGGAATTTGACCAATTAGGAAGGCTTTTGACCATTTCTTAACTAATTTTGATTAAATTCATGTCGAATTTTATCTAATCATTTAAGGAATTGCCAAACAATATGGTCAATTGTGCGTCGCAGCAAGTACCTACATTTCGATCATTCGATGGTTTGACATGTTATATTTTCGAATATAATCGGCAAGGACACTTCAAATGATGAAAGGGTTTTTACAAAAATCATCGTTTACACAGAAGTTCTGAATCATTAAATTCACTTTCAAACTATTTTAAGTTCAATAGACAATATTTAATTTTTTAACTTCCCATTTTTTTTTGATTTAATGAAAAATACATGAAAGCATTATGAGTATTTTTTATTTCATTTTTTATTTAAATTGTATATCATTTGCAAAAGATGGGCAAAATAACCGTGAAGCCCTGGCGAAACCTGGTCAGTATGGCAATAAAAAAACCCAAGGACATTCGCGTTAATTTGATTGAATAATAACATGAAAAACTGACAATGAATTATATCAAAAAATAAATACGAATACAAACTGTAAGTAATTGTGCTTTTTTTTCAACTGTTAATAACTTTTAATTTTAAATTTCATATATAGGTATTGCAGGGAATTAAGGCAAATAATACACGCTAATGACGTATTTGTACACGCAAAATTCAAAACAATTATAGGTTTTAACTTCAAATTCGCAATTACCAACATTAAAATCAATTTATTCCCAAATGAATTCATATTCATCCCACATGAAATTCAAAATTTTCCCGTTCTAAATAATACTAATGCAAAATAATTTTATTCTTGTAAAGTTCAAATTAGTGAAAATAAAATTAAAGTTCAATTTAAATAATTTCAAATTCGTTTATTTTTTAAATTTATATTTATGGTTTTACAAAGTTCAACGTGTGTAAAATTATACATATTACTAAGTATGTGGTGGCTCTTCGTAGCCGCATTGATCGCGTTGGTTCTCTTATATCCGAATCTGCTAAATCGTCAGAGCTTGAATTAAAAATTTTGTTTATCCCATTTGCAACTGGTTGCGGTGGTTGCCTCATTTTAAATATACAGGTTTTGCACTCCGAATTAAACCGTTTGCAAAATCTAATCGCCCTTTTCCAGAATTGTCTACAAAATCTCGGTTTTTATCAATTTTGGAAAAGAGGGATTTTACTTTTAAAACGAAAATTACCAAAAATTATAAATTCTGGAAAATGGAGAATTTAATTTTAAAAGAAATACAAATAAAAACCGTGATTAAAACCAAATTTATAAAAACCGAGATTTTGAAAGCTGAGATTTTGAGACACTCCCCCTTTTCCAAATCAAATTTGCTTTTATCGAAATCAAATCCACCTTTATCCTAAACATATTTATCCTTTTTCAAATCAAATCCAACCGTAGATGATATAAAACCAATAGAATTTATTTAATTTAATAAATTTAGTGTATTTACAATAAATTCTAGATACAAAATAACAAGTTAATAAAATGAAATAAATAATTATAATAGGGGTATAAAATTCACCTTAAAATTCGGCCTAAAATTATTTGAAAATTCACATTACATAGATGTCATCCTAAAATAAACTGTAGAATTCATCCCAAATTGATCTAAATTCAATATAAAATTCATTCTAAAATTTACCATATAATGTCTTGCTAACTAGAAATTCACCTTAGAACGCACCTTAAACTTCACCGTACAACCCAGTCTTCAAGTTCAACTTAGACTCACCCCAAAATCAATCCAAATTCTCCATCAAATTCATCATAAATTTGCCCCAAATTTACATAAAACTCTTCCTAAAATTCACATTTAAATCAGCCTACAAGTCACACTAAAATTAACCCTACAATGTTACTTAAAACTCTCTCTAAAATATACCCTTTAATTCAAACCAACCTACAGAAATCGCCCTAAAATCATTGGAAAATCTTCTCTAAAACTAACCCTGAACTTTACTTTAAAATTCACCCTAAATGCCTGAAAGCGAAAACCCTTAGAATAAGAAATAAGAATAAGAATTTTATCAAATTTAAGAATTCTGGAGTTTGGAAATTTTAATAGTGGAAAAATTAATTTAGGATTTTACAAATTTTATAAAATCGTAAAATCAAATTCATCGTTTATTTGGTATTTGGAAATATTGAACGAATTTTGTAACGTAGTTTGGAAGGAAAAGAAATTAGGAAATTTAGGACAATTTAGAAGTTTTGTATTGTGGGGATATTACAATTTAATAAAATTATTGCGAATTTGGGAGCGTAAAAATGGAAAATGGAAACTTAAAGATCTAAATCTTGAAAATTAGTATAAACTCAGAAATTCGTCAAACAATGGGTCGTGCTTAATGGGAGATCATCATCGACGCACTCCCCAAATGCCGGAGTCCCTCAGGGGTCACCTTTGTCACCGACCCTGTTTTTGCTATACATCAACGATTTGCTGGATAGCACTGTAAACCCTATCCATAGCTTTGCGGATGATGCCACATTGCATTCTTCTATTTCATTCGAGGCGGAGCCTAGCATTACAGATCTAAATAATAAACGGTCAGAAGTCGTAACTTCTCTTAATTCCGATTTAAGTACAATATTTGAGTGGGGTAACAACAACTTAGTACAATTTAACGAGAAAAAGACACAAATATGCACATTCTCACGTAAAAAAAAGTCGCAACGACTACCCATTTGTGGTAAAAAACCATATCCTTATGGGTTGCGACTCAATTCGACTGCTTGGTGTTCAAATAAGTAACAAACTCAAATGGAATGAACACATTGTTGCATTGGCTAAATCAGCTTTAAAAAAACTCGGGTTCCTGAATCGATGCAGAAGGTTTTTCAAATCGCATCAAGTTCTCCAGATATATAAAACCTTCATCCGACCATGTATAGAGTATTTCTGTCAAGTTTGGGGAGGTGCGTCTGGTACCACCCTCCACTTATTGGACAGGGTTCAACGCCGCGCTATCAGAATAATACGGAATCCCAGACTTACTCAAGAACTAGACAGCTTACAGCATCGCAGAGATGTTGCAGAACTCTGCGTCTTCTACAGATGCTTACATGGTAAATGTTCTGCAGAACTATCGGAGAAAATACCACCATTCGTTACAACAATAAGAGTAACAAGAGGAACAACCAATGCACATAGGTTTACGGTGAAGCTCCCGAAACCTCGAACTGAAGAAATCAAGCGCGAATTTATTTATATACCGAACATAAAAAAAGTGGAATTCGCTAATACATTTCAAATTTCCGAAGGAATATAAAATGAATAAATTTAAGGTAGCTATTAATCTTTACTTGCAGGATCGCGCATTGGGTGTAGAAGCTCTGACAGTTACAAGGAGCTAGGACCGTTAATAAGTCCGCTCTGCACCCAATTAAAAAAATTGATAAAAAAAAAAAAAAAAAAAAAAAAAAAAAAAAAATATTTGGAAAAGGAGGGGCGTATCAAAATCTAGGTTTTCAAAATCTCGGTTTTTATAAATCTCGGTTTTTATTTGTATTTCTTTTAAAATTAACTTTCCCATTTTCCAGAATTTATAAAAACGCAGATTTTGTAGCACCGAGATTTTGAAAACCGAGATTTTGTGGACAATTCTGGAAAAGGGCGATTAGATTTTGTAAAAGGTTTAATTTGTAGTGCAAAACCTATATATTTAAAATGAGCCAACCACCGCAACCATTTGCAAGTTTGATAAACAGAATTTTTAATTCAAGCTCTGACGATTTAACAGATTCGGATATAAGAGAACCAACGCGATCAGCCAGACCAATGCGGCCACGAAGCAAACCACATACTTATTAATAATATGTATAATTTTATACAAGTTGAACTTTGTAAAACCATAAATATAAATTTAAAAATAAACGAATTTGAAATTATTTAAATTGAACTTTAATTTTATTTTTACTAATTTGAACTTTATAAGATTAAAATTATTTTGCAATAGTATTATCTAGAACGGGAAAATTTTGAATTTCATGTGGGATAGTATGAATTCATTTGGGAATAAATTGATTTTGATGTTGGTAATTGCGAATTTGAAGTTAAAAACCAATATATGCAATGATTATAGAGGTATACTCTTTGACAAAAGAACCTCAATAACGCTCAAACTTAAAAATTTTATGAATTACGGTCGAATTTCGACCCACTGGGCGACCACTAGTATAAATTAATTTATCACTGTCGATTTTTCAGTTTTGAAAAGCGTCTAGTTCTAAATTTAAATTGCCGTACGTTGCATTTATTCAGGAATATGAAACACGTAATCACTTGTTTCATATTTGTTTAATAAATAACATAATACTCCGTCTGCGATAAACTCCGCGATTTTGAATTTTAATTTATTTAATTTTATCGAGCCGATGAGGCGAAAAATATTTAATTACAAAATTAATGTCTTGATCGGACGCTAGTTCAAATAATAATAAATTAAAATTCAAAATCGCGGAGTTTATCGCGGAATATTATGTTATTTATTAAACATAATTTGGTGACCCCGACGTGATATTTTTCACGTTAATATACATATTGTGATAACTGTTGCAGTTTTGTGAATCATTATCACAGATTTGGAATATACAAAATTCCAAAAATAATTCATCTGGAAATCTGGAGTTATTTTTCTTGGATCGCCGTTAACAATTTGGATCACAGCAGTAATTTTCCTGTTTGTGGAAGTCAAAGAGAGTCGTGTCCAACGATTGATTCTGGAGGCTTAGAAGGATAATTTATTTTTTAACCTAAGCAATATTGGTAACTATAAACCATTTAAATTTTATTATAATTTTGATTAAATTAAATTCGTTTCATAATACAATCACATGAAAGGTTAAATTATTTTAGTGAATTGGTTCTTATCCGGTATATAACAACCGTTGTCGCGTTAAAACATTTTAGTGTAGTGAACTTTCGCCGTTATATAAAACCGGTATATTTATAAAACATTTTAGTGCAGTTGTTATTCTTTGTTAATCAGAAACCGTTCACCGTTAGTCTTCTTCCGCAATAATGACGGATGCTAAAATAACAAAGTATAAATCGAAATTGGCTGTTATAGCAGGCCAAATAGATCGAATAGATGATTTTGTTCAAACTGAAATATCAACGGCAGTAGATTTTGAAGTAGACTTATACGGTTAAATTCATTAGAAAAATATTTTGAAAATTTTGAATCTAACCAAACGGCATTAGAATTAGAATTGGACATAAATGAATCAAAAACCAATTACCGAGCAACTTTTGAGGGAAAATATCATAAATTAAAACCTGCATTGCTAGTTGAGATTAGTCGAAGAAAAAATGAAACTAGAACAAATTTGAAGCCTGATCTAAGTGAAGAAAGTCTCACTAATTTAGAGCTGCCTAAAATTAAGTTACCATCATTTTCTGGAGAAATCATGAACTGGATTCGACTTCAATTAACTCGGGTGTGGGTTTCACAGGGTTGGAAAATGACAAATATCGGTGACTCACCTAGACTCAACATCTAGAAATTGTCCACCATAAAAAAAAATTATTGTTTTCCGTAACACTCAAACAATTAATTAATTTTTACCACTTGTGAGAGAAAATGTTTTATAAGAACAAGAACTTTCTTCAAAAAAAACTTTTAAGCACAGCAAAAAAAAAATGGCGTTTATTGCACGTGCTGTACTAAAATGTTTAAAAAAAAAAAATGAATGTGCATCACCCTGCGATTTCTTACGGGTCAGATACACAAAATAAATAACTAATTGAGGCACTTTTTTTTTTTTTTATAATCTCCACACTGCACTGTTTTTATATAAAAAAAAACACTAGGTTCTAGGTATACCTTTTCGAAGAAAATTTTTTTGTTTGTCCAAAAAAAATTACAAAAAAAAAACGATGTGGGAATTCCTCAAAAATGATGATCTTCCATTTTTCCAAAATACCAATGGTGGTGTGCTGCTTCGATTGATCAATCGAATAAAAAAAAAATAAAAAAAATATGATCCGCAGTCAAAAAATTGAGTTGTGATGGCGGTCCGATGATCCGTTGTTACCATCAAAAATCCAAAGGCAAAAGGGAATTAAAAATGACGCGTCCACAACTTATATAAGTTTTGTTTTTTTTCCGATCCATTCCACTGAACCGAACTTGTCATCACCAGAAAAATTTATTATCCATTAGCTTCATCCATCGGAAAATTTTGGAACTATGGAAAAAAATTGCTCAAAAAAAAAACAAACAAAATTCTATTTTAATTAGATGGAGCCAATACTGCTTGATAATAAAAAAAAAAATGAAAACAAATAGACAAATTCATTGAATAAAACATTTTAATTGTGTTGGCCATCATAAAATAAATATTTTTTTTTCCTCTTGTTTACTTCCTCAATACAAGAAGACAACACAATCAATGAATGTGACCATAAAATATAATTATAAAAAAAAATCAGTTTACCTTTCCCAACATAATAACTCATCCGATTCATATCAACACAATAACAACAATTGCCCTGAGATAATCTCGCTTCATTTTCAGCGAGTTACAAGACTAGATACATTTACGAGAACAAAATGGGAGGATGAGTGTCCTCATGATAGATTAGCTAGGTTGGATGAACTTTTGACCTTTTTAGACAGACGGTCCCACACCTTAGAAGGTCTTAGTTTATTAAAGGACCAAGCACAACAAACAGCCGCAGCTCTGCCTAGCAAGCCTCACTATAATCAGAAAAATATTCGTCAAAGAACTTCTAAATTATCTCTTATTTCTTCAGCCATCATTGCAAATCCAACTTCAACTCTCGCTTCATCAAACAACGGTGATAAGACGGTATCATCGCTCGTCGCGCGAACCACTACAGTTAAAGTTTGTTCGTATTGCGCAATGCCAAAACACAATATATACAGATGCAGGCCCTTCATCAACCTTTCAATAAATCAACGACAGCAAGCAGTGTCTCGTTTGCACTTGTGTTCAAATTATCTACTTGATGGTTCTCATACTGCGGACTCGTGCAAACAATCGGGATGTTATGAGTGTTCAGCCAAACATCACACGTATCTACATCAGTATCCAATATCGAGTTCTAATCAAAATATAAATAATAATACTGCTCAGTCGGAAGCTCAAAGCCAATGTATCATTACTCAGTCAGCTGCAACGAACAGTGTTCATACAGCTGTTGGCTCTATTACTTCAAATGATTCAAACACTAGAATCTTAAGTCAAAATGTCAAGTCTTATTGGCTACTGCCGTAATACACGTATTAGATAAATACGGTTTACCAGTAGCATGTAGAGTACTACTTGATTCAGGGTCACAATTGCACTTCATTACAGAAAATTTGGCCCAAAAATTATGAGTTAAGCGCTTCGGTATCCATAGCCCAATCACTGGAATTGGCAATTGTGAGGTTAATGCCAAGGAATGTACGATTCTCGCAATTAAATCTCGAATTAGCCAATTCTCCATCACCATCGAAGCACTAATATTGCCTATAATTACCGGACATCAACCAAGCAACTTTATTGATATTCATAATTGGCCACTTCCACAAAACATAGAATTAGCGGATCCCAAGTTCAACTATCCATAAACAATAGACATGTTGACTGGTGCTGAGCTCTACTGTTCACTAATGTCGGAAGGACAAATAAAATTCGACGATAATATATGCCAGTACTGCAAAACACAGCCTTCGGTTGGATCATTACTGGTAGAACTATGTCGCCGCAACCAACTATCCATTGCAATATGGTCTCTACAGCTCCTAGTCCATCGTTGGAGCAGCTATTTAATAAATTCCGTGAACGGGAAAGACACGACTCTCTAACGAACCAATACACCGTCGAGGAACATGAATGTGAAACATTTTTCCAAAATACTGTAACGCGGGATTATGCAGGGAGATATATCGTACGCCTGCCTTTCCGTGCAGAACCTTTCATGTTAGGAAACTCTCAGAATACAGTCATAAAACGTTTCCATCATCTGGAGTGAAAATTAGGTTAGCATCAGGCTCTTCGAAAAGCTTACAACCAATTTAGGGCGGAGTATGAGGAACTCGGTCACATGCAACCGATCGAACTGAGTGATATTCAGCAACCACATTATTTTTGCCACACCATTGTGTACATAAAATGGACAGTTCATCTACGAAATTAAGAGTGGTTTTCGATGGCTCTTCTAAAACCACTTCGAAAATGTCTCTCAATGACGTCCTGATGGTTGAGCCCACCATACAGCCCGACTTGTTTTCAATTATTGTAAAATTTCGCACCCACAAATACGTATTCACTGCGGACATTTCGAAGATGTATCGCCAAATTATACTTCATGAATCGGATCGCAAATTCCAATGTATATTTTGGCGCGATGGTCCAGAGAAACTACTAAAGGCGTATACGTTAAATACAGTTACATATGGTACATCTTCGGCACCATACCTAGCAACTCGATGTCTCACACAATTGGTCGATGACGAAAGAGCTCCGAATCATCTAGCTACTCGTGCCATTAAAGAAAACTTCTATGTGGACGATGTCATGACCGGCTCCAACACTATTGATGACTACGTTAAATTGCGGAATGAACTAATTTCACTCTTGGAAAGAGGAGGATTCGAGCTACGTAAATTTTGCTCAAACTATCCTCCTGTTCTGGAATCCATCCCAAAGGATCACCGTGAAGTGCATCTCAACATTATGAATAATGACGTGATAAAAACGCTCGGTTTGATTTGGCAACCATCACAGGATTACTTTCATTTCCACATAATTCCAGTAGAGTACGAGGTTCTAACCAAGCAAATTATACTATCGGATCTAGCCAAGATATTTGATCCTTTAGGACTGATAGGACCAGTAGTTATTTTAGTCAAAATCTTCATCCAGAAGCTTTGGAAATTAAATTCGCATTGGGGTGAAGTTATTCCAATAGAATACCAATCTCGATGGGTGAAATTTCGGCAACAGCTCTGTGATTTAAATAGCTTACAAATATCACGAAACATTTTTCCATTCGAATCAATTAAAAAGATACAACTTCATGCGTTCAGTGGCAGTCGATACGGGTGCAGACATAAGCATCATAAAAAGAGAATTTATAAAACAGGATGTATTATGTTATCCAAATTTAAAAATAATTATAAAAGGAATAAATCCGGAATCAGTACAAACCATGGCATTGTGTCCATCACAGATATACCTATCCAACAATATTTCGATATCACATAATTTTCACATTGTGCAATCAAACTTTCCAATAAATTGTGCAGGAATAGTTGGTAACGATTTTCTTCGATCTAATCAATGTAGCATTGACTACTCTCGTAACATGATAACCATAAATCCAACAACGATAAAAAAACAAACATTGTCACTAAATCTTTCAACGAATAATCCACCAATAATTATACCTAGCAGATCAGAAAAAAACGTAAAAATGCGATTTAAAACAAACCAAGACAATGAATATCTTTGCCCGTCACAAGCCTGGTGTATATATAGCCAATTCAATTATTCGAGTTAAGAATTCGTTCGCAACTGTAAGCATAATAAATACAAACGATTTTCCAGTTGAATTAAAAGATGTTTATGTTGAACCAGAATCATTAAATGATTATCAACTTCTTCGATTAGAAAATTGGACAGACAAATTGGAAAACCGGTTAACCATTTTACAAGATGAAATACAAGTAGATCATATGAACATCGAGGAAAAATCATCGATAATTAAAATTTGCCTTGAATATAATGACATCTTCCATCTACCTGGTGATCAACTAACCACTACAAATGCTGGATGTCACCGTATTCCTCTTAAACCGGAATCGCAACCCGTGAACGTAAAGCCATATAGACTTCCACAGGCAATTAAAGCCGAAATCAACGCTCAAGTGAATCAAATGCTTGAACAGGGTATAGTATAAAATATCAATAGTTGTTTTAATTCTCCTTTACTTGTGGTCCCGAAAAAATCCAACAATGGCAATAAACGATGGCGTGTGGTTGTGGACTTCCGTCGTCTAAATGAAATAACCGTGGATGATATTTTTCCTCTCCCAAATATTGTCGATATATTAGACCAACTGGGTGACGCAGTATATTTCACTACATTAGACCTTGCGGATGGTTACCATCAGATTGCTCTCAGCGAAGATGACAGATCAAAAACCGCGTTCAGTACCCAAATGGAACATTACCAATTTACGAGAATGTCCTTTGGATTGAAAGGGGCACCCGCCACATTTCAAAGAATTATGAACAATGTATTATCAGGACTGCATGGCTTAAAGTGTTTTGTATACCTGGATGATGTCGTCGTATATGGATACAACCTTGCCGATCACAATAGAAAACTTACTGACGTGTTTCAATGTATGCGGAAATATAACTTAAAGCTTCAACCGACGAAATGCCATTTTTTACGAAAGGAAATTTGTTACTTGGGACACATAATCACAAATTATGGAATAAAACCAGATCCCTCAAAAATAAGCGCAATACAAGATTTTCCGGTTCCTAAAACACCAAAACAAATAAAATCCTTTATTGGTCTTATTGGTTATTATCGTCGATTTATAGAAAAATTTGCCGAACTTTCTCAACCTCTTAATGCACTCTTAAAGAAAGATACACCTTTTATTTGGAATGCCTTTTGCCAAAATAGTTTCGAAATATTAAAACAAAAAATTATAACTCCTTCAATTTTGCAGTATCCAAATTTTACCAAACGATTTTACGTGACGACAGATGCAAGTAACTTTGCTCTAGGAGCTGTTCTTTCACAGAGGATAAGCGATGATGACCTGCCCGTAGCTTATGCAAGCCGGGTCCTGAATAAGGCTGAGCGTAATTATTCAACTGTGGAAAAAGAACTGCTGGCAATTGTTTTTGCTGTCAAACGTTTCCGACCATACCTGTACGGAGTAAAATTTAGTATAATCACCGACCATAAACCATTGCTGTGGTTAAATAAATCCAAAAACCTGTCATCTCGTCTTATGCGCTGGAGAATAGAGTTGGATGAATTCGATTACGAAGTAACATATAAAGCTGGGAAGTACAATGTAAACGCGGATGCTTTGAGCAGAATTTCGTTAGATCCTGTCGGTCAAAGTAACGTCAATGTCATTACACGATCCAAGTCCAAAATAGATATTGCTCAAACCAATTTGAATCAGCCAACTGAAAATACAATAACTCCTGTACATGAAGCATCTAATCTCTTACAATCAAGTGAATCTACTCAACAAAATTCTAACATTGAAAACTCAATTATAAAGTTGCAAAATGAACAGGATATAGGAAGAATTATCGCAGACTTTCATGTATCATCTTTAGGTGGACATCAAGGCATTGAACGAACATATAAAAGAATAAAAGCATATTATTATTTTCCAAAAATGTGGAGCACAATTCGAAAATTTATATCCAAATGCGAATCATGTCAAAAAAATAAGGTTTCAAAAATACACAAATGTCCTATGGTGATAACAACTACGTCAAAGCGCCCATTTGACAAAATATTTTTAGATATCGTTGGACCTTTAAATCCTTCTTATAATAACAGTCGATATATTTTAACAATTCAGGATGATTTGTCAAAGTATTCCTTGGCTGTCCCAATAGAAAATCAAGTATCTGAAACCATCTCGGAAGCATTTGTAGAGAACTTTGTATGTCGATTCGGCGTACCGCTTTGTATATTAACTGACCAAGGGACAGACTTTTTGAGTATTCTATTTAAAACTCTCTGCAAAATACTAAAAATAAAGAAAATCCAAACTACTGCCTACCACCCGCAGACTAATGGAGCGTTAGAAAGATCGCATCGAACTTTAGTGGAATATCTTCGTAATTATACAGATAAAAATTCAAACGAATGGGGCAAATGGTTACCTTTTGCTATGTTCACATACAACTCTACTCCCCATTCGTCTACAAATATTATGCCTTTTGAAATTATACATGGTTTCCAACCAAATATACCGACCAGTTTAAAGCATAGTACCAGAATTTATTACAATCAGGAAGATTACATTCAAAACTTACGGACCAAACTTGCAAATTCCTATGAGATAGCACACAATAATTTAATAAAACAAAAGGAAAGGTCAAAGTTATACTACGATCGAAGAGCGAATAATGTTCAATATCAAATAGGAGATAAGGTATTGTTAAGAAATGAACAGAGTAAGGGAAAATTCGATCCGATATGGAATGGACCCTTCGACGTACTAGAAACGCATTCAAATCAAAATACTACTATACGCATTGGTAGAGGCACCCGATTAGTGCATAATAATCGTCTAAAATTATTTTTGCAATAAGTATTAAGAAAAATGAAACTGAAAAAATGAAGTCTTTTAAGAATGAATAAGCATACTGATTTGAACGATTATTGTTATTGTACAAAATTATATTAATTTAATTGTTATTAAAGGTTAACTCTTTTATTAATCGAACATGTAAAAAAAAAAAAACAATAAAATTAAAATGTTCGGAATTCATAAAATTAAAATAAAGAAAATATAAAAAAAATGTAAACTAGATATTTAAGTACACATAATATAAAAAAAAAAAATATTGTTTAGATTATAGTTACATAAATAAACTTATAGAAAAATAATCTTATGTTAAGATTATTTATTTTTGTGGGGAAGGTGTTGTATAGCCCTGCATTGGGGTTGAATTGTTGTATAGCCCTGCATTGGGTTTGAAGTAAACAGAAGATATATGTATGTAAATAATAAACTTATTAAATGTTACAAAAATCATTTAGTCAGTTCGGTATCGTATCTTAAACCTAAAACATTGTAAATTAATAAATAAAATGTAATAAAATCAAAAACATAATACAGAAATAAAAACTTTAATAAAATCAAATAAATTAAATTATTACAATAAATAAATTGAATTATAAATAAAATAATATAGTAATGTAATATGTATTACAAAAGTTATAGTTTCATTTTACACATCGAACATAACCACCTTAAGATTTGCCTATAACACTTATTTTGCTCCATGTCAAAAAATTTTCAAAAGCTTGCAAAAGGAATGCCGTCATTCACTTATAACATAGATTTTCTCAAAACATTTAAAATAGAGGACAGCCAGACGGCAACCAAAGTTCGTTCCCGCAAGATAATGTAATCGAAATCATTCTTGTTGAGGAAGTTTCTAGTGACGACGATGTACATCCGAATTTTATCAGAATGATTTTTATTTTTATTATTATCAGTTTTATGAATAAACTTCTCTTTTACTGTCTTTAAAAAATGATTTTTTGTCAAGATTTTCTGACATTTGGAAAATAAATAGAAATAAACTACTAGATGTGTACTAAAAAAATTTCCCTATTTCATCAGTTCATAATTTATTTTCAAATTTCAGGAACTCTGTTGTGTCCTACATAAAACCATAGAAGCATTGTCTTGACGGCAAAATTAATTATAGTTCTAAAAATTAATTTTATGATCATAATTTGTAGTTATCGTCTTGACGGTAAAAGTAAACTACTATACCATCCCTCCTTTCGTCAAATGCGCGAACTAGTTAGTTTGTTATTGTTATTAGACGTCAAATTTTCAATTAGGCGTCAATGAATGTTATTTATTTCTAGCACTCAAGCGAATTTGTGAAGCTTTTTAATTTATATTTGAAAAAAATTAACAAACCAGAAAATCAAGAAAAGATGAAACCGAAGAGTTTTATTTATTTCTAATCAGAATGTTTGAGCCTGCAAAATAAAATAAACGCGAACATACACAATAGAAAACAGAAAACATTCATTTTTTTAAATTTTTGACAAACTGATCGAAGCGATCCACCCGTATTTTCCGAGAAGTAGAAGTATGTTCCAATTAATTATGGGTATTTAGGATAATTAATTATAGTACTATGATGTACTAAAAATGGTTAAAGTAGGTCCGTATTTTACATTAGCTGTGTAATATTACACTAAATGCTGATGCTAAATCAAATTATCCTCTAATTAATTATTCCGTCAAGACAAGGCTAGAATTGTTGCGAACTCATAAATATACATTTTATTAAAAATTATCATTTAAGTCAATGAACTACGTTATGTAACATAGTTTAACATTAAATCTATCACATTTAATGTCCAAATATTCAAATAATTTTAACTGGACTGGAAAAATCAAAAAAGTTTATCGCGCTCTCGAACAGCAATCTATAGAAAAACGCAGCTTATTTAGATTGTATCAAATTTTCGAGAAAATCGCTTAAAAAATAAAAAAGTTATGAGGTAACATACAGGGTGTTTGGTGCATCGTTTGCCAAATTGAATTGGCCCAAAGGGGGAGTCATTTGCTATCTCTTAAGCCCCAATAACTCATTTTTGGCCCTACACATTTTTTTATTTTAACTTTTTAATTTTTATTTTGAAAAATCGCAATATTCAGCATTCAAACTTAATTTTTGTTTTAAATTATTGGTATAGGTTTCAAATTTAATATTAATTCTTACGCTTACTGTTGTATGAGTCTATTAAATTCAAAATTCGTCACAGATACCATCTACTTTGTTTTTATTAACTCTTAAAATGTTTGAAAAAGGTAAAAAAAAACTTAAACCTCAACTTTACATTGCAATAAAAAAAAAAACTAAAAGTGATCGTGATCTTCGAACTTTTGTATAAGTTCTCTAGTATATCCCCTTTACAACGCTATGCAATATGCCATAAAACCATTTTAAATACTTTACTAAATCACAAAATTTGTGTATCGGGACACATCAGCCTGATATTCGACATTCGCGATAAAAACTGTTCTTTGCTTAAATAACTTACGCTAAGTAGCCAACAACTACTATCTCACTCTTCCGTGGTAAAATTTGTCGCCTATCCCTATCTTAACATACATTTATGTATGTAGGTACTATCGTTTTTGGACTTAAAATTAAAAATCATTTTTTTATAAAAATGAATCTTTATTTAAAAATTATAAATCTTGCTCAAATTGTTGACCTCCATTGCGTATGCATGCGCGACACCTTCGCTTTATTTCCACTATAGTGGTGCGTAAACACATTTCGTATTTAATTTTGACGAAAGCCGCTTCAATGCGTTGTACTAAATCGTCCCTAGACTGAACTTCCGTGACGTATACCAGTGCTTTGTCCCGTCCCCAGACGTAAAAATCTAACGGAGTTAGGTTTGGGTACGATTAATCTCCAATGTGCAGGACAACTGTCATTTTGAAAAATAATAAACCTGATTGCATTGAAAATTGGCACGTGTGCTACCAATTCGGGCAAGTCAGTTTGTAAAAAATCAACGTAGTTATCCACGTTAAATACTCAGGTAAGAAGCCCGAAAAACAAAATAAAATTTTAGTAACGTAAAATGACTGTCCTGAGACTTAGGACCGTGCAGACATTACGCAGACTATTTTGGACAAAAGTGTTTAATTAGTTCAGGTTTTGGCAGACCTTGGGCGGTTATAATGTCTGCGTGTTCGGACTTAATCAATTTTGTTTTTCGGAAGTCGAATTTAATAAAACTTTGTTGGTTAAATTGTCTGGCGTAATATTGACCTAAAGGTAAACATTTTACTGACTCAGTGAAATCGCCAATAACCGACTTAATAACAAATACTGTCGAGCTTTTGTCGGTTTTAAAGGTAAACATTTCACTGACGAAATTATTGATATGTAACCGTCTAAAAACGGTGTTTGAGACCGATAATAGTATTAGTAAAATTGTACTAGAACAGCAAAAACAAATTAATTAAATGATTTATTTTTAATTCTGTATATAACGCTCTTTATTAAAATTATACTAAATTTACATAATAAAAATCATGGTCATTAAAAAAAACATTAAGCATTCAATACAAACGTAAAATTGGTACTCAAAATAAAAAGTAATTTATAATATGTATTTACATAATTTACAAAAACCAATTCTTTAGTACTCGCTCGTATTTCTTGCAGTCACGGGATTATTATTTAAATAATTTTGCACCTCGGTCATCAGCTGAACCACAAAGGCATTCTCATTGAAAATGAGTTTATATCTATGAATAAAAATAATCAAACGAAAATATTAATTATATATCAATAAGTGATAAAATGTTTAGAACATATTTGATATAATATGTAGGTCTCGATGTCGATGCCATTTTGAAGAATTTTGATATGGAATTGCAAAGGCAAAAAGTTTTGATAAATTTCACTGGCGTTTTAAAATAATCATATATGTACATACATTAATAATGATATAATATGTTAAATAATTTTATCAGCACAACTACAAATTAGTTTTTAAATTGAATTTTGAATAATTTGAATTTGTTAACACTTTTTACTTATTTTATTTGTCCTCACAAAATTTTCACGCTTGTTGTTGTTGTACGGATTCCTTTTTACAAATGATAGAAAATGTCTGTTCTTCGTTTATTAAAATTCGTTTCAAAAACGAAAACTGTAAAATAACCGGTCTTCGGTTATTTTTCATTACCAAATTTTAGTTTAGTATCGGAATTTGTTGAACGATTCACGAATTTGATACGAGGTTTCATTTAAGTGTCGAATCGAATGTCGTTTAAAGATCGTCGTCCCGGTTTTTTTATACATGGAGGGCGGTTACGTGTTATTAAACGGATTTAACCGATTTTTATTTAGTATCGTTTAATAATCGTGGTTCATTTTTAGCTGTCGTATATTTTTTATCAAATCGGCCAGCATTCGTGGGATTTAACAGAATTATTTAATTTTTTGTTGTAATTTTCAACCGACAATTTACAGACTCATAACCGCTTGGTTACAAATTGTTTTTCGGGAAGTGTGATGATTTCCGATTACTCCTGCCCAAACGTTGACACTAAATCTTCTTTGTAATGATCTCGGTCGCTTGGCACGTGAGTTCTCATCTTTCGTCGACCAGTGGCGAAGGTTGTGTAAATTAAGAATTCCGTCTTTAATAAATTTGGACTCCACAGAATACTTTTCAAATGCATCTGTCCACAGAATATTTTTCAAAAAGTAGGGATCATCCACATCTGTGTGCAATAACAGATGATAAAACTCGACACGGTTATCAAATTCATGATTCTCCTGCAATAAATAAAATCCATACACGTAAAAATGTATTAATTACTGCCAAGAGGTTTTTTTTTTAATATTGACATTGGTAAGGTACCCGGTGGAGCGAAAAGAGGTTCGTACCTATGCCAAGCATGCCTTATGTTAGCGCGTACGGGTTATAAGTCTATTCAAAAATTACCTACCTTGCACTGGAGTGTAATGGAAAGCATGCTTGTTAGTTTGGCCAAGTACGCTCCACACTTTCCAGATGGAAATCCCGAGTGATGTAGCTACTAGCTGTAGTGTATTTCTTATGCTTCTAGTGGGTTCTTCTTCACATAGTGCTATAATCTGTTCATCGACAGCATCAATATAACGCGCTACAATCCCTCTTAGTTCATTAAATTTTAAATTACCGGTCTCGCGTAAGCGTCGATAAGAATTTTTGGAACGTGTGGCGGCTAGGTAATCGTCTATTAGGAAAGCGTTCTTGGTAAATCCTATGCGCGGCACGAGCGACACCATTGGCGCTTCCTTACGCCATCAAAATGTTAGCGTATTCTTTATTAGATAATGTAGCCATTGTAGCAATAAGAAAACCCAAACACTTATAAAACTCAACGAAAACAAAATAACAGTATCAGAATGAAAGCTTAACAGACGCGTTTGTTTGCAAAGACAGTGATATGTGGACTAGAAAACAATGAAAGCAAATCAGTGATAAAATGCGCCTACTTAGCGTATGCTATTTAAGCAAAAAACAGTTTTTGTCCACGACTAACGTATAATATGTTCATTATACGTTTGTTTCATCACTTATAATGGTATCCATTATTCACTGCTAGTTTATCTAGTAGTCTCTTCTTTCATTATTCAATACTTCCATGTAAATTATTTGATTTTTGAAATTTTATCTAGTAGTCTCTTGCCATTTTCATTATTAGCCGCATTTCTTGACGCATTAGTGATCCAGGGCCCTGATTCTCTAAAAAATAAGATAATGGGAAAACGTGTAAACTTGCAAAAAGCGAAGCTTACTTTAATCAGTTCGCAATTTTTCGATTTGGCTACTACTTCAAATAAAATCAAAAATTTCAAATTAATAAAAGAAAGCTTTGCTTTTTACAGGTTTACACGTTTACCCATTATCTTATTTTTTAGAGAATCAGGGTACTGATCAGATCAAAGTTTACATTGAAAACAACAACAAAAATTAAATTTTTATTGTTGTTTTCAATGTAAACTTTGATCTGATCCGGATCACTAATGCGTCAAGAAATGCGGCTATTATTAAACTGTGACGTCAAAATGTCAACGAAAATTATTTGAGAAGTATTTAAAGGATTTGATTATAAAACATAATGATATTTGTCGGTCGTGGACAAAGTATCGTATTCTACTCGCATATAATGGCTGTTATTCACTCAGATGATTTACGACACTCGCCTATCGGCTCGTGTCGGCAAACTTCATTTTCGATTAAGAGATAGCAAATGACTCACCCTTTGGGCCAATTCAATTTGGCAAACGATGCACCAAACACCCTGTATAATAATCTCAATGTATTCCCATATGATTTTAAAACTTTATCCTTCATTTTCTCAAAATTACTAAAATGCAGATAAGCGATTTTTGCTTTTTACGCATGCTGAGTTTTATGATTTCATCTTTAGTCGTATTTCCATGAGGATTTTACAACAACAATTGGTCGCGATACGAATTAAATAATTCAAACCAAAAGTTTGTTATACCCTAATTTTAGTTATACCACCTGACACCAGACGCCAAATTGTTCTTTGTACTTGTTGATTTATTTCAATTTGAAAAAATAATTCGCGACTTGTTTCCATGAAAAATAAAATAATTCGAATTAAATGTTTCTCATGGAAATACAGCTTTAGTTATTTAAAAGTAAAGATTTATTAGCGCTGTATCCCGTATATAGGTGGCTCTGGTAAAATTAACATTTGTATCTAATTCTTTATGGTTAAATATAATTGAATAACTGTTCGGAGTTTTATTTAAGCTTCGTAATGCTTGAACTAATATTCGTACTTTTGGCCAACATATTCATAACATCGAAGGGGATATATAATAGGGATTGAATATTATTAAAAACCTATAAATTGGAATTGTATTCATGTGCATATAAAACAAAGCGAATTAAATTCCACCAAACCATCAAACGCTTTAAAGGAATTTAAAAGAGGTGATTTAACTGAAAAATCCTTTTGTGAAAATCATTCATCCGAAATTTGGTAACATTTCATTCCATTAATTTTCGGTTTGTATTGCTAGCATTGTGTTACGAAATATAAAACTGTTATGCACAATTGCACATAGTAGTATGTTGTTGAATGTTGTTCACCATGTATAAAGAAGAAATATAGTTGCCGAAAAGGTCGGGTGGTCCTACAAAGGAAACGAAATATTTATATAAATATTGATACTGTAGACCACCCTTAACTGTTGGTTTGCTGCACAGGTATAAAATACTTACTTTTAAAAATTGTAATAACTTTTTCGGCTACCCCTGTAAAACAGGACGACTAAAATTCAACAAAATAGCAAAACTTTAAACCATGGAGACAACGTGTTGTATATTACTACGCTGGTACCCAGAGGACTCGGTAATGGTTTAACAAGGACTTATATTGGTGGTTATCTTTGATTTAAATAAATTTATTGTTATTTTAATTTTATATTTTATTTATCTTTATTATTATTTAAAATATCGAAATGTTCAAGCTCTGGTAGCGATCTAATAATATTTTTAATCTTACTTAAAAAGAAAACTCTTAACTATAAAAATAGTCTTAAATCTAGTACATAAATCTACTATAATGTTAAGTTGTGTAATATGTATACGCTATAATACAATAAAGGTCGGTTTACATACAACACCTCCCTCCTTAGAATTATGATAATTTTATTTTTATTTTTTTTATTTATTTATTAATGAAGTTAAATCAAACAATTATGACAATAGTTACTAATTTATCGCTTACAATTATTTTATATTTATTTAATGTTTAACAAGCCTTTTTATAATTATGTAAATTGTAGTATTAAATTTTATTTATTTATTTTTATTTTTTTTTTTTTTTTTTAGCAACAATATGTACAAAATTTCATTCATTTATATTTAGTTATCATATGAATTTTTTTTTTATTTTTTTACTATATCAACCAAATTTATCTTCTGCAACTACATTCATCTTATTTTTGATATTTAATATTATTGTTTCAAATAGTAATCAATGCTACTCTAGAGGAAAATGACTTTTCATTTGCAATTTTCGAATAAGTTAATTGAATATTGTTTTGATTTCATACATGGTAGTGTTTGAGACGGTTATTGTGAACTGTGACATTTTTATTTTTGAGTTTAATTACTTGCCATAATGGATCTAGCTATGATTTTCTTACTTCATTTTTAAGTAGTACTGAATCATTAATATTAAATTGTTTCGGATTAATTGATTGATCATAATATTTTTTGGATTTTAATTTCTTTGCTAATAAATTTTCTTTTGCTATTTGCCAAGAAGTACGCAGTCTATATTTTAATTCTTGAGAGTAATCATCATGGTTATAAATTGGTTTTGGTTGTATTTTGATGGAAGTTGGGATTGTTGGCTGATAACCAAACAGAAGTTCAAAAGGCATATAACTGGTGGAACTATGTGGAGTTGAATTATAGCTAAAATTTGCGAATTTTACCCAATGATCCCAATTCAAAGAGTCTTCCGAGCAAAATATTCTAAAATATTCTCCAAGTGTACGGTGACTTCTTTCTAAAGCACCATTCGTTTCCGGATGATACGCAGTAGCATTAAATTTTTATATACCTAACAGCTTGCATACATTTTTAAACACTTGGCTCATAAAGTTCGAACCTTGGTCAGTAAGAATTGACTGTGGAGATCCAAATCTACAAATAAACTCTTTGGAGAACGCTTCTGCCACCGTAGATGCATCTTGCGATTTTAGTGTTAGTGTAGTTTTACCCTGAATCGTTAAGAGGTATCGATTCCCATTATACGTTTGTGGTAAAGGTCCCACAATATCCAAGAATATTTTTTCAAAAGGTTTACTAGAAGTTGATGTAATCTTTAATGGGCAAATAGTTTTAACACAATATTTATTTTTCTGACATAAGCTGCATTTCTTTATGTACTCAGTTATACGTTTCAACATTTTTGGGAATTGATAGTAACGCTTCAATTTGTTATAGGTCTTCATAACGCCTTGATGACCACCAATTGAACTATTATGAAATTCTTCAAGAATACACTGAATATCCTTTTCATTATCTAAAATCTGAATTTCGTTTTCAGCGATTTGTTTTGAAATTGATTTATTTTCTTTAAATACGTTTTTTGATAAATTATCAGGAGATTTTGTTGTATCTAAACTATCTTTCTTTAAGGTTGAAATTGGGTTAGCTTGGCTAGGTAGATTATTTTCTCGAATTTTCGATTGCAATCTTGTTATTACTTGAACAGTTTCTTCTGAATTCTGAGCTTCTTGAAATGATATTCTACTCAAGCAATCGGCAATTTGATTGTTTTTTCCTGGGTTATAAACAATTTCGAAATCATAATCCTCTAACTCAAGACGCCATCTCAATAAACGAGAATTTGGTTTGTGATCGGTTCTTACCACAAAATGTTTACCATATACATATGGTCTAAAATGTCTAATAGCCCAAACGATACTTAATAACTCTCGTTCAATCACAGAGTAATTTCGTTCTGCCTTATTTAAGGAACGACTAGCAAAACCTACTGGAAGATCAGACGAATTGACTATTTGAGACAGGACTGCGCCAATAGCTACATTACTAGCATCGCAAGTAATTGTAAACGGTTTTTTATGATCTGTATATTGTAAAATTGGAGCAGTTGTGAGAGCTGCTTTTAATTTTTCAATACTTTCTTCGCAGAACGCTGACCAAACAAAAGGAATATCTTTTCTCAACAGAGAGTTTAAGGGTTCGACCAATTCCGAGAATCTTAAGATAAATCGCCTGTAATAATTACAAAGTCCAAGAAAACTTCTTAATTGTGTTTGATCCTTTGGACGAGGAAAATTAATAATGCATGATATTTTGTTCATATCAGGTTTTATACCTTGGTCAGTGATATTATGGCCCAGAAAAGTTATCTCTTTTCTTAAGAAATGGCATTTTGTTGGTTTTAGTTTAAGGTTAAACTTACGAAAACAGCTAAAAACATCTTTTAATTTGGAATTATGATCTGTTAAATCATAACCGTATACCACCACGTCATCCATATATACGAAGCACTTTATCCCTGTCAAGCCGGAAAGCACTGAATTCATCAGTCTTTGAAAGGTGCTTGGCCCACCCTTTAAACCAAAGGGCAAACGAACAAACTCAAAGTGACCCGCTTCGGTACTAAATGCTGTCTTCTCACTATCTTGATCAGCCAATTTAACTTGATGGTAACCGCGTTCTAAATCTAACGTAGAAAAGTACGATGCTTTACCGAGTTGATCTAATATATCCAGTATATTAGGAATAGGAAATACGTCATTAATTGTCATATTATTTAGCTTTCGGAAATCGACCACTACTCGAAATTTCTTCTCACCATTTTGAGATTTTTTTGGTACTACGAGTAATGGTGAATTTCAAGGACTAAAACTGTGTTTAATTACGCCATCGTTTAATATTTGATCCACCTGGCTATTTATTTCTTGCTTTGTTGAATGCGGAAGTCGATACGGTCTAATGAGAACTGGCTTAGAATTTGGAAGTAATGGTATCTCATGCTTAATAACTGATGTAAACCCTAGCGTATCACCAGGCAAATAGAAAATGTCATTAAATTCGCGACATATGTCAAGTATCATTTGTCTTTCTTCGACATTTAAATGATCTGTGTCTAAATTTTCTTCTAATTTTTTCAAACGATTTTCAATTAAATTGTTTTGATCAGTTTGGTTATAGTAATGTACGTCATAATTAGTTAACTGCTTTGGTATAATACTGAGCTCCTTTTCTATATGTACCGGATGCTCGTTAATATTTAATAGGCTTATAAAGTCAAGATTACGATTAACTTTGATTAATGAACCAGCTAAGAAAACATTCTTTTGTAATTCCGCGGATTCACAGAGATATTCACCGTCTGGAACGTTGAATGTTAGTTGAACTATTTTCTCAGATCTTTTTGGTATTAAACATATAGAATCAATTTTCCTTGGATTAGAACAGAATTTAATAGCAACTTTCGAGTTTGAATCTGAGAAGATTTCCAATTTCTCGTCTAAATAATTTATAACACATTTATTCTTATGGAGAAAATCTTTTCCTAGAATACCATGACAATCTAGTGGAAACGTATCAGGCATTACGTGAATTGAATGACTTAAAATCAAATTATTTGGGAAATAAATGTTCGAATTAACAACACCAAGTGAGCTTACTTGTTCGTGTGTAATTCCATTTACAACGCATATTATTGACCTATCGATTTCTGTATCTGGCTTCAAATAATTTTGTTTTACCAAGGTAATATCAGCTCCACTATCAAATATAAAATAAGAAGTTTCATCAATTATGGTATCGACACAAAGAGGAACGTACTTCAAATCAATTGAACGTTCACTCTCGGCTGATCTAACGGATGGTTGTCTACTTTGACTTGACGGGTTTACTAAATTGTCGTAGGATGAGTTAAAACCGATTTGTTGATATTCCTGGATCAAAATTTGATTGTCATCAATTGTTGGTTTCGAGCACGAATTTTCTATTCTGGCACTCGGGACGACGTGCTCGGTTGATCCTTCCCAAGTGCTTGCAAGTTTCCCGAATTCCTCGTGATAGATTGAGAGTTTTGCTTAACTGTGTTATCATTAACACTAGTTATGTGTTTTGTTGCACGTAGCGAAATGCATTAGCTCTTTTACGACACTGTGCTATATTGTGACCTATGTTATGGCAATAATTACAAACTTGCGAAATTCTCTGAACTCTAGTAGAATTCATAAATTGATTATTATTATTAAAATTAGGATTAGAAGGGCGGTTATAAAATGACATATTTGAGCGATTATTGACATTAGTTGAGCTTCTAGAATTCTGATTTAAAGAATAACACTTTTCCGCAGTATGTCCCATTTTTCCACATAATTGACATTTGACTTGAAAGCTGTTTGAATGCCGTTGACTGTTTGAAGGTCGTTGGCCTTGTGAATAAGTCGTACCGTATCTAAAATAATGTTGAGAGTTATTCAATGGACGACCGTTGTTGCAAAGGTTAATTGTTTCTTCCTCAACGGCCTTGGAAATTGCTTCTTTCAGGCAAGTAAATCGACAAGCTTTCACTATTAATTTTAAAGGCTCTTTCAAACCATCCTAAAATGCTCTTAATGCTGTATGTGAATTTAAATGCTGAATCACTCATCATCTGTTAACTCCCTCGAGCTTTATACAAGCATCATTTAGTTCTGATAATAACAGTTCGATACGACTCGCAAAGTCCTTAACATTTTCATTTGTATTCTGTTTTACCGTAACTAATTCTACCTGTAGTTGCTCAATAGATCGAGGACATGCAAACTGTAATTCCAATTCATGCTTTAATTCCACCCAGGATTCAAAACTATTATATTTTACAATGTCGTATGCCTTGCCGACTAATTTAGCTTGCACTAATTCTAAAAATAAAGTTTGATCCTCTGACTTTGCATTTTTATAGATTAACTCACAACAAGCGCAAAATTTGTGTAACTTCCCGGAGCTACCATCAAATTCTGGCACTATTTTCAAAAAATGATCAATATTTACTGACATTTTATTATTAAAAATTAATGCGGTATCATTAGAATTTACAGGTTCAATGATTCGTTCAGTAGGCGGTAGTATAATCTTAGTATTATGATTTACAACAGAAAGTTGATTTAAATTTTCACTTGGACTTTGATTTGACAAATGTTCAGAGGAATGAATGAAATCTTTACAATTTTCAATTGAACTAATTTTATACTCACGATTTTCCTTTACTTTAGCAACAGGTATTTGCGTAATATTCGGTCTTATTTTTCCGCTTCTCAATTTGGAGTCATTTTCGTCCGTGTCACTCATCGGTTTTGATAAATTTTATTTGCGTTTTCATATGCACTTAGAATATTTACTAAAATAAAATAAGATAAAATAATGCAATTAAAAAGAAGAAAAATTTAGATCAAGAAACATTACATATATGCACATACATATAAATAATTAACTAAAATGGAAATGGCTAATTTTTTTTTTTTTTTAAGAAATGCAATCACTTATCTTTTACAATTAGGGAACAGTAATTATTTCGTACACACACTTAACTTTTCTCTTACTTTTTTTAAATTAATTTCCTCTAATATTTTTTTTAATTTTTTTTTAAATTGAAACAACTAAATTTACACTAAAATAAAAATTATACTTGAATTGTACTGAATCTGCCACACGTAACTCTGACATTGATGCTGATTGTCCATGTATATACTAAGGTACAGTAACACAATCAATACAATTGTACGAAATGCAATGTTGCTTCTAGATGAACAGCTAACTTTATATAGATCTGTAATTTGTATGTACATATGTGTCGTTCTTCAGCGTAACAGTCCAATAATTGAAGACACAATTGAAATTTTATTGCTCCAAATATGATTGAGTTGAATTTGGTTTGCTCGTACAATGGTGAAAGCTGACTTATTTTATGTAGATGTGTATTTGAAATTCGTTCAACAATTAGCTAGATATTGACTCGTTTTATCAATTACAAATACACTCGAAATGATGAAATACCGTTCAATTCGTTTGCAGTATGTTGTTTAAAAATTCGAGAATTTTATGGTTACAAATTCAAAATTAATAACTCGTTGAAGTTGGAGATCAAGATTATTGGTTAATATGTTTAATAACTCACGCGGCTTTCGTTTATGACTCTCCATTAATTATGATGCCGACCAATAACGGTTTCGTTAAGCATAATTCTTTTGTTTTTCGTTTTATGGCGTGTGTTTGCGTGTAAATGCGCAGGAATTGCGTTTTTATGCACAATTTACTTATTTCCATTTGTGCTGTTATTTTCACTGAACAAATGTAACATACCAATGATTGCTGTCTTGTTCCAAGTTACCTTACCACCAGCCAAAACGTATTAAATATACAGGAACTGCTTCCAGTTTCTTAAAATCCGCTGTCACCAAAATATGTTGTATATTACTACGCTGGTACCCAGAGGACTCGGTATATTTATCTTTATTATTATTTAAAATATCGAAATGTTCAAGCTCTGGTAGCGATCTAATAATATTTTTAATCTTACTTAAAAAGAAAACTCTTAACTATAAAAATAGACTTAAATCTAGTACATTAATCTACTATAATGTTAAGTTGTGTAATATGTAACAAACGGGCGCAAGACAATTTTATTAGCTATGCTATTTTTGTGTGTGGAAGAAACGAAATTAGTTGTTAAACTATCCAATTAAATGGGATAACAAATTTGATGTGCATGTATGTACATCCATACATACATATATGTACATAGTATAATAAGAAATAAATATAATGTAATAGACTTTTTTTTGTATACGTATTATAGTTATTTATGGTACTAGCGAGCAAAACGAGGTAATATCCATCAGGGATAAGTTTGTCCCACGAGGCGATATCCGAGTGGGATATTATCTCGAGTGGATAATATCTCTTTGCTCATGAGTGGCATACAACGTTTTATCCAATTTTGTTGAAATAGATGTAAATAATCGTAAATTAATAAGAAATAGTTCCATTTTGTCTTTTCACACTGTATAGCATTGAATTTTGAAATACATTTTATCAAAGTGACCGTTCTTTAAATTTATATGACGTATTTCTATGACCTAAATTACGAAATCTACGAATAATTTTCCAATGACTACTCAATATTTTGTTATACAAAATATAACTCACGTTGCCCCTAGCAGCGTTGGTTATGTAACCGATCTCTGGGCGGCCAGCACGTTTTAAATATTGGGATAACCTACAGTTGGAAATAGGGAGGTTCTTTGCCGCCAAGCGAACTGATCGTACAAACCTTTACGTGTGAAAAAAAACAAGCAACATGCCCACACTCATCTGACTAACCCAGTCCAACATCATCATCAATTAAAAAAAATTAATTCTCTATTTTAATTAATTTATTATTGGAAGATTAAAATTTGAACACTTTAACTTTTAACAATGACAAATTAAATAGGAAAAGTTGAATTTACATACATGCCTATACATATATATGTAATATGTATATATATACACATAATGGTATGAAATTTACAATAAAAGAATTGTAAATAAACAAAAAAAGTATATCGGAATTCAAATAAATAAAACAGCACACGATTATACTGGGAGCACACAAAACCAGAAATTCTTAAAGTATAATTAAAAAAGACTCACCATATGTTCGCCAAGAGTACTCTCCGCAATATGGAAGCTGAAAACTGAAAATTGTTAATTACATGTATGCTCCTCACACAATGCACTATTTAACGCGAATCTTAATCTTAATAAAACTTATTATTTATGTATATGCTTATCACTATATAGCTATGTGTATATACATAAATACGTAAACACTTTTTCTTAATTTTTCAATAATTCAATCGAGAACTTTTATTTCTCTTATTCCCTTTTTTTTTTAATAATATTTTTTTTTACTTATCACTAGTAACTACACTATTTTCTACACTATATTTTCCGACGGAATAAAACCATCCGCAAGCCAAAGGTTGATCGTATGGTGACAACGTATGATAAAAAGAAGCACTGATGATACCAATCAATGATTTGCTCAGCCGATTATTTAACCGATGGCCCCCCTGCTAACACCGCTAAAGCAGCGGTCCAATATTTTTGACTAGAAATTTATTTTTCTATTAAGGTTTTAATCTGTTTACTTTTATCGTTAAACAAATAAATTCGTTGGAGAAACTAGCCTTACACCAAAACTATCCCGAACCTTTATATTTCGGATAAATATTTTATTATTTTTCCCAAAAGCACTTCACTTATTTAAGTTTTATATGTTGAATTATTTTTAATTACTATTAACTTAGATTGCAAATTATGTCAATCTTCATCTGCGGTATTTCAACAAATAATTTGGAAAAAAAAAAAATGATCGCATATTCCAGAAAGATTTAATATTTTATATTATGTATAGTTTATGTTATAAACTTTGTCTTCATGGAATATAAAAGCGCATATAATTGTGTACAGAGCCCGCCAAAAGGTATCTATGTATTATTTGCTTATAAATCAATAAAAGTTCAATGACCCACACATATAATCAAGAAGACCAAATTCAAATTTGATTCATAATACTATTTGCTAAAGGCTATCGAATGCTATTAATTTTTTAAACTGATCGCATGAAATTTTGCTTTACAAAAATTAAATTTGTTTTAGTGGCCGTAACAGTTATACAATAACAATGGGTTATTTTACATTTTCTTTATTTGAAATCAGTTTAGTTATCGGGCTATTATACATCAAAATTGCTGCAAGTTCTCATCACAAACGAATGCACTCTGATTATTATTTGCTTTAGCTGCTGGAGTTGTGGCAAAGAATTTGTTTAATTTTCTTTCTTCTTTTCTTCATTTGATCTAGCTTTCCTTTCACGCCACACCGTGTGCTCGAGCCAGCTACTCAGATCGCCCCCAGAGCTCTGGTATCATGATTCTGTTATGGGTAGTTGCGGTTTCGTGAAATTGATGCAGAAGTGTAAACTGGTACAGAAGTGTATCAAACCATTATATGGGATCGGCTCAAACCATCATATGGGATCTTCTGTTCGGCTGATCAAATATCAAGCCTTCGAAAACACAAAACCGTCCATATGGCTGCTACTCATTCAATCATTCCCTGGGGGGGGGGGGGGGGGGGGGGGGAAATAATAATTGAATACGAACACGGAGCGAAATTAAAAACAACGCACCTATTGCATTTGTACACTTTCACATTTATTTCCAAGAATACCAACGCAAATTGTCGCGCAAATAACAAAAAAAGAAAAGAAAAAAACTTAAAAAACGAAATATGCGCGTCACTTCTCTTCTTTACACGTAAAATAACTCGCCTTTGACTTTTTTTGCTTTGCGAAGAACAGCCATTGTTGAATAAAATTAATGATAAAAATCAAAATACATACCTTTTTCCAGTGCGCACATAATACGAGGTCATTAATATTAAAAATAATAATTATGTAATAAATTGTTATAAGATTAAAAATCGATTAATTACAGTTTGTAAATAAAATATAACAATTCAGTGTAAATTTTTTTTTTATAGCACATAGAGTCGGAATAACGACAGCAGTGTCGCTAACTAATAATAACGTTGTGAACTTAAATCAAAATATTTATATTAATAACTAGCTGATCCCGGTCCGCCTTGCTGGCCCTAAGTCCACCGACTTCATTTTGTACAGCTTGCAATCATGTTATGGCAATCGGTTAAGCCGTTCTCGAGTTATGGAGTGACAATCAAAATGTACACTTCTTTTTATATATATACTAGCTGAGTTACCCGGCGTTGCACGGGAGGGATATAATTCAAATACCTTGATTGTTATGCAAGAATTCTCTCTTTACATCGCTGTAGTCGCAATCACATATGAAAAGAAAATTATAAGTAGCTGTATTCAGTAACGGGTGCCTCCGTCAATGCATCCAGGCGATATTTTGTAATGATATTATTGGACATCCTGTTTGTGAGGATAGTTAATTAATTTTGGTTCGGTATTTGTTACCAATTGACAAATAATTATACTCCATTTTTACAAACCTTCAACCAGATCAAAGTGAATAATAAATATAAAGATATTTTAGTTAATAATTTTTATTTGATAAACAATATTTTTGGTTTTTCCATTTGGTGTGTAAATAAATAAATTTTTTGGCGTTCCCACTCTGGAGCAAGCAACATACAGTTGGCCATGTGAAAAGCATGAATTTTCCAAAATAACACCAGCTATTTTCAATGATTGCCCCTGGGCTTTGTTGATTGCCATTGCAAAAGCAAGGCGTAATGGGAATTGTAGTCGCTTGAATTCAAACGGCAAATCGGTGGGAATCATAGGAATGCGCGGAATTAGCACATCTTCTCCTTTACTTTTACCGGTAATAATCATTGCTTCAATCACATTCGGCATCAATTTCTTCACACAAAGCCGTGTTCCGTTGCACAATTTCGGTGGATCTAAATTTCGGAGCAGTATTATTGGTGAACCCTCTTTTAAAAATAGTATGTGTGGTGGAATACCAGGTGGCTCCAAAGAATTAAGAAACTCTATTGGATAATTGACGGATTGGTCCACATCAGTAACCGTGTCGATAGATTTGTATTTCATTAGTGGCCCGGGTAGTTGCGATTGAATTTCATTATTTAATTTATTAACGCCGTCATTTTTGGGAGCTAGGAGTGCACGTTCGCACAGCCAATCATGATTTTTGAAGTTATTTGGCAGATTTGGGAATACTTTCATTACCACGTCCTGTATTGATGGCAGCATTTGACAAAAATTAGGCGGGAACGATATCTCACATGTTACAGGGTCATTTGGCAATTTCCCGTTACCCATGTCCAAAAGCTGCCTGGCAAATGTTTTAGCTATACCATCGTGATGTAAATTCACACGCATGTTTGTAGATAGTGCGATTTTCGTAACGTGTTTCCAAAGATGAGACGCCTTCAGGCAGGCATTAAGTTCATAAGCGGGTGTTGATCGTGGAATGACTGGAAAAGTTTGACGAAAATCACCTGCTAGTAGTGTTAGAGCTCCTCCCATTGGTCGGTTATTTTGTCGCAAATCGCGCAAAGTACGATCAACCGCTTCAAATGCTTTTTTGTGTGCCATGGTACATTCATCCCAAATAATGATTTTACATGTTTTTAATAACGTGGCAATTCCCGAATTTCTTGTTATATTGCAAGAAGAATTATCCGCTTGATTCAAATTCAATGGTAGTTTAAACGTTGAATGTGCTGTGCGTCCTCCATCGAATAAAGTGGAGGCAATTCCAGATGATGCAACAGCGAGGCCGATTGTATTCTGCTGTCTTACTTCGGCAAGTATCAAATTAAGGAGGAATGTTTTTCCAGTGCCTCCGGGTGCATCAAGAAAAATAATTCCTCCGTTTCCGTTTGCTATGTATTGCATCACTTTAGTGTATGCCTGTCTTTGATCATCCACTAAGAGACTTTTTTGAGTCTCAGCGAAAACTCGTAACTGACCAACGTCGTAATTTTGTTCTCGTAATAGATCTCTATCACGAACAATGTTTACATGGCGTGTCGGTGCTGGCAACCCAAGTTGGGAAATGACTTTGTTATTAATGTATAAGCATGCATCCTCGAGTAATATAAGTCCTTCATTAAATATGTCTGCTTAAAACTGTATTTCCATATCGGGATTTGTTCTACGTGCTTGCCAAAGTATATCTTCACTAAGGCTTTCTTTGTGCTTTTCCCAAAGACCTTTAGGATCGGAAGGTGTACATGTTGTTAATATGATTGCAAAGAGCTTGCGTATTTGTGCTGGACGACACATAAGACATGCTTTGGTTAGTGTTCCATCCCAGTGTTCATCATTTTCCAGTAAGTCCAGTTTAAGACATGCCTCTCTGTAGGTTTGACATACTTTGCCATTTACAGTTCTCAGCTCTTACTTCATGAAGCAGCATTCTCAGAAAATAACACTCCGTATTGTTAGGATGAACATTATAAACTCGACCCAAGGCATCAGAACCACGTATTCCAGGGTACTCCCGAATTATTGTGCCTTGCTTTCTTCTGAAAAACTGCTTCTTCGACGTGTTCCATGTATAATATTTTGGAACTTCATGATACAGCAACGTTTTTACGAATGAATCTGTTCCGCACAATTGAAAAAAGGCTGTTAATGTCGTATTCGTTGGTTGCGCAGCTCTCTGTAACAGATTTTCTTTCGTAAAGTAAACTCGTTGTCTATTTTCTAAGTGTACACTAAGATGTACAACTGTTGGATAACGCTCGTGAATATTAAAACTCAGAATTCGCCAGACAGCTTCATTACTGCTGATGTAACGTCCTATTTGAAATTGCGTGTCTTCTCAACGTTAATATGGGCTTTAAATATTTTCGACAGTAACGGAGTGTAAGGAACAATCCAGCTATTATCTACCTCATGATGCACATTGTTTACTTTGATAGTGGCTGTGTGTCCTCCGTCATCGGGTTCTTGTCTCCGGCATTGTGGATATCCGTCGTCACCAGTTTGTGTTTCCTGACACATCTTTCGGGGATATTTTTTCGAACACTTTCCGTCTTTCATGCAAGGTGAATTGGGATTCACGGCTCCACACGGCACCATGTATCATGTTTTTGCTAACGATTTCAAAAAGTATCGGATCTTCTTGGGGATTGGGTAATTCAGCTGATATAACACTATCAATTTGAGTCGGAGTAATCTTGTCCTTTAACCAAATCAAAATGTCAGCATGTGGTAGGCCTCTTTTCTGCCATTCTATAGAATACATCCAGCAGCGAGTTTCTCCATAAATATGATTTTTAGTTATGAGGTTCATGAGATTTATGAGTTTCTGTTTGAAAACTCTAGCTGTCAGATCATGCCGATGGGTCGATGATTGCCCAATTAGAAGTAAATCTATAATCTCAGTCCATGTTGGATTACACGTAAACGTTATAAATAGATCAGGACGTCCAAATCTTTGGACATACGTCATGGCATCCTGAGCGTATTCGTGCATGTGCCTTGGACTTCCCGTATACGTAGCTGGTAATATGACCAATTTCAAAATGTCAGCAACATTTCCATCATTTGCAATTGCATCGCGCAAGTGAATATATTCCTCGGAACGAAGTTTTTTCTGATTTAAGCGAATGAAAAGAAGTCGTTCACTTTCGATTTTAGCATACATATCAACAATGAATTGGTGAAAAAGTTGACGACACTTCAGGATGTGGTTTGATTGTTGTGCTCTAATCATAATACGATACGCATAAAAATTCATGCAGGAAACCCTTTTCGTCATTGCAGCACTTGTTGTTGGGTTAGTTTGCATCACGTTGAAATGCTATCCATCTTCTCCTTGCCAAAACAGTATTGGATACTGAAGAGCATCATACGATCTGTGTGTTTCAGTAACACGCTGTAGGCTGTCATTTTGTCTATGGATAATAATATCACGTCGGTTGAAATCCGCTCCGACCATAACAATAGCAACTTCGTTGATTGTTGGAGTATTGAATCGTCTTTTATGTTGACCAGACGGTGTTTTGTCTGCTCGAATAACTACTCTGTGGTCATCTGATGGCATTTGGTCCAATGCAGTTTTGAATAAATTTACCAGATGATTGCGTTCATGGAATAAAATCTGTAAACTTGATATTATTTCATGTTTTGTTCCGGGACTAATAGCACAACGTTGATAAGTCTCCGACTCCTCGTTGCCCATGAAGTAAATTTGTAAAAACTTGGAGTCGTTGTTAGAGAGAGGAAGAAGTGATCCAATTTTATGATAAATTTATCCTTGTACTTTAAACGTGGGCATAAAACCTCCATCTTTAACAATTTGGGTTGCTCCAAAAGATGTCATTTGAAAGCATGAGTTGTATTTTCGAATATTTTGTAGAAAATGTCTGGATAACTCAGTAGTTCCGGAGACGTAAGCTAGAAGAGGTTCAGGTGGATCATCCAGAGGAGGCAAATTCACCTTTCCATTTGAACAACACATTCCAGGCGATTCATTGTGAAACTTTAAAGCATGACAATACAAACAAATGTTTTCCATTTGCCCAATTGAAACATTGTAATCATAGTCTTTCTCGTAATTGAAAATTGCTGCTAACTTTAAATCACCTCTAAAAGTTTCTATTAATCGTCCATATCGTAACCGATCGACTTCCAGCCGGGCCTCACGATGTTCAATGGTTTCAGTAGCTCTAGAAGAAGACATCCTGCTTCGTACATTTTCAAGTCGTGTTTCACGCTGTTCAGTTGTTTCATCAGCTCTTGAAGAAGACATCCTGCTTCGTACATTTTCAAGTCGTGTTTCACGCTGTTCAGTTGTTTCATCAGCTCTTGAAAAAGACATCCTGCTTCGTACATTTTCAAGTCGTGTTTCACGCTGTTCAGTTGTTTCATCAGCTCTTGAAGAAGACATCCTGCTTCGTACATTTTCAAGTCGTGTTTCACGCTGTTCAGTTGTTTCATCAGCTCTTGAAGAAGACGTACTGCTTCGATCATTTTCAAGTCGTGCTTCACGCTGTTCGCTTGATTCAGCCACCCTTGCGGCTCTAATCTTCTTCGACTTTGCAGTTACCTGCCCAATTGATCTTTATTTCGGTGGCATTTTTAAGCAAAAATGAAACGTCTAGCTAATTAATCAGGAATGACGGGCATTCAAAACAGAAATTAGTATTAATTTATCAAAACGATTTTAATGTTCCCTTCGATACGTTTCACCGCGAACTGTGTTTGAAAATGTCTTTACGGAATTTTTTTTAAGCAAAATCAAATGTTATCTACAATCAAAAAGTAATCATAGATTAACACGTTTATAAACTGAAAACTTAAATCTAATAAGAATGTATATTCACTTGAAATAATATTTAATACCTGGAAAGTAATCACCAACAATTATTTTATTGCAATATAGCTAACTAATCGAGAACAACGGCATCCGAAATACAAATTAATATTACGTTATTCAAAACGATTAAAACTACGTCCACTTCGATACGTTTTATCGCGAACTGTGGCTGAAAATGGCATTTCGAAAAACAAAAGAAATTTTTTTAAACTAAGGCAATTTTACACGTACAATAATTTGAATCCAATGATGTTTCTTGTAGAAGATGCTATTTTCAAATATAAAACGCTAGTACTTTTCAAAGTAAATCAGTTTATACGTACAATATTTTTTAGTACCTTTCCTAGAATTGATTTTATGAAACAATCATTGATTATTTAAGTAATAAATTAAATAAAGTAATAAACTATTGGCGTTTAGTATGAAACTACTATTTTCATTAAAAACCGCCGGTTGCAATAGTGGATTAAAATAGAATGTTATCATAATTATTTCTGAAGTTATGTGGAAATTAGAACTCGCTGGCTATGGTAGGTGCATTTCAAAACAGGATATGATAAATAGGATATCACTAAACAGTACATGTCAAACCAGTAAAAATGGATTATTAGTATGGATAAAATAAGTGTTCAGAGATTTGTCTTCAGTTAAAGTGATGAAAGATTGTCTTAAGTTTAAATTAATAAAATTAATTTGAATAATTAAATCAATTAAAGTAGAGGTATGATTTGTGTATAATAATCGCACGCCGGGGTCCAGCCCCTTCAAAAGTATCGTGTGCTTGGTCCTGAACATGCAACATATACATGGTAAAAATTTCATGGCGATCGGTAAAGCGGCTAAGGCGTTATTTCAGAACAACCAAATAATTGTATCTTTAAATGAATTTTTGATCCAGAGCCGCACCCCCCGAATTCGAACATGTCTCTTATTTCATATAACCCATTTCCAAAACTCATTCTCGTAAAAAAAATGGAGGTGTGGCCAACACACGACTTTCTTTTACGAACAGCGAATTTTGAGAAACTTTTATAATTCAAATTTCCCGCAAACTTAATTAAGATTGTTTTTATTATTTCATGTTTTCTGTAAATTGTATATTTTTGAAATATTTGCAAAATAAATTTTCTGTTTTACGGAATCTGGGAGCTGGGACCCCAAAATTTATGTAAAAAGTTTAAACATGAAGTTGCAGTTTGATTGGTTAAACCATTTGGACTACAAATTGACAGACATATATACCAACAGACACCACTTCAAAACTTAATTTTTTGAACTCATTAGTACACACGTAAAAGAAATAAAAGGTGATATTTATGAATTTAAATTTTTTCTTTTAATTTTTTGGAATTTGTATTAGTGATTTTTTGTAAATCTTATACTTTTTAAAATATGTGTAAAACACATTTTCGGGCCCAAGAGAGTGGCCACTTCCGGTTGACCGATTTGGCAATTTAACATACATGTAGGTTAAATATTTTTATAACATACAGTACGTCACTGAAGTGTGCAAATTAATTATAATTAGCATAATTGGGCTAATACACACAATAATTAAAATGACAAATGCAAGAACTGCTGTGACTCCCTGTAAAAAAGTGTGGGGGGGGGGGGGCAGGAGTTGCGAAATATTTTTGCAATTTTAAAACGATATATATACTTAAGTATTACAAACCCTAATAAGTCGTTAAAAAAGTTAAGAAACATGAAAAAATGATCCACATTCAATTATGTAATATTTGCATTAAAAACCGGAAGTTTGTCACTGTAGTGTGCAAATTAATTATAATTAGCATAATTAGGCTATATATACTATGCACATATATTTATGTGTTGGCAAAACAATATTTAATTTTTTTTTTATAAAATTTTTAAATTTTTTTTAAATTTTTTTTTTAATTTTTAATTTTAATTTTTTTTAATTTTTAATTTGTTTATTTTTATTTTTTTTTGACTTTTGGAAACATTTTGTATTAGTAATTTTTTGTAAACCTTATACTTTTTAAGATATTTGCAAAACAAATTTTCTGGCCCAAGGGAGTGGCCACTTCCGGTGGACCGATTTGAAGTAAAATTCACTGGGACCTCCCAATTTATCCAAAAAGCTTAAATCTGAAGTTTCAGTTCGATTGGTTAAGCCATCTGGGCTGTAGAGAGGACACAGACTGACAGACGGACAGACGGACAGACGGACAGACGGACAGACGGACAGACGGACAGACGGACAGACAGACGGACAGACAGACTGACAGACAGACATCATTTCGAAACCCACTTTTTCGGAATCAGGGGACCTCAAAACAGATAAATCTTCAATAATCTCAAGGTCGAAAATTTTCATGATTACTATACTTTATTTTACTTACGTAAAAGAAAGTAAAATTTAAATTTTGGAAAAAATTTGTACGATGGCCCCTAGACCCCGGGGTCCAGCCCCTTTCACAATATCGTAAGATTGGTCCTGAACATGCAACATTTGCATGGTAAACATTTCATGGCGATCGGTTGAGCGACTGAGAAGTAATTTTGAAATAATCAAATATTTGTATCTATACATGTAAAAATTAATTTTTGATCCGGGGCTGGGCCCCTCGGATTCGAACATGTCAGTAATTTCATATAACCAGCCCCATAAACTCATTTTCGTGGAAAAATTTAAAGAAAATTAAAATTTTCGAAAACATTTGTACCGCAGCCCCTAGACCCCGGGGTCCAGCCCCTTCCAAAATATCGTAAGGTTGGTTCTGGATATGCAACTTGTACATGGTAAAAATTTCATGGCGATCGGTTGAGCGGCTGAGACGCCCATTCGGAACAGACAAACAAACAGGAATTCATTTTTATATATGTATATAGATAGATAATAATAATAATGATAAAGGACTCTATCCCTCACTCATGGTTGGTGAAGGTTTTGCACTTGTACAATCATAATTTTTGAATAATTACAAAATTTCAACAAAACAAATACACATTAGAAGGGGTATATTTCAGGAAGAGTCTTTGAGCCCTCTCTGGTTTTGTACCTCTCTAAATCCACTCTCATACATTCTAAACAACAGTAATTACGGATACAAAATTAAACAAACCACGAAAGTTTTACATACAAGATCACAACGTATGATATTTAGCTGTACGCATCAACAGAAACACATATTCAGTCACTAACACAAATAGCATAATACATTTTCAAATGACATCAAAAAGCAGTTTGGCTTGGACAAGTGCAGTACACAGCTAATCCATGGAGGGCGACAGGAGTTTAGGAGTATCGAACTTGAGGATCGTTCAATAATTGAATCAATGCAAGAGGGGGATATACTTACAAATATGTTGGCTTTCTTCAATTTATGCGCATACAAAATCAAGCAGCAGCTAGAGGTAGCTGATTTTTATTTTATTTTATTGGAAATACTACTTTTCAATCGGCCCCACTGTACGTTGATGGTAGCGGAATTGAAGAAGATGCTGATTGACCGATGATGGTTTGTTGGTGCCGATACAACAGAGTAATTGGGCGAGTCCACTTGTGATGGTCTCTAAAAAGGACGAGAGTCTCAGATTTTGCGTCGACTTCAAAGTTTCGGTCATTCAGTGGATGGATTTTCATATTATCCACTTCCCAATATGGATGACATTTTGGCGAGTCTTTCTAGATGTAGCTCTTTTACCGTGTTGGACTTGGCTGGTGCTTTAAAGCAAGTTGAAATATCTGAAAACGTGATGCAGCTATTTACAATAAATACTTACCTTGGCTTGTTTAGATTCACGTTGTTGACTTACGAAATTTCAAGTACTCCGACAATTTTTTAACCTTTGATAGATGAAATACTCCGGGAATTGCCGAAGACGGTTTGTTTCCTGGACGATATCCTGGTAGCCGGCGACTCGTCAGTTACAACGTTAGGTTGTTGGTGGTGATAGAATTACACCCAGGTCCGCCAAAATTATTGCAATTTAAAATGCCCCGATTCCATCCAATGTCACACAACTGAAAGCATTCTTGCGGTTGGTAAATTTTTATCGGAAGTTTATGCCAACGATGGCTTCTGAGTTGGCACCATTCCACAATTTGATTCAGAAGGACGAGAAGTTCGTCTGGACAACATCATTGGAAAAATGCAAATGCGTTTGAAATGCAAAACCGTACTTAGTACAAACAATCTTCTTTGCCATTACGATCCAAAGAAGGAGCCATATTTGTCATGCGATGCGAGTTTATTTGGTGTTGGTGCTGTTTTGGTCAGTTGGTCGATGGGCTAAACCGTCCACTAATGTTAGCTTCAGCGAATTTGTCATCAACTGAAAAGAATTACTCCCAATTGGACAAGGAGGTGCTAGTGACCATCTACAGAGTAAAAAAATTGCATACGTTTTTATTTGGTCGCTATTTTGTTTTAGTGACGGACCATCAGCCGTTGGTGTCGGTTGTTTCAAGTCAAATAATATATACCAATTAATAATTAATGCTGCCCATGGACTTCAACGTTGGGCTACAATTATGTCTAGGTTAAATTATTCGATCAAATATCGAAAGACGAGAGAAGTGGTGACCCCCTCATTTGCGTAGTGAATGCCTTCTCGGAGGTGGACGAGATACCGATGTGTTACGAAGATGTGGCACGGAAAATTAGACCAGATATTGTTCTATCTAAAGTGATGTAAAATGTACCGATTCAACAATGTCACCTTTTTTGTGCGTAAACATGAATTGACACATAAAGCCGAGTCCACATTCCTTTTCAGTTTATAGAAAGGGCTTGAAAAACAAAATTGAAACCCCATCCGTTTTCACAGTAATATATTAACGTTAGTCAGCTACAATTATTGTATACAATATGGTTTTCTTCCGCTCGTCATTGTTCTGAGTTCTGACATTAAGGTCTTAATCGATTAGTGTTTTTTTTTTTGTTTGTTATTATTGGGTTCAAGTTTTTTTTCGTTCCGTCATTCGTAAGTATAACTTTTCAGATATGAGATAAGCGGCTAGATACAGGAGAATGGAGCCTAGGTGAGTGATGGTGGGTGAATCTGGTGTAATATTTTTTTCTTTCCCTTTCATATTCCATTTCCCCTTTTACGGTCTATCAAGACTAGATTAAGATCCAATAACCCCCACGCCAACCCTGAGCTTCAGCCGGCTCATTATGACCGTATTGGAACCTCTAGCTTGGCAATATTCTGTTAATGATTCCCAAAAGGTCTTCATTACAAGATGTTGATCAGGTCTTTGTGTTGGTGATCAAAAATTTACGAGAAAATCTCAAGAACTGTTCATCTTGTGGTATTTGTCAAAAGTTTCAGCGAGCAGAGCCCGATGAGTTTAAAGTAGCTTCATGGCCGAAGAGTGACCATGTCTGGTACAGAATCTATGCTTATTTTTTTCATTTTGGTAGTTAAAATCTTTCTGCTTATAATTGACTCAACATCCAAATGGGTCGATGTTAAAATAAGGAGCGGAACAACAGCTGCTGATGTGGTTGGACCAATTCGAAAAACTGTGTCCAATTTTTGGGTTTCCTCATGAGCTGATCACGGATAATGGCCCGCCGTTCAACTCAGCTGAGTTCATGAAGTTTTGTCACCGTAATGGTATTTCCCCGTTACCTGCCTTACACTTAGCGCTATAATCGTCTATAACTACAAAATTATTTGGAATTTTGCTCGGAAATTTTTAGAGAATATTATTGAAATATAATATACTATCCAATAGGATACTTTCTAAACAGTTAATTTTCCCGACCCGAGAGAGTGTAATGTGGCCATAAATTAAATATAATCCTGAAGAATACTATCATCCGAAATATTCTAGACTTCGGTATTGGTATGCCATAATTAGCAGCATCTTGTAGGTAAATTCAGTTTTAGAATTATTTTTTGTTATTTAGTATTTTGATCATTCCATGTTGGGCATATCAACATTTGTGTTTAACCCAAACAAATTTTTTATTGAATTTATGGGGAAAAATACCGTAAATTATCGACAAACGAAAACATTATTTTCCACCGATTTTATCTAGTTGTTTCACCAATTGCACTGAACTAATATTTAGATTTTATAAATGCTAAAATATTTTCTAAATCGATTAAAATTTAAAAGTCCTCATCATCAAAGTATTGGTACCATATTGAAACAGTTAGAATATTTGAACCGTAATTTGGAAAAACTACCAAACTTTTTGAATTTCGACCACTTAAAATTAAAACTTTTTTATCATACAAACACATGTATACATACTTACTCGTAAATAGAAATCACCATATGTTATGGTTTATTGCCACAACAATTTTCAGATTTTTCCACATAAATAGATACAGAAAAATGGCAGAAGTATTTCCTATGTATGTTTGTGTGCACAAATAAAAATTCGTAATACTCTCAAAAAAAAAAAAAAAAGGAATGAAGTAAATAAAAATAATTTGTGGTTTTAAATTGAAAAACTTTTTCATCAACTTCTTGTTTTACTCAAGTCTAGTAAACTTTTATGTTTTATTTTATGGCTCGGTCGTTGAATACAATTTTTTTTATGTATTAAGAACTATGACGATGATGATAAGATAAACAATTTTTTTTTCGAAAATAAATTACTTACATTTTTGTCAATGCATAAGAAAACCAACAGAAGACAAATTTTTGCTGAATATTTGTTGGTGTTTTATGTTTTCCTTCGTTCAACATCATTATATTTTGTTTTTTGTGGATACTGCTACGTAAAAAAAAGTTCATAAATCTTGTTGGTTGTGGCACATATACAATCCTATTAAAATCAAAATTTGTCATCGTTTAAAATAAGATTAATAATGTTTTGGTCTTAATATTTTTGTAAGTGGTTTTATGAATAATTGTTTTGGCTTTAATTAAGAATAAGTTATGTAGTATATTGTTGTTATCCACATGACACAACCAGTTTCGAACTACAGTAATTGTACCAAATAGTACCCTTTAAAAAGGAAACAAACTGTTATGTACACCGAATCAGAATTAATACTAAAATTTAAAAACTTCAAAAGATTTCTCTGAGATGGCTCAACCAATTTTAACCAGGCCTTTTCTGTTTGAGAGAAGTTCACATTACCACCGATGTTCTCATAATAATTTCAATCTCGTTATCGGTTAACCATATACCGTTGTCTGCCTAACTCTCTCAGTCGTATGAAGGAATTAAAAGAAAATTGAAATAAATACATACAATATTAAGAGTTTAGCTCTCGGCCCAAACCAAACTATTTTTATATTTCGAGTCGTGCAAACTATCTCGAGTTGCATTATAAATATTGAAAATGTTCGAAATTTCAATATTAACGCAAAGGGTATCATCAGCATAAGAATCTTTTGGATTGAAATTTGGAGCCAATAGTTCATTTATGAAAATTTGATAGTTTAGATCAAGGAGCGGATTCCAGGACACTCAATCGTTTAATGGTTTAGGAAAAGTAACCGCACCATCCAAAACCACCTGGATTTTGCTACAAGAAAGCAAATTGGCTCCCGTTTGGTTGCCGTTTAAAATCGAGAAGAGATGCTGTTTGATGTTGATATCTGTTTTAGTAGCTAAGTTCACCACTATGGAAATTTTCATTCACACCTATACTATCTAAACTTGTCAAGTGGTTTGGAAAGAACACCGAGAAAGTTGTAACCGCATCAATATCAGTACAACGCATACAAACAGTTTCATTTTTGACGTAATACACACTACTAGTGTATAGTGCATCGCAGAATTCTTCGAATATAATTATTATATCCTGCATCGGCATAAAGCCATTTCATCAAAATTACGTGTATTCGCATTACGTCACAGCTGCTCATCTACATAGTCACAAATTGCGACAATTATTCGTCATTTTGAATCGTTGTTCATACCGAGCATATTCATTTGAAAGAGCTGCGTAGAATTCGCATCGAGCAGAGCAATTGCATATTTGATCGTACACAACTACCTATTATCGTCGTATAAATATAGGGCAAAGATTTTGCTGCATACCCGACAAACAATTATTAACCGCAACAAGATTCACGGTTTCCAAACCGTAAAAAGTCGGTTGAAAAATTAAAGCAAAACAGAAAATATCTATCCGAAGGCTATCCGATTTAAAACAAGACGGAGAAAGCAAATATTAAGCGAACACAACTAGATTATTTTAATAAAATTTACTTATCGACAGCAACCGATTCAAACACGAAAAGAAAACGCAACCTAGTCTGTCAAAAACCTAGGATATTATTGTCTTAAGTCGGTTATAAATCAATACTAAAATGTTTATTTAGTAGGTACCGCAGACAGTTTTAAGTCGGTAAAATAATTTACATTTTACAGCCAAGTGGGCAATAAAGTATCCCGACAAACATTGTTATTAAGCGCGACAAGCTTCATGGGTTTGGGACCGTAAAAAGTCGGTTGAAAAATTGAAGCAAAATAAGTACCTACCCAAAGAGTATCCGATTGTACGAGTAAAATGAATAAAAGGAAAAATAACGAACACGAAAAGACTAACAATTCATGTAATACATGACTTTTCAACTGGGGCCTTACTATTGTTTTCGACCATCGCTTCATCGCCTTCGTTTTTGATCGCTTCTCTCTGAACGTCTGCCAAAAATATTAGTACTATTGCTTTCGATCGTCAACAATATTTTAGTACTATTTATTTCTCGTATTACCAGCGCAAAATTTAAAATTTAGTGCTATTATTTTGTTAAATGTTAAAAGTTTGAATTGTTGTAAATTTGTATTTTTTTCTGCTTTACCTAAAATACAAATAAATAATTTAACATAACCTCAAAAATTAAAATTTACTGTATATGTATATGTTACGGCTAATGTGCATAGAGCGGCGAATATGCAGATTCGCCGGTAAATGTGCATATTCACCTGCTACTTTGGGTAATGTGAGTTCAACCTACATTTACCTACTAAATTTGGATAATGTACACATTTGCCACTTAACGCTGGTAAATGTGGATAAATTATTTATTGTAGATAATTTATGCTAGTGTACTTTCTGCTTAAGAAAGAATTAAGATGGAACTTCGCTATTTCCTTATCGATTATGATGAAATTTGACATGACCGATGTAAATGGGATTCTAAAACGATTTTTAGAAGAAGTTCTGAAATATGGGCACATAGGAACGAATTCGGTTATTTCTTAATCGATTATGATGAAATTCGATAAGTACGATGGAAATGGGATTCTAAAATGATATTTGGAAGAAGTTCTGGAATATGGCCAATTAATATGGAACTACGCTGTTTCTTAACCGATTCTATATAATCCGATCCTACGTGCGGCACGCAGTGCGACATGCTTGCTGATCCCGGCTTCTACATCCACTGAAGTTTAAATCTAGAGCCTCTGGGAGGGCTAAGCGGGGGGAAGCGCAGCGACCTCCCGCGTGCCCGTGAGAGTTACCGAAGCCGTTAGCCTCTACAATTCTAAGTTAAATTAGTGGTTGATTATAAAAATACTGTTTATTTATGTTAATTAAACCGCGCGCGCGTAGTGAAATTCAATAAATTATTATTAAATTTCATAATAATCGGTTAAAAAACAGCGAAGTTTCATATTAATTGGCCATATTCCAGAACTTCTTCCAAATATCATTTTAGAATCCCATTTCCATCGTACTTGTCGAATTTCATCATAATCGGTTAAAAAATAACCGAGTTCGTTCCTATGTGGCCATATTCCAGAACTTCTTCCAAAAATCATTTTAGAATCCCATTTCCATCGTACTTATCGAATTTCATCATAATCGGTTAAGAAATAGCCAATTTCCATTTAAAAAATCCCATAATTCTAATTTAATAATGGTATACTGGCATAAATTGAGTGTACAAATTTCCATTTCTAGAGGAAAATTACATTCACCAATGACCTATGGGAAATGTGCACATTCACCGGAAAATGTACGAAATATGAGTATTTTGTTCAACTTATACGCACATTTACCACTCACTTTGGGAAATATGCACATTTACCGGTGAATGTGTATATTCTTCTATTTTGCCGTAACATATATACAAAATCAAATTATTAAAATTAAAAATTTTAATTAAAATAACTAAAATTATAAAAAATAAAAAAATAATGAACAAATAAGTACTTACACAAAAAATAAAATTATCAATTAATTCGTTCGACGACAGTCGAAAATGAAGGATGAAGAAAAATACAACATAAATTTTCGAACGCTGTCTATAAATTTCGATCACATCGAAAGCAATAGTACCAATTTAATAAAACGAACACAAAACGAAGGCGATCGAAAACAATAGTAAGGCCCCTGAATTTGGTTTGGTCGTTCGACGACGACGCGACGTGATAAAAAAATATTTTTTGTTCTGTGATAAAAATAATTTGTGTACCGTGTTAATAAAATAAGTTTGTATTTGTAAAAATAAAGTGAAATCATTTACAGTAAATATTTATTTTATTTTTATATTAATAATTGTTGCATTGTGTAATATATATTTATTTCAATTTTAATGTTATATGTATTAAATTTGTGAATTATTTATTGTAAAAAACATAAAAGCCGAGATGAAAATGGCGGCTGTATTGTAGTGGGGGCTTTCATGTGCGTTTTTCTATTTGATACGATAAATTATTTACTCATTATATATTGAATATGTATTTATAATTTAACTGCTTTACAAGTATGTATGTACCAAGTCGAAACCGCATGGTTCTTGCCATTTTCTTTTGGGAATTTGATATTGGAAAATAACCGATGTGGGACTAGAGACTGTACAGTATTTTTTCATGAAAATGTTTTCGGCTTTTTATAGACAACATACTATTTGTAATGACATACTCATTATTTTCGATTTGGTAAATCAGAAAAATAATGGAGTCATACTCCTAATATATCTACCCAGTAAAAGTAGAAAATATCAATCCCCTCCCCCTTTTTCTTTCCCGCAGAGTTAACACAAAGTGTATCGACTCTTAAAAAATTAGAAATCTCTTTGAGCTTTCGTGTTGGTAATTCGGTTTCGTACAGAAAAAGTAAGGTCTACTCTTCAGGTAGCTACGACCGAACTACAAAAATTCAACTCTAAATTTTACATTATATGTAAAACTAGAGTGTATCGACTTAGTGAATTATATTCAAAAAATCAAACTCAAAAACCCAAGCAGAAATCTAATTTGTGTGTGTATCATGCCCACACGAATAATTATGACGAAATTTAACCAATTGTCTGAATATTATGAAAATGTTTTCGGCTTTTTATAGACAACATACTATTTGTAATGACATACTCATTATTTTCGATTTGGTAAATCAGAAAAATAATGGAGTCATACTCCTTTGGGGGGTGTGTGGTGGTGGTGTCCACTCCCAAATAATTAATTTTTAATTTAACACAGGGTGAGTAATTGCGTGCACTAACACTGTTTTGTTATTTAATATACGATTTATATTTTGTATCTACTTTAATTGATACAACGGTTTTATATAATTTTACACATTTATTTTATATATACGTTTATAATACGTTTATACACCGCTTGTGTTATATATTTGCTATAGACGGCTCCCAGTGGGTCGTCTTGTTATAATAATTACTTAGGCGGTTGCCTATTTAACGGTCTTCTATTTTTATGTCCGCTCGGATTGAATATTTTATTTCTTATAATCGGTTATTGTTTTTTTCAACGGAATTTGTTTTTCCGTTTTAAGACGTGCTGCGTTTTAGGGAAAAAAAATACTCTTCCTTATTTATGAAGAGTTCGCTGGTTTTTCCACGTGAATTTAGCATATTTATCTCTGTGTCTACTTTACCACGCTGTCAAACGGACGTCAAACACATTGTCAATTTTGGATTAAATTTGTGTTTGCGTTTGAGTTTGATCCACCACAATACTCCCCTTCCAGTGAATTTCACCAGAAATTTACGTTGTACGTGTCGTGAGTGTCGGCGTGGTGTTGGTATGTAGTGTCTTGTTAGTTATCTCGAAATCTCGCTGGTGTTTTTACCGTTCTGCCCGTTCTCGTGCGTGTTGTGTCTTGTGCTTTACTGAGATCGAAATAAACTTTTTGCGTCGGTACCGGTTTTTGTGTTGTGATTGTCGTGTTGTCTTCCGCTGTGTGCCTTTGTGTTTCAGTGTTTTGAGTGCTTTTTCCTTTGGTGCTTGTTGTTTGCTCCAACTGTGCGTTCTCCTGATGGCATGGTTTCAGTCTGTCAATTGATACTCTAGTGTTTTTACCGTGTATTGCAATTGTGAAGGATTTTTCATCTCTATTTATCACTTCATGTGGTCCGGTGTAGGGTGGTTCTAAGCTCTTTCGCACTGCGTCTGTTCTCAGAAATACGTGCGTGGTGTTGTGTAAATCTTTGGCTATGAACATTTTTTCGTTGCTGTGTCTTGATGCTGGTGTCGGCGTAATTTCTGCGAAATGATTTTGAAGATTTTTGACGAATTCGTTTTGGATAATTTTGTTGCCTGTAGTTTGACCGAAAAATTGTCCAGGAATTCTGATTGTGCAGCCGTAGACTATCTCTGCTGGTGTCGTTTTTAGCTCTTCGCTGTACGTCGTTCTTAATCCCAGCATGACCGATGGTAGTAGTTCTGCCCAATCCGTCCTTTTGTTGTAGCACATAATGGCGGCTTTGATAATACGGTGCCACCTTTCTATCATCCCGTTGCATTTAGGATTGTAGCTTGTTGTTCTCCGGTGTTGGAATCCCAGTAAAGCTGACAGCTCTTCGAAAAGTTGCGATTCAAATTGCGCGCCTTGGTCGGTTACTATAAACTGCGGTACTCCAAATCTGGCTATCCAGTGAGCATACACTGCGAATGCGACTGTGGCAGCAGTTATATCCGGCACTGGAATCGCTTCAGCCCAACGTGAGTAGCGATCAATTAACGTTACGCAGTATCGGTTGTTGCCGGAAATCGGAAGCGGACCAATGATATCGAGATGAATTTCTGCGAAACGTTGCGATGCAACTTTAAATGTGCCGAGAGGTGATTTGGTATGTTTTGAAATTTTAGATCTTTGGCATGGTATACAGTTTTGGGCCATTGTTTTTGAATCTTTGGAAATTGAGGGCCAAATAACATTTTTTGTTAAAAGTTTTACTGAAGCTTTTACGCCCGGGTGTGACAGATTATGTAAAGTTTCAAAAACAGTTTTCCGAAAATTAATTGGAATGAACGGTCTTGGTATACCTGTCGATACGTCGCAACAAATTGATTTATTTGCATTGAACGTGAGGGGTATTTGCTGGAGTTGCAGAGATGTAGTTGAGTTATTACTAAGAAGTTCTCGGAGTTCGTTGTCAATGGTCTGAGCATCTGCTATTGCCGCATAATCAATACTTTCAGGGATAGAAATTTGATCAATGCGTGAGAGGGTATCTGCGACGACATTATTTATGCCGGAGACGTGTTGTATGTCGGTAGTAAATTGGCCGATGAAATCCAGATGTCGAAATTGACGAGGAGATGCTTTTTCCGGATTTTGTTGGAATGCGTATATTAAAGGTTTATGGTCAGTGAACAATGTGAATTGGCGACCTTCCAACAAGTGTTTGAAGTGCTTAATGCCAGAGTAAGCTGCAAGCAACTCTCTGTCATAAGCACTGTACCGTTTCTGCGTTTCGTTAAGTCGTACGGAGAAAAAGCTGAGCGGTTGCCAGATACCGTCGGTGTACTGCTGTACCACAGCCCCAAGCGCTGTATCTGAGGCATCCACCATGATCGCGAGTCGTGCAGATAACGATGGGTGTGTTAGTAATGTTGCCTCGCACAATTTCCTTTTGCAGTTTTCGAACGCTTGCTCGACCTCTGCTGTCCATTCCACCTTCTTTTTGCTATTTTTCTTGTATCCTTTAAGTAAGTCGTTCAGTGCTATCTGGTCGGCTGCAGCGCCCGGAATGAAACGTCTGTAAAAATTGATGGTGCCCAAGAACCTTTTGATGCCATCAACTGTTTCTGGTCGTTTGAATTCCTTGATGATTTGTATGCGGTCTTGGTTCGGCAGTATCCCTTGTCCAGTGACCGTGTGTCCTAAAAATGAAATTTTCTCTGCTGCGAACACGCTTTTATCCGAATTTATAACGAGCCCGTGTTCTGACAATTTTTGAAAAATAATTTTTAGATGTTCTAGGTGTTGGTCGAAAGATTTTGAAGCGATTAGAATGTCATCCAAATAAACAAAACAGAATTTTAAACCGAAAAGTACCGAATGCATGAGTCGTTGAAACGTTTGCGCCGCGTTTCTTAACCCAAACGTCATTTTGGTGAACTCGAAAAGGCCGAAATGTGTGGTTATTGCTGTTTTGGGAATATCTTCTGGTTCGACTGGAATTTGGTGGTACGCCTGGACAAGGTCTAATGTTGTGAATATTTTGCAGCCTTCCAGTTGGTACGCGAAATCTTGCAGGTGTGGAATCGGGTACCGGTCGGGAATTGTTACCCTGTTTAGGGCGCGGTAATCGCCACACGGTCTCCACGTTCCGTTCTTCTTTTCCACGAGGTGTAGTGGACTGGCCCACGGACTGCTGCTTGGTTGACAAATTCCTTGCGCTAACATGCTCTCAAACTCTTCTCGTGCTAGCTTCAATTTGTCTGGGGCTAGTCGCCTTGTTTTGCACGAGATTGGTGGTCCTTGCGTTTCCAGCCGGTGAGTGACGGAATGCTTAATCCTTGCCGTGCTGAGTCCGCTGTTGGTGATCTCTGGGTACTTTTCCAATAATTCTGAGATTTCTGGCTTCGTTGCAGATTTATTCAGAATCGATAAGGTGGGGTTGTTTCCCTTTGCGATGGCGCCCTTGTTGAAGCAATTCGTTAATGGATCAATGATCCTTTGTCCTTTTATATCTACTAGGAGGCCCGTATGTCGCAGGAAGTCTGCTCCGATCATGGGCATTGATACGTCTGCGATAATAAAATCCCAACGGAATTCTCGCCGGAGCCCGATGTCAAGTTTCATGGCCTTTGTGCCGTATGCCCTCACTGGGGTGCCGTTTGCTGCGTATAGGTTACTTGTGGATACTGGATGCTTCGCCCCTAACAATTCCGCGGGAATGACGGACACGTCCGCTCCAGTATCTATTAGAAATTTCAATTTGGAATGCTGTTCAAAAATTATTAGTCGGCTGGTTGCGGGTCCATCAATGCCTGCCGCTAGCTCTTGATGGGGGTCTAAAAATTTGTTGGTTTCTCGGGTGTTTTCTCGTTGTAGTATTTACACCCGGACACGCATTTTCTCGCCTTCGCGCCGAATTTGAAGTGGTAGTAACACTGGTCAAACTTCTTGTTTATGGTCTGTCGTGATGTTGATCTTGATGCCTGTCTCCCCTTGCTGGCTCCTCTGGTCTCACTTCGAGAGCGCGAGTCCTTTATGGTCGTGCATAGTTCGGCTATTACCCTTGTCAACTTCTCCAACCTCCTGTCTGTTTCATTCTGCTCTCTAACCTGGGTGTTGTCTAAATTCTCTCCGGTTGCACCTGATGTCGAGTGTGTCAATACATTGATATGACTCTGCGTCATTGTTTCCATTATGCTATCCGCTCGATTGGATAATGACGCCAGTGGGATGTCTTTCTCGAACGTGGTAAGGATCATTTGGATCTGCGGAGGCAGTCTCTTCATCCACAGTTGTCGTAAGGTATTCTCGTCGAATGTTCCGCCTGCGTTCATCTTCATTTTATTTAATAACTGCGACGGCTTTTGGTCGCCTAGTGTGAGTCCATGTAACAAATTGTTAAGTTTTGTTTTCTCCGACTCCCCTAGTATCCTTAGTACTTCATCCTTGAAGACCGAATAAGGTAGAGGTCCCTTATCGCGTAGTATTAGGTCCGCGAATGTGTCATGGTGTCTGGCGTCTAATGCCGCGAGGGCGTGCGCGTATTTGGTTTGTTCGCTGCGTACACTTGCCAGTTGGAACGACTGTTCCAGTATGTTGAACCATACACTCGGGTTTTGACCATAAAGCGGTTGTGGTGGCTTAAACGCGACATGCGCTATGTTTCTCACATTTGTTGCTTCATTATTCGGCTGGCTACTCCACTGTGATGCACTAGCGGTGCTGTGTTCGTCCGGTCGATCGCTGTTTGCTTGTCGCTGTTGTATCTGTGCGTCTACGTATGCCCGTAATTGTTCCGTCGTCATTGTCACTGTTGTCTCGTTGTTTGTCTCACTGGTTCCCATCGCTGGCAGGGAAGCACTGCCCGGCGGAAAACTCATTTCACTAATCACTTCTCTGAAACGCGAAACGAATGTCCGAAAAATTTTTAAACGCCCGGTAGCGAAACGCTTTTTTTTTTTTTTAAATAAAATAAAAATACAACGAAATTGCGAGGTGGAATTTCGAAGTGGATGACGAACGATTTACAACGAGGTGAAGCGACACACAGAAATTGATCGAAAAAATATGTTATTTGTGCAATTTATTAAAACCAATTTAAAATAATTTTGGAAAAGAAAAATGAAAATAAAATTTTTGTTACCTTTTCCCTTAAAATGCAGCACGTCTTTTACAATTTTTGGTTTGTAAATTTGGCTGCCCACGGATGGCGATCGGCTGATCACTGCTGTCGTTTGGTCCCTTGTGGCTTGCCCACTCTTATTCCGAGGGCTTACCGGGCTCTTATTTGACTAATACCGTTGTTGGCTTTATGTGATTCCTTCCGGGGAGCTTACCACGGGTGGGGGCTCTTGCCGGAAAGAATTGGCTTGCTGACTTTCCTTTTTACAAAAAAAGAAAACAACGCTTACCCGTTTCCTGGTTCCGAGCTCTGCGTTGCTCGTCCGGACTGGGTCGACTTATTCGGCGTCGTATCTGCCTGTTGGATGGTATCCTCCTCTGGTTTTTCGGGCACTTGGGGGTATTTCCGTTGGCCTTGTTACCGTTGTAGGTCGTTCCCTTGGCTGTAGTACTGCCTTGCTCTTCCTTCTTTCGCTGGTTGCGTGTTTTGGATATGGTTTTTGATTTGCTTTCACCAAATCCCGTCGGCTTCTGCCGATACTATCGGGTTCTCCCGATTCCTGGGTCTTCCCGATTACTTAGGGGTCACCATTTTATTTGGGGGGTGTGTGGTGGTGGTGTCCACTCCCAAATAATTAATTTTTAATTTAACACAGGGTGAGTAATTGCGTGCACTAACACTGTTTTGTTATTTAATATACGATTTATATTTTGTATCTACTTTAATTGATACAACGGTTTTATATAATTTTACACATTTATTTTATATATACGTTTATAATACGTTTATACACCGCTTGTGTTATATATTTGCTATAGACGGCTCCCAGTGGGTCGTCTTGTTATAATAATTACTTAGGCGGTTGCCTATTTAACGGTCTTCTATTTTTATGTCCGCTCGGATTGAATATTTTATTTCTTATAATCGGTTATTGTTTTTTTCAACGGAATTTGTTTTTCCGTTTTAAGACGTGCTGCGTTTTAGGGAAAAAAAATACTCTTCCTTATTTATGAAGAGTTCGCTGGTTTTTCCACGTGAATTTAGCATATTTATCTCTGTGTCTACTTTACCACGCTGTCAAACGGACGTCAAACACATTGTCAATTTTGGATTAAATTTGTGTTTGCGTTTGAGTTTGATCCACCACACTCCTAATATATCTACCCAGTAAAAGTAGAAAATATCAATCCCCTCCCCCTTTTTCTTTCCCGCAGAGTTAACACAAAGTGTATCGACTCTTAAAAAATTAGAAATCTCTTTGAGCTTTCGTGTTGGTAATTCGGTTTCGTACAGAAAAAGTAAGGTCTACTCTTCAGGTAGCTACGACCGAACTACAAAAATTCAACTCTAAATTTTACATTATGTAAAACTAGATTGTATCGACTTAGTGAATTATATTCAAAAAATCAAACTCAAAAACCCAAGCAGAAATCTAATTTGTGTGTGTATCATGCCCACACGAATAATTATGACGAAATTTAACCAATTGTCTGAATATTATGAAAATGTTTTCGGCTTTTTATAGACAACATACTATTTGTAATGACATACTCATTATTTTCGATTTGGTAAATCAGAATGGTAAATATTTTCTACTTTTACTGGGTAGATATATTAGGAGTATGACTCCATTATTTTTCTGATTTACCAAATCGAAAATAATGAGTATGTCATTACAAATAGTATGTTGTCTATAAAAAGCCGAAAACATTTTCATAATATTCAGACAATTGGTTAAATTTCGTCATAAGTATTTTTTCAGACTTTACTTTCCTCAAGTAAAACCAAAACACCGTATTTGGGCGGTCCTTAAAATTTCAATACGGAGGAGAACCGGTATTTTATAGTCCAGTAGCCTGTAACATGTAAGTAAATTTATCGAACACAAAACTGTCTTAATGTACGTGAAAGTAGAATTTTCGTATTGACAAATAACCGACGTAATACTTAAAATCCGCAGGGTATTCACAGATTATTTTTGCTTCAAACCGTAGAAAAAAACTTTCTTAGGAATAAAATAGGAATTATTAAATATTAAATTTATTCTATAATATTGTATTTTTATATTTTTCTGTCCTAGATATAAACAAGTATTTCGCCGAGCTCATAAATAAGTTAGAACTAGTACGTAGTGTGCACAATTATTCAAAAGCCGCTAATGCATACCAGAGACACCTATTTCTAGACATACAGCTACATCTATACATACATCTATTCAACTTTACATCTGTACACCTGTACATTCATAAATTATATATGGAATTATGTATTAAATTAAATTTCAAAATAATTCAATTACATTTTTTTTTTTCAATGTATGTAAGTAATTTTTCAGTACTCGTACTTTAGTACAATATGTATAATATAAATTAATTAAAATAAATATGAATTAACAGTATCAAAAACAGGTATTATTTTATTAATTATTTTCACTAGGGGCATTTTGGACAAAATTAAAAACGAACAAACTTCATGACGAAGGGCTTGACAAAAACCGGGGGATTTTTCAGTTTTACGTCGTTTATTAGTCAATGCTAATGGTATTACTAATTATAGTAATTTTGCGTGTCTTAATGCCAAAAGGGTCTCGCAGAAAAACCGTGAACGGCCAGCCTTACGTCGGTTTATTATTAATTCCTATGTTATTCCTAAGACAGTTTTTTATACGGTTTGAAACGAAAAAAAATCTGTGAAAACACTGCGCTTTTTAAGTATTATGTCGGTTATATGTCAATACCAAAATTCCAATTGCACGTACATTAAGTCGGTTTTGTGTTACATAAATGTACTTACATTTTATAGGCTAGTGGACTATAAAGTATCGCTTCAACCTTCGTGTTGAAATTTTAAGGACCGCCCAAGGTCTTCCAAAACACTGTATTTTGGTTTTACTTGAGGAAAGCAAAGTCTGAAAAAATACCGTACGGTCCTCTAGTCCCACATCGGTTATTTTCCAATACCAATTTCTCAAATTGTTTGTCGGGATATTTATTTAAAATTTAAAGTTGGAATTTTATTATCATCGAACTACGTTTATCGTCAATGGGGCAGCTGCACCATACAATTGATTGTACAGCTATACCACAACCTAACATCATCAGTTTACAGTTCATAAACATTGCTACACAGGTACATGCATTTTGTTTGAATCTGCTAGAGGTGTTCATTTTTAATTGTTTTTAAAAAGTTTTATGAAATTTTCTTCGATAAAAAGTAATTGCAAATTTTTTGATCGCGTTTTATTGGTTTATTGTGAAATCTATTTCGAATTTTGCATCGTATTTTATTAAATATCGCGACAAAATGGCTGACGCTAAAATTGCTGAATTGAAACGAAAGTGTGGTGGAATCAAGTCGATTGTCACACACTTTCAAAACAAGTTGAAGTCGGCAAGTTGAAGTGTGAAATCGGCATATGATAATTATCACAAATGTCAGTATGAGTTGGAAATTTTAGTGGTGCATGACGAGGATGAAGCCATTCTAGATAAATTCCCGTTTGAAGATCAGTACGGTTCGGTCGAAGCAGAATTGCACATCCAAATTGATAAATTAAAAGGTCAGAACCAAAAGGATTCAAAGTTAAATCAGTATATGTTGCCAAAAGTAGATTTACCAAAGTTTGATGGTTTACCCATAAATTGGCTTAATTTCAAAGGTATTTTTACGGAATTAGTACATGACGAGATAAAGTTGAGCGGTAGGTTATACTGTTACCTATCATACACAAAAAGCAGATTGTAAAACTTCGATCTAGTTTTGAAGATATATCAATTCTTCTATAATATCTCAAATGGATCAAAAGTCAACTAAAACAGCTATTTCTACCAAACGGCTTATGCAAACGAACTGAAATTATGACGAATATTATTTTTTTAAATTGTATATTATTAGCTTTGAAAATGATTGCGAACAAAAGATATTTTTACCTCTTGTGAAATTTTCAGGAATATCTAAAATAAAGATTTTCTCTAAACTGATGAAATTTACTGCGTCCCCCCCTTGTGAAATTTTCAGGAATATCTAAAATAAAGATTTTCTCAAAACTGATGAAATTTACTGCGTCCCCCCCTTGTGAAATTTTCAGGAATATCTAAAATAAAGATTTTCTCAAAACTGATGAAATTTAATGCGTCCCCCCCCCCTGTGAAATTTTCAAGAATAGCTAAAATAAAGATTTTCTCAAAACTGATTAAATTTACTGCGTCCCCCCCTTGTGAAATTTTCAGGAATAGCTAAAATAAAGATTTTCTCAAAACTGATGAAATTTACTGCGTCCCCCCTTGTGAAATTTTCAAGAATAGCTAAAATAAAGATTTTCTCAAAACTGATGAAATTTACTACGTCCCCCCCTTGTGAAATTTTCAGGAATAGCTAAAATAAATATTTTCTCAAAACTGATGAAATTTACTGCGTTCCCCCCTTGTGAAATTTTCAGGAATAGCTAAAATAAAGATTTTCTCAAAACTGATGAAATTTACTGCGTCCCACCCTTGTGAAATTTTCAGGAATAGCTAAAATAAAGATTTTCTCAAAACTGATGAAATTTAATGCGTCCCCCCCTTGTGAAATTTTCAAGAATAGCTAAAATAAAGATTTTCTCAAAACTGATGAAATTTACTGCGTCCCCCCCTTGTGAAATTTTCAGGAATATCTAAAATAAAGATTTTCTCAAAACTGATGAAATTTACTGCGTCTCCCCTTGTGAAATTTTCAGGAATAGCTAAAATAAAGATTTTCTCAAAACTGATGAAATTTAATGCGTCCCCCCCTTGTGAAATTTTCAAGAATAGCTAAAATAAAGATTTTCTCAAAACTGATTAAATTTACTACGTCCCCCCCTTGTGAAATTTTCAGGAATAGCTAAAATAAAGATTTTCTCAAAACTGATGAAATTTACTGCGTCCCCCCCTTGTGAAATTTTCAAGAATAGCTAAAATAAAGATTTTCTCAAAACTGATGAAATTTACTGCGTCCCCCCCTTGTGAAATTTTCAGGAATAGCTAAAATAAAGATTTTCTCAAAACTGATGAAATTTACTGCGTCCCCCCTTGTTAAATTTTCAGGAATAGCTAAAATAAAGATTTTCTCAAAACTGATGAAATTTACTGCGTCCCCCCCTTGTGAAATTTTCAGGAATAGCTAAAATAAAGATTTTCTCAAAACTGATGAAATTTACTGCGTCCCCCCCTTGTGAAATTTTCAGGAATATCTAAAATAAAGATTTTCTCAAAACTGATGAAATATACTGCGTCCCCCTTTGTGAAATTTTCAGGAATAGCTAAAATAAAGATTTTCTCAAAACTGATGAAATTTACTGCGTCCCCCCCTTGTGAAATTTTCAGGAATAGCTAAAATAAAGATTTTCTCAAAACTGATGAAATTTATTACGTCCCCCCTTGTGAAATTTTCAAGAATAGCTAAAATAAAGATTTTCTCAAAACTGATGAAATTTACTACGTCCCCCCCTTGTGAAATTTTCAGGAATAGCTAAAATAAAGATTTTCTCAAAACTGATTAAATTTACTGCGTCCCCCCTTGTGAAATTTTCAGGAATAGCTAAAATAAAGATTTTCTCAAAACTGATGAAATTTACTGCGTCCCCCCCCTTGTGAAATTTTCAAGAATAGCTAAAATAAAGATTTTCTCAAAACTGATGAAATTTACTACGTCCCCCCCTTGTGAAATTTTCAGGAATAGCTAAAATAAATATTTTCTCAAAACTGATGAAATTTACTGCGTTCCCCCCTTGTGAAATTTTCAGGAATAGCTAAAATAAAGATTTTCTCAAAACTGATGAAATTTACTGCGTCCCCCCCTTGTGAAATTTTCAGGAATAGCTAAAATAAAGATTTTCTCAAAACTGATGAAATTTACTGCGTCCCCCCTTGTTAAATTTTCAGGAATAGCTAAAATAAAGATTTTCTCAAAACTGATTAAATTTACTACGTCCCCCCCTTGTGAAATTTTCAGGAATAGCTAAAATAAAGATTTTCTCAAAACTGATGAAATTTACTGCGTCCCCCCCTTGTGAAATTTTCAAGAATAGCTAAAATAAAGATTTTCTCAAAACTGATGAAATTTACTGCGTCCCCCCCTTGTGAAATTTTCAGGAATAGCTAAAATAAAGATTTTCTCAAAACTGATGAAATTTACTGCGTCCCCCCTTGTTAAATTTTCAGGAATAGCTAAAATAAAGATTTTCTCAAAACTGATGAAATTTACTGCGTCCCCCCCTTGTGAAATTTTCAGGAATAGCTAAAATAAAGATTTTCTCAAAACTGATGAAATTTACTGCGTCCCCCCCTTGTGAAATTTTCAGGAATATCTAAAATAAAGATTTTCTCAAAACTGATGAAATTTACTGCGTCCCCCCCTTGTGAAATTTTCAGGAATATCTAAAATAAAGATTTTTTCAAAACTGATGAAATTTACTGCGTCCCCCCCTTGTGAAATTTTCAGGAATACCTAAAATAAAGATTTTCTCAAAACTGATGAAATTTACTGCGTCCCCCCTTGTGAAATTTTCATGAATAGCTAAAATAAAGATTTTCTCAAAACTGATGAAATTTACTGCGTCCCCCTAGTTAAATTTTCAGGAATAGCTAAAATAAAGATTTTCTCAAAACTGATGAAATTTACTGCGTCCCCCCCTTGTGAAATTTTCAGGAATAGCTAAAATAAAGATTTTCTCAAAACTGATGAAATTTACTGCGTCCCCCCTTGTGAAATTTTCAGGAATATCTAAAATAAAGATTTTCTCAAAACTGATGAAATTTATTGCGTCCCCCCTTGTGAAATTTTCAGGAATAGTTAAAATAAAGATTTTCTCAAAACTGATGAAATTTACTGCGTCCCCCCTTGTGAAATTTTCAGGAATATCTAAAATAAAGATTTTCTCAAAACTGATGAAATTTACTGCGTCCCCCCTTGTGAAATTTTCAGGAATAGCTAAAATAAAGATTTTCTCAAAACTGATGAAATTTACTGCGTCCCCCCTTGTGAAATTTTCAGGAATATCTAAAATAAAGATTTTCTCAAAACTGATGAAATTTATTGCGTCCCCCCTTGTGAAATTTTCAGGAATAGTTAAAATAAAGATTTTCTCAAAACTGATGAAATTTACTGCGTCCCCCCTTGTGAAATTTTCAGGAATAGCTAAAATAAAGGTTTTCTCAAAACTGATGAAATTTAATGCGTCCCCCCCTTGTGAAATTTTCAAGAATAGCTAAAATAAAGATTTTCTCAAAACTGATGAAATTTACTGCGTCCCCCCCTTGTGAAATTTTCAGGAATAGCTAAAATAAAGGTTTTCTCAAAACTGATGAAATTTACTGCGTCCCCCCCTTGTGAAATTTTCAGGAATAGCTAAAATAAAGATTTTCTCAAAACTGATGAAATTTACTGCGTCCCCCCCTTGTGAAATTTTCAGGAATAGCTAAAATAAAGATTTTCTCAAAACTGATGAAATTTACTGCGTCCCCCCCTTGTGAAATTTTCAGGAATAGCTAAAATAAAGATTTTCTCAAAACTGATGAAATTTACTGCGTCCCCCCCTTGTGAAATTTTCAGGAATAGCTAAAATAAAGATTTTCTCAAAACTGATGAAATTTACTGCGTCCCCCCTTGTGAAATTTTCAGGAATATCTAAAATAAAGATTTTCTCAAAACTGATGAAATTTACTGCGTCACCCCCTTGTGAAATTTTCAGGAATAGTTAAAATAAAGATTTTCTCAAAACTGATGAAATTTACTGCGTCCCCCCCTTGTGAAATTTTCAGGAATATCTAAAATAAAGATTTTCTCAAAACTGATGAAATTTACTGCGTCCCCCCTTGTGAAATTTTCAGGAATAGCTAAAATAAAGATTTTCTCAAAACTGATGAAATTTACTGCGTCCCCCCTTGTGAAATTTTCAGGAATATCTAAAATAAAGATTTTCTCAAAACTGATGAAATTTACTGCGTCACCCCCTTGTGAAATTTTCAGGAATAGCTAAAATAAAGATTTTCTCAAAACTGATGAAATTTACTGCGTGCCCCCCTTGAGAAATTTTCAGGAATAGCTAAAATAAAGATTTTCTCAAAACTGATGAAATTTACTGCGTCCCCCCCTTGTGAAATTTTCAGGAATATCTAAAATAAAGATTTTCTCAAAACTGATGAAATTTACTGCGTCCCCCCCTTGTGAAACTTTCAGGAATATCTAAAATAAAGATTTTCTCAAAACTGATGAAATTTACTGCGCCCCCCCTTGTGAAATTTTCAGGAATATCTAAAATAAAGATTTTCTCAAAACTGATGAAATTTACTGCGTCCCCCCTTGTGAAATTTTCAGGAATAGCTAAAATAAAGATTTTCTCAAAACTGATGAAATTTACTGCGTCCCCCCTTGTGAAATTTTCAGGAATAGCTAAAATAAAGATTTTCTCAAAACTGATGAAATTTACTGCGTCCCCCCCTTGTGAAATTTTCAGGAATACCTAAAATAAAGATTTTCTCAAAACTGATGAAATATACTGCGTCCCCCTTTGTGAAATTTTCAGGAATATCTAAAATAAAGATTTTCTCAAAACTGATGAAATTTACTGCGTCCCCCCCCTTGTGAAATTTTCAGGAATAGCTAAAATAAAGATTTTCTCAAAACTGATGAAATTTACTACGTCCCCCCTTTGTGAAATTTTCAGGAATAGCTAAAATAAAGATTTTCTCAAAACTGATGAAATATACTGCGTCCCCCTTTGTGAAATTTTCAGGAATAGCTAAAATAAAGATTTTCTCAAAACTGATGAAATTTACTGCGTCCCCCCCTTGTGAAATTTTCAGGAATAGCTAAAATAAAGATTTTCTCAAAACTGATGAAATTTATTACGTCCCCCCTTGTGAAATTTTCAAGAATAGCTAAAATAAAGATTTTCTCAAAACTGATGAAATTTACTGCGTTCCCCCCTTGTGAAATTTTCAGGAATAGCTAAAATAAAGATTTTCTCAAAACTGATGAAATTTACTGCGTCCCACCCTTGTGAAATTTTCAGGAATAGCTAAAATAAAGATTTTCTCAAAACTGATGAAATTTAATGCGTCCCCCCCTTGTGAAATTTTCAAGAATAGCTAAAATAAAGATTTTCTCAAAACTGATGAAATTTACTGCGTCCCCCCCTTGTGAAATTTTCAGGAATATCTAAAATAAAGATTTTCTCAAAACTGATGAAATTTACTGCGTCTCCCCTTGTGAAATTTTCAGGAATAGCTAAAATAAAGATTTTCTCAAAACTGATGAAATTTACTGCGTCCCACCCTTGTGAAATTTTCAGGAATAGCTAAAATAAAGATTTTCTCAAAACTGATGAAATTTAATGCGTCCCCCCCTTGTGAAATTTTCAAGAATAGCTAAAATAAAGATTTTCTCAAAACTGATGAAATTTACTGCGTCCCCCCCTTGTGAAATTTTCAGGAATATCTAAAATAAAGATTTTCTCAAAACTGATGAAATTTACTGCGTCTCCCCTTGTGAAATTTTCAGGAATAGCTAAAATAAAGATTTTCTCAAAACTGATGAAATTTAATGCGTCCCCCCCTTGTGAAATTTTCAAGAATAGCTAAAATAAAGATTTTCTCAAAACTGATTAAATTTACTACGTCCCCCCCTTGTGAAATTTTCAGGAATAGCTAAAATAAATATTTTCTCAAAACTGATGAAATTTACTGCGTCCCCCCCTTGTGAAATTTTCAAGAATAGCTAAAATAAAGATTTTCTCAAAACTGATGAAATTTACTGCGTCCCCCCCTTGTGAAATTTTCAGGAATAGCTAAAATAAAGATTTTCTCAAAACTGATGAAATTTACTGCGTCCCCCCTTGTTAAATTTTCAGGAATAGCTAAAATAAAGATTTTCTCAAAACTGATGAAATTTACTGCGTCCCCCCCTTGTGAAATTTTCAAGAATAGCTAAAATAAAGATTTTCTCAAAACTGATGAAATTTACTGCGTCCCCCCCTTGTGAAATTTTCAGGAATAGCTAAAATAAAGATTTTCTCAAAACTGATGAAATTTACTGCGTCCCCCCTTGTGAAATTTTCAGGAATATCTAAAATAAAGATTTTCTCAAAACTGATGAAATTTATTGCGTCCCCCCTTGTGAAATTTTCAGGAATAGTTAAAATAAAGATTTTCTCAAAACTGATGAAATTTACTGCGTCCCCCCTTGTGAAATTTTCAGGAATATCTAAAATAATGATTTTCTCAAAACTGATGAAATTTACTGCGTCCCCCCTTGTGAAATTTTCAGGAATAGCTAAAATAAAGATTTTCTCAAAACTGATGAAATTTACTGCGTCCCCCCTTGTGAAATTTTCAGGAATATCTAAAATAAAGATTTTCTCAAAACTGATGAAATTTACTGCGTCCCCCCCTTGTGAAATTTTCAGGAATAGCTAAAATAAAGATTTTCTCAAAACTGATGAAATTTACTGCGTCCCCCCCTTGTGAAATTGTCAGGAATAGCTAAAATATAGATTTTCTCAAAACTGATGAAATTTACTGCGTCCCCCCTTGTGAAATTTTCAGGAATAGCTAAAATAAAGGTTTTCTCAAAACTGATGAAATTTACTGCGTCCCCCCCTTGTGAAATTTTCAGGAATAGCTAAAATAAAGATTTTCTCAAAACTGATGAAATTTACTGCGTCCCCCCCTTGTGAAATTTTCAGGAATAGCTAAAATAAAGATTTTCTCAAAACTGATGAAATTTACTGCGTCCCCCCCTTGTGAAATTTTCAGGAATACCTAAAATAAAGATTTTCTCAAAACTGATGAAATTTACTGCGTCCCCCCCTTGTGAAATTTTCAGGAATAGCTAAAATAAAGATTTTCTCAAAACTGATGAAATTTACTGCGTCCCCCCTTGTGAAATTTTCAGGAATATCTAAAATAAAGATTTTCTCAAAACTGATGAAATTTACTGCGTCACCCCCTTGTGAAATTTTCAGGAATAGTTAAAATAAAGATTTTCTCAAAACTGATGAAATTTACTGCGTCCCCCCCTTGTGAAATTTTCAGGAATATCTAAAATAAAGATTTTCTCAAAACTGATGAAATTTACTGCGTCCCCCCTTGTGAAATTTTCAGGAATAGCTAAAATAAAGATTTTCTCAAAACTGATGAAATTTACTGCGTCCCCCCTTGTGAAATTTTCAGGAATATCTAAAATAAAGATTTTCTCAAAACTGATGAAATTTACTGCGTCACCCCCTTGTGAAATTTTCAGGAATAGCTAAAATAAAGATTTTCTCAAAACTGATGAAATTTACTGCGTGCCCCCCTTGAGAAATTTTCAGGAATAGCTAAAATAAAGATTTTCTCAAAACTGATGAAATTTACTGCGTCCCCCCCTTGTGAAATTTTCAGGAATATCTAAAATAAAGATTTTCTCAAAACTGATGAAATTTACTGCGTCCCCCCCTTGTGAAATTTTCAGGAATATCTAAAATAAAGATTTTCTCAAAACTGATGAAATTTACTGCGTCCCCCCTTGTGAAATTTTCAGGAATATCTAAAATAAAGATTTTCTCAAAACTGATGAAATTTACTGCGTCCCCCCTTGTGAAATTTTCAGGAATAGCTAAAATAAAGATTTTCTCAAAACTGATGAAATTTACTGCGTCCCCCCTTGTGAAATTTTCAGGAATATCTAAAATAAAGATTTTCTCAAAACTGATGAAATTTACTGCGTCCCCCCCTTGTGAAATTTTCAGGAATACCTAAAATAAAGATTTTCTCAAAACTGATGAAATTTACTGCGTCCCCCCCTTGTGAAATTTTCAGGAATAGCTAAAATTAGGATTTTCTCAAAACTGATGAAATATACTGCGTCCCCCTTTGTGAAATTTTCAGGAATATCTAAAATAAAGATTTTCTCAAAACTGATGAAATTTACTGCGTCCCCCCCTTGTGAAATTTTCAGGAATAGTTAAAATAAAGATTTTCTCAAAACTGATGAAATTTACTACGTCCCCCCCTTGTGAAATTTTCAGGAATAGCTAAAATAAAGATTTTCTCAAAACTGATGAAATTTATTACGTCCCCCCTTGTGAAATTTTCAGGAATAGCTAAAATAAAGATTTTCTCAAAACTGATGAAATATACTGCGTCCCCCTTTGTGAAATTTTCAGGAATAGCTAAAATAAAGATTTTCTCAAAACTGATGAAATTTACTGCGTCCCCCCCTTGTGAAATTTTCAGGAATAGCTAAAATAAAGATTTTCTCAAAACTGATGAAATTTATTACGTCCCCCCTTGTGAAATTTTCAGGAATATCTAAAATAAAGATTTTCTCAAAACTGATGAAATATACTGCGTCCCCCCCTTGTGAAATTTTCAGGAATAGCTAAAATAAAGATTTTCTCAAAACTGATGAAATTTACTGCTTCCCCCCTTGTGAAATTTTCAGGAATAGCTAAAATAAAGATTTTCTCAAAACTGATGAAATTTACTACGTCTTCCCCTTGTGAAATTTTCAGGAATAGCTAAAATAAAGATTTTCTCAAAACTGATGAAATTTACTGCGTCCCCCCCTTGTGAAATTTTCAGGAATAGCTAAAATAAAGATTTTCTCAAAACTGATGAAATTTACTGCGTCCCCCCCTTGTGAAATTTTCAGGAATAGCTAAAATAAAGATTTTCTCAAAACTGATGAAATTTACTGCGTCCCCCCTTGTGAAATTTTCAGGAATAGCTAAAATAAAGATTTTCTCAAAACTGATGAAATTTACTACGTCCCCCCTTGTGAAATTTTCAGGAATAGCTAAAATAAAGATTTTCTCAAATCTGATGAAATTTACTGCGTCCCCCTCTTGTGAAATTTTCAGAAATAGCTAAAATAAAGATTTTCTCAAAACTGATGAAATTTACTGCGTCCCCCCCTTGTGAAATTTTCAGGAATAGCTAAAATAAAGATTTTCTCAAAAATGATGAAATTTACTATGTCCCCCCTTTGTGAAATTTTCAGGAATAGCTAAAATAAAAATTTTCTCAAAACTGATGATATTTACTGCGTCCCCCCCTTGTGAAATTTTCAGGAATAGCTAAAATAAAGATTTTCTCAAAACTGATGAAATTTACTACGTCCCCCCCTTGTGAAATTTTCAGGAATAGCTAAAATAAAAATTTTCTCAAAACTGATGATATTTACTGCGTCCCCCCCTTGTGAAATTTTCAGGAATATCTAAAATAAAGATTTTCTCAAAACTGATGAAATTTACCGCGTCCCCCCTTGTGAAATTTTCAGGAATAGCTAAAATAAAGATTTTCTCAAAACTGATGAAATTTACTACGTCCCTCCCTTGTGAAATTTTCAGGAATATCTAAAATAAAGATTTTCTCAAAACTGATGAAATTTACTACGTCCCCCCCTTGTGAAATTTTCAGGAATAGCTAAAATAAAGATTTTCTCAAAACTGATGAAATTTACTACGTCCCCCCCTTGTGAAATTTTCAGGAATAGCTAAAATAAACATTTTCTCAAAACTGATGATATTTACTGCGTCCCCCCTTGTGAAATTTTCAGGAATATCTAAAATAAAGATTTTCTCAAAACTGATGAAATTTACCGCGTCCCCCCTTGTGAAATTTTCAGGAATAGCTAAAATAAAGATTTTCTCAAAACTGATGAAATTTATAACGTCCCTCCCTTGTGAAATTTTCAGGAATATCTAAAATAAAGATTTTCTCAAAACTGATGAAATTTACTACGTCCCCCCCCTTGTGAAATTTTCAGGAATATCTAAAATAAAGATTTTCTCAAAACTGATTAAATTTACTACGTCCCCCCCTTGTGAAATTTTCAGGAATAGCTAAAATAAAGATTTTCTCAAAACTGATGAAATTTACTACGTCCCCCCCTTGTGAAATTTTCAGGAATATCTAAAATAAAATTTTTCTCAAAACTGATGAAATTTACTGCGTCCTCCCCTTGTGAAATTTTCAGGAATAGCTAAAATAAAGATTTTCTCAAAACTGATGAAATTTACTGCGTCCCCCCCTTGTGAAATTTTCAGGAATATCTAAAATAAAGATTTTCTCAAAACTGATGAAATTTACTACGTCCCCCCCTTGTGAAATTTTCAGGAATAGCTAAAATAAAGATTTTCTCAAAACTGATGAAATTTACTGCGTCCCCCCTTGTGAAATTTTCAGGAATAGCTAAAATAAACATTTTCTCAAAACTGATGAAATTTACTGCGTCCCCCCCTTGTGAAACTTTCAGGAATAGCTAAAATAAAGATTTTCTCAAAACTGATGAAATTTACTGCGTCCCCCCCTTGTGAAATTTTCAGGAATAGCTAAAATAAAGATTTTCTCAAAACTGATGAAATTTACTACGTCCCCCCATTGTGAAATTTTCAGGAATAGCTAAAATAAAGATTTTCTCAAAATTGATGAAATTTACTACGTCCCCTCCTTGTGAAATTTTCAGGAATATCTAAAATAAAGATTTTCTCAAAACTGATGAAATTTACTACGTCCCCCCTTGTGAAATTTTCAGGAATAGCTAAAATAAAGATTTTCTCAAAACTGATGAAATTTACTACGTCCCCCCCTTGTGAAATTTTCAGGAATAGCTAAAATAAAGATTTTCTCAAAACTGATGAAATTTACTGCGTCCCCCCCTTGTGAAATTTTCAGGAATAGCTAAAATAAAGATTTTCTCAAAACTGATGAAATTTACTGCGTCGCCCCCTTGTGAAATTTTCAGGAATAGCTAAAATAAAGATTTTCTCAAAACTGATGAAATTTACTACGTCCCCCCCTTGTGAAATTTTCAGAAATAGTTAAAATAAAGATTTTCTCAAAACTGATGAAATTTACTGCGTCCCCCCCTTGTGAAATTTTCAGGAATATCTAAAATAAAGATTTTCTCAAAACTGATTAAATTTACTGCGTCCCCCCCTTGTGAAATTTTCAGGAATAGCTAAAATAAAGATTTTCTCAAAACTGATGAAATTTATTACGTCCCCCCCTTGTGAAATTTTCAGGAATAGCTAAAATAAAGATTTTCTCAAAACTGATGAAATATACTGCGTCCCCCTTTGTGAAATTTTCAGGAATAGCTAAAATAAAGATTTTATCAAAACTGATGAAATTTACTGCGTCCCCCCCCTTGTGAAATTTTCAGGAATATCTAAAATAAAGATTTTCTCAAAACTGATTAAATTTACTGCGTCCCCCTTGTGAAATTTTCAGGAATAGCTAAAATAAAGATTTTCTCAAAACTGATGAAATTTACTACGTCCCCCCCTTGTGAAATTTTCAGGAATAGCTAAAATAAAGATTTTATCAAAACTGATGAAATTTACTGCGTCCCCCCCTTGTGAAATTTTCAGGAATAGCTAAAATAAAGATTTTCTCAAAACTGATGAAATTTACTACGTCCCCCTCTTGTGAAATTTTCAGGAATATCTAAAATAAAGATTTTCTCAAAACTGATGAAATTTACTGCGTCCCCCCTTGTGAAATTTTCAGGAATAGCTAAAATAAAGATTTTCTCAAAACTGATGAAATTTACTGCGTCCCCCCCTTGTGAAATTTCCAGGAATATCTAAAATAAAGATTTTCTCAAAACTGATGAAATTTACTACGTCCCCCCTTTGTGAAATTTTCAGGAATAGCTAAAATAAAGATTTTCTCAAAACTGATGAAATATACTGCGTCCCCCTTTGTGAAATTTTCAGGAATAGCTAAAATAAAGATTTTCTCAAAACTGATGAAATTTACTGCGTCCCCCCCTTGTGAAATTTTCAGGAATAGCTAAAATAAAGATTTTCTCAAAACTGCCCTAGTGAAATTTTCAGGAATAGCTAAAATAAAGATTTTCTCAAAACTGATGAAATTTACTGCGTCCCCCCCTTGTAAAATTTTCAAGAATAGCTAAAATAAAGATTTTCTCAAAACTGATGAAATTTACTGCGTCCCCCCCTTGTGAAATTTTCAGGAATATCTAAAATAAAGATTTTCTCAAAACTGATGAAATTTACTGCGTCCCCCCCTTGTAAAATTTTCAGGAATAGCTAAAATAAAGATTTTCTCAAAACTGATGAAATTTACTACGTCCCCCCCTTGTGAAATTTTCAGGAATAGCTAAAATGAAGATTTTCTCAAAACTGATGAAATATACTGCGTCCCCCTTTGTGAAATTTTCAGGAATAGCTAAAATGAAGATTTTCTCAAAACTGATGAAATTTACTACGTCTCCCCTTGTGAAATTTTCAGGAATAGCTAAAATAAAGATTTTCTCAAAACTGATGAAATTTACTGCGTCCCCCCTTGTGAAATTTTCAGGAATATCTAAAATAAAAATTTTCTCAAAACTGATGAAATTTACTGCGTCCCCCCCTTGTGAAATTTTCAGGAATAGCTAAAATAAAGATTTTCTCAAAACTGATGAAATTTACTGCGTTCCCCCCTTGTGAAATTTTCAGGAATAGCTAAAATAAAGATTTTCTCAAAACTGATGAAATATACTGCGTCCCCCCCTTGTGAAATTTTCAGGAATAGCTAAAATAAAGATTTTCTCAAAACTGATGAAATTTACTGCGTCCCCCCTTGTGAAATTTTCAGGAATATCTAAAATAAAAATTTTCTCAAAACTGATGAAATTTACTGCGTCCCCCCCTTGTGAAATTTTCAGGAATAGCTAAAATAAAGATTTTCTCAAAACTGATGAAATTTACTGCATCCCCCCCTTGTGAAATTTTCAGGAATAGCTAAAATAAAGATTTTCTCAAAACTGATGAAATATACTGCGTCCCCCCCTTGTAAAATTTTCAGGAATAGCTAAAATAAAGATTTTCTCAAAACTGATGAAATTTACTGCGTCCCCCCTTGTGAAATTTTCAGGAATAGCTAAAATAAAGATTTTCTCAAAACTGATGAAATTTACTACGTCTTCCCCTTGTGAAATTTTCAGGAATAGCTAAAATAAAGATTTTCTCAAAACTGATGAAATTTACTGCGTCCCCCCCTTGTGAAATTTTCAGGAATATCTAAAATAAAGATTTTCTCAAAACTGATGAAATTTACTGCGTCCCCCCCTTGTGAAATTTTCAGGAATAGCTAAAATAAAGATTTTCTCAAAACTGATGAAATTTACTGCGTCCCCCCTTGTGAAATTTTCAGGAATATCTAAAATAAAATTTTTCTCAAAACTGATGAAATTTACTGCGTCCCCCCTTGTGAAATTTTCAGGAATAGCTAAAATAAAGATTTTCTCAAAACTGATGAAATTTACTGCGTCCCCACCTTGTGAAATTTTCAGGAATAGCTAAAATAAAGATTTTCTCAAAACTGATGAAATTTACTACGTGTCCCCCTTGTGAAATTTTCAGGAATAGCTAGAATAAAGATTTTCTCAAAACTGATGAAATTTACTACGTCCCCCCCTTGTGAAATTTTCAGGAATAGCTAAAATAAAGATTTTCTCAAAACTGATGAAATTTACTACGTCCCCCCCTTGTGAAATTTTCAGGAATAGCTAAAATAAAGATTTTCTCAAAACTGATGAAATTTACTGCGTACCCCCCTTGTGAAATTTTCAGGAATAGCTAAAATAAAGATTTTCTCAAAACTGATGAAATTTACTGCGTACCCCCCTTGTGAAATTTTCAGGAATAGCTAAAATAAAGATTTTCTCAAAACTGATGAAATTTACTACGTCCCCCCCTTGTGAAATTTTCAGGAATAGCTAAAATAAAGATTTTCTCAAAACTGATGAAATTTACTGCGTCCCCACCTTGTGAAATTTTCAGGAATAGCTAAAATAAAGATTTTCTCAAAACTGATGAAATTTACTACGTGTCCCCCTTGTGAAATTTTCAGGAATAGCTAGAATAAAGATTTTCTCAAAACTGATGAAATTTACTGCGTCCCCCCTTGTGAAATTTTCAGGAATAGCTAAAATAAAGATTTTCTCAAAACTGATGAAATTTACTGCGTCCCCCCCTTGTGAAATTTTCAGGAATAGCTAAAATAAAGATTTTCTCAAAACTGATGAAATTTACTGAGTCCCCCCCTTGTGAAATTTTCAGGAATATCTAAAATAAAGATTTTCTCAAAACTGATGAAATTTACTGCGTCCCCCCCTTGTGAAATTTTCAGGAATAGCTAAAATAAAGATTTTCTCAAAACTGATGAAATTTACTACGTCCCCCCCTTGTGAAATTTTCAGGAATAGCTAAAATAAAGATTTTCTCAAAACTGATGAAATATACTGCGTCCCCCCTTGTGAAATTTTCAGGAATAGCTAAAATAAAGATTTTCTCAAAACTGATGAAATTTACTGCGTCCCCCCCTTGTGAAATTGTCAGGAATAGCTAAAATGAAGATTTTCTCAAAACTGATGAAATTTACTACGTCTCCCCTTGTGAAATTTTCAGGAATAGCTAAAATAAAGATTTTCTCAAAACTGATGAAATTTACTGCGTCCCCCCCTTGTGAAATTTTCAAGAATAGCTAAAATAAAGATTTTCTCAAAACTGATGAAATTTACTACGTCCCCCCTTGTGAAATTTTCAGGAATAGCTAAAATAAAGATTTTCTCAAAACTGATGAAATTTACTGCGTCCCCCCCCTTTTTGAAATTTTCAGGAATAGCTAAAATAAAGATTTTCTCAAAACTGATGAAATTTACTGCGTCCCCCCCTTGTGAAATTTTCAGGAATAGCTAGAATAAAGATTTTCTCAAAACTGATGAAATTTACTGCGTCCCCCCTTGTGAAATTTTCAGGAATAGCTAAAATAAAGATTTTCTCAAAACTGATGAAATTTACTACGTGCCCCCCTTGTGAAATTTTCAGGAATAGCTAAAATAAAGATTTTCTCAAAACTGATGAAATTTACTGCGTACCCCCCTTGTGAAATTTTCAGGAATAGCTAAAATAAAGATTTTCTCAAAACTGATGAAATTTACTACGTCCCCCCCTTGTGAAATTTTCAGGAATAGCTAAAATAAAGATTTTCTCAAAACTGATGAAATTTACTGCGTCCCCCCCTTGTGAAATTTTCAGGAATAGCTAAAATAAAGATTTTCTCAAAACTGATGAAATTTACTGAGTCCCCCCCTTGTGAAATTTTCAGGAATATCTAAAATAAATATTTTCTCAAAACTGATGAAATTTACTGCGTGCCCCCCTTGTGAAATTTTCAGGAATAGCTAAAATAAAGATTTTCTCAAAACTGATGAAATTTACTACGTCCCCCCCTTGTGAAATTTTCAGGAATAGCTAAAATAAAGATTTTCTCAAAACTGATGAAATATACTGCGTCCCCCCTTGTGAAATTTTCAGGAATAGCTAAAATAAAGATTTTCTCAAAACTGATGAAATTTACTGCGTCCCCCCCTTGTGAAATTTTCAGGAATAGCTAAAATGAAGATTTTCTCAAAACTGATGAAATTTACTACGTCTCCCCTTGTGAAATTTTCAGGAATAGCTAAAATAAAGATTTTCTCAAAACTGATGAAATTTACTGCGTCCCCCCCTTGGGAAATTTTCAAGAATAGCTAAAATAAAGATTTTCTCAAAACTGATGAAATTTACTGCGTCCCCCCCTTGTGAAATTTTCAGGAATATCTAAAATAAAGATTTTCTCAAAACTGATGAAATTTACTGCGTCCCCCCCTTGTAAAATTTTCAGGAATAGCTAAAATAAAGATTTTCTCAAAACTGATGAAATTTACTGCGTCCCCCCCTTGTGAAATTTTCAGGAATAGCTAAAATAAAGATTTTCTCAAAACTGATGAAATTTACTGCGTCGCCCCCTTGTGAAATTTTCAGGAATAGCTAAAATAAAGATTTTCTCAAAACTGATGAAATTTACTACGTCCCCCCCTTGTGAAATTTTCAGAAATAGTTAAAATAAAGATTTTCTCAAAACTGATGAAATTTACTGCGTCCCCCCCTTGTGAAATTTTCAGGAATATCTAAAATAAAGATTTTCTCAAAACTGATTAAATTTACTGCGTCCCCCCCTTGTGAAATTTTCAGGAATAGCTAAAATAAAGATTTTCTCAAAACTGATGAAATTTACTACGTCCCCCCCTTGTGAAATTTTCAGGAATAGCTAAAATAAAGATTTTCTCAAAACTGATGAAATATACTGCGTCCCCCCCTTGTGAAATTTTCAGGAATAGCTAAAATAAAGATTTTATCAAAACTGATGAAATTTACTGCGTCCCCCCCCTTGTGAAATTTTCAGGAATATCTAAAATAAAGATTTTCTCAAAACTGATGAAATTTACTGCGTCCCCCTTGTGAAATTTTCAGGAATAGCTAAAATAAAGATTTTCTCAAAACTGATGAAATTTACTACGTCCCCCCCTTGTGAAATTTTCAGGAATAGCTAAAATAAAGATTTTATCAAAACTGATGAAATTTACTGCGTCCCCCCCTTGTGAAATTTTCAGGAATAGCTAAAATAAAGATTTTCTCAAAACTGATGAAATTTACTACGTCCCCCTCTTGTGAAATTTTCAGGAATATCTAAAATAAAGATTTTCTCAAAACTGATGAAATTTACTGCGTCCCCCCTTGTGAAATTTTCAGGAATAGCTAAAATAAAGATTTTCTCAAAACTGATGAAATTTACTGCGTCCCCCCCTTGTGAAATTTCCAGGAATATCTAAAATAAAGATTTTCTCAAAACTGATGAAATTAACTGCGTCCCCCTCTTGTGAAATTTTCAGGAATAGCTAAAATAAAGATTTTCTCAAAACTGCCCTAGTGAAATTTTCAGGAATAGCTAAAATAAAGATTTTCTCAAAACTGATGAAATTTACTGCTTCCCCCCCTTGTGAAATTTTCAGGAATAGCTAAAATAAAGATTTTCTCAAAACTGATGAAATTTACTACGTCCCCCCCTTGTGAAATTTTCAGGAATATCTAAAATAAAGATTTTCTCAAAACTGATGAAATTTACTGCGTCCCCCCCTTGTGAAATTTTCAGGAATAGCTAAAATAAAGATTTTCTCAAAACTGATGAAATTTACTACGTCCCCCCCTTGTGAAATTTTCAGGAATAGCTAAAATAAAGATTTTCTCAAAACTGATGAAATATACTGCGTCCCCCTTTGTGAAATTTTCAGGAATAGCTAAAATGAAGATTTTCTCAAAACTGATGAAATTTACTACGTCCCCCCCTTGTGAAATTTTCAGGAATAGCTAAAATAAAGATTTTCTCAAAACTGATGAAATTTACTACGTCCCCCCCTTGTGAAATTTTCAGGAATAGCTAAAATAAAGATTTTCTCAAAACTGATGAAATTTACTGCGTACCCCCCTTGTGAAATTTTCAGGAATAGCTAAAATAAAGATTTTCTCAAAACTGATGAAATTTACTGCGTACCCCCCTTGTGAAATTTTCAGGAATAGCTAAAATAAAGATTTTCTCAAAACTGATGAAATTAACTGCGTCCCCCTCTTGTGAAATTTTCAGGAATAGCTAAAATAAAGATTTTCTCAAAACTGCCCTAGTGAAATTTTCAGGAATAGCTAAAATAAAGATTTTCTCAAAACTGATGAAATTTACTGCTTCCCCCCCTTGTGAAATTTTCAGGAATAGCTAAAATAAAGATTTTCTCAAAACTGATGAAATTTACTACGTCCCCCCCTTGTGAAATTTTCAGGAATATCTAAAATAAAGATTTTCTCAAAACTGATGAAATTTACTGCGTCCCCCCTTGTGAAATTTTCAGGAATAGCTAAAATAAAGATTTTCTCAAAACTGATGAAATTTACTACGTCCCCCCCTTGTGAAATTTTCAGGAATAGCTAAAATAAAGATTTTCTCAAAACTGATGAAATTTACTACGTGTCCCCCTTGTGAAATTTTCAGGAATAGCTAGAATAAAGATTTTCTCAAAACTGATGAAATTTACTACGTCCCCCCCTTGTGAAATTTTCAGGAATAGCTAAAATAAAGATTTTCTCAAAACTGATGAAATTTACTACGTCCCCCCCTTGTGAAATTTTCAGGAATAGCTAAAATAAAGATTTTCTCAAAACTGATGAAATTTACTGCGTACCCCCCTTGTGAAATTTTCAGGAATAGCTAAAATAAAGATTTTCTCAAAACTGATGAAATTTACTGCGTACCCCCCTTGTGAAATTTTCAGGAATAGCTAAAATAAAGATTTTCTCAAAACTGATGAAATTTACTACGTCCCCCCCTTGTGAAATTTTCAGGAATAGCTAAAATAAAGATTTTCTCAAAACTGATGAAATTTACTGCGTCCCCACCTTGTGAAATTTTCAGGAATAGCTAAAATAAAGATTTTCTCAAAACTGATGAAATTTACTACGTGTCCCCCTTGTGAAATTTTCAGGAATAGCTAGAATAAAGATTTTCTCAAAACTGATGAAATTTACTGCGTCCCCCCTTGTGAAATTTTCAGGAATAGCTAAAATAAAGATTTTCTCAAAACTGATGAAATTTACTGCGTCCCCCCCTTGTGAAATTTTCAGGAATAGCTAAAATAAAGATTTTCTCAAAACTGATGAAATTTACTGAGTCCCCCCCTTGTGAAATTTTCAGGAATATCTAAAATAAAGATTTTCTCAAAACTGATGAAATTTACTGCGTCCCCCCCTTGTGAAATTTTCAGGAATAGCTAAAATAAAGATTTTCTCAAAACTGATGAAATTTACTACGTCCCCCCCTTGTGAAATTTTCAGGAATAGCTAAAATAAAGATTTTCTCAAAACTGATGAAATATACTGCGTCCCCCCTTGTGAAATTTTCAGGAATAGCTAAAATAAAGATTTTCTCAAAACTGATGAAATTTACTGCGTCCCCCCCTTGTGAAATTGTCAGGAATAGCTAAAATGAAGATTTTCTCAAAACTGATGAAATTTACTACGTCTCCCCTTGTGAAATTTTCAGGAATAGCTAAAATAAAGATTTTCTCAAAACTGATGAAATTTACTGCGTCCCCCCCTTGTGAAATTTTCAAGAATAGCTAAAATAAAGATTTTCTCAAAACTGATGAAATTTACTACGTCCCCCCTTGTGAAATTTTCAGGAATAGCTAAAATAAAGATTTTCTCAAAACTGATGAAATTTACTGCGTCCCCCCCCTTTTTGAAATTTTCAGGAATAGCTAAAATAAAGATTTTCTCAAAACTGATGAAATTTACTGCGTCCCCCCCTTGTGAAATTTTCAGGAATAGCTAGAATAAAGATTTTCTCAAAACTGATGAAATTTACTGCGTCCCCCCTTGTGAAATTTTCAGGAATAGCTAAAATAAAGATTTTCTCAAAACTGATGAAATTTACTACGTGCCCCCCTTGTGAAATTTTCAGGAATAGCTAAAATAAAGATTTTCTCAAAACTGATGAAATTTACTGCGTACCCCCCTTGTGAAATTTTCAGGAATAGCTAAAATAAAGATTTTCTCAAAACTGATGAAATTTACTACGTCCCCCCCTTGTGAAATTTTCAGGAATAGCTAAAATAAAGATTTTCTCAAAACTGATGAAATTTACTGCGTCCCCCCCTTGTGAAATTTTCAGGAATAGCTAAAATAAAGATTTTCTCAAAACTGATGAAATTTACTGAGTCCCCCCCTTGTGAAATTTTCAGGAATATCTAAAATAAATATTTTCTCAAAACTGATGAAATTTACTGCGTGCCCCCCTTGTGAAATTTTCAGGAATAGCTAAAATAAAGATTTTCTCAAAACTGATGAAATTTACTACGTCCCCCCCTTGTGAAATTTTCAGGAATAGCTAAAATAAAGATTTTCTCAAAACTGATGAAATATACTGCGTCCCCCCTTGTGAAATTTTCAGGAATAGCTAAAATAAAGATTTTCTCAAAACTGATGAAATTTACTGCGTCCCCCCCTTGTGAAATTTTCAGGAATAGCTAAAATGAAGATTTTCTCAAAACTGATGAAATTTACTACGTCTCCCCTTGTGAAATTTTCAGGAATAGCTAAAATAAAGATTTTCTCAAAACTGATGAAATTTACTGCGTCCCCCCCTTGGGAAATTTTCAAGAATAGCTAAAATAAAGATTTTCTCAAAACTGATGAAATTTACTGCGTCCCCCCCTTGTGAAATTTTCAGGAATATCTAAAATAAAGATTTTCTCAAAACTGATGAAATTTACTGCGTCCCCCCCTTGTAAAATTTTCAGGAATAGCTAAAATAAAGATTTTCTCAAAACTGATGAAATTTACTGCGTCCCCCCCTTGTGAAATTTTCAGGAATAGCTAAAATAAAGATTTTCTCAAAACTGATGAAATTTACTGCGTCGCCCCCTTGTGAAATTTTCAGGAATAGCTAAAATAAAGATTTTCTCAAAACTGATGAAATTTACTACGTCCCCCCCTTGTGAAATTTTCAGAAATAGTTAAAATAAAGATTTTCTCAAAACTGATGAAATTTACTGCGTCCCCCCCTTGTGAAATTTTCAGGAATATCTAAAATAAAGATTTTCTCAAAACTGATTAAATTTACTGCGTCCCCCCCTTGTGAAATTTTCAGGAATAGCTAAAATAAAGATTTTCTCAAAACTGATGAAATTTACTACGTCCCCCCCTTGTGAAATTTTCAGGAATAGCTAAAATAAAGATTTTCTCAAAACTGATGAAATATACTGCGTCCCCCCCTTGTGAAATTTTCAGGAATAGCTAAAATAAAGATTTTATCAAAACTGATGAAATTTACTGCGTCCCCCCCCTTGTGAAATTTTCAGGAATATCTAAAATAAAGATTTTCTCAAAACTGATGAAATTTACTGCGTCCCCCTTGTGAAATTTTCAGGAATAGCTAAAATAAAGATTTTCTCAAAACTGATGAAATTTACTACGTCCCCCCCTTGTGAAATTTTCAGGAATAGCTAAAATAAAGATTTTATCAAAACTGATGAAATTTACTGCGTCCCCCCCTTGTGAAATTTTCAGGAATAGCTAAAATAAAGATTTTCTCAAAACTGATGAAATTTACTACGTCCCCCTCTTGTGAAATTTTCAGGAATATCTAAAATAAAGATTTTCTCAAAACTGATGAAATTTACTGCGTCCCCCCTTGTGAAATTTTCAGGAATAGCTAAAATAAAGATTTTCTCAAAACTGATGAAATTTACTGCGTCCCCCCCTTGTGAAATTTCCAGGAATATCTAAAATAAAGATTTTCTCAAAACTGATGAAATTAACTGCGTCCCCCTCTTGTGAAATTTTCAGGAATAGCTAAAATAAAGATTTTCTCAAAACTGCCCTAGTGAAATTTTCAGGAATAGCTAAAATAAAGATTTTCTCAAAACTGATGAAATTTACTGCTTCCCCCCCTTGTGAAATTTTCAGGAATAGCTAAAATAAAGATTTTCTCAAAACTGATGAAATTTACTACGTCCCCCCCTTGTGAAATTTTCAGGAATATCTAAAATAAAGATTTTCTCAAAACTGATGAAATTTACTGCGTCCCCCCCTTGTGAAATTTTCAGGAATAGCTAAAATAAAGATTTTCTCAAAACTGATGAAATTTACTACGTCCCCCCCTTGTGAAATTTTCAGGAATAGCTAAAATAAAGATTTTCTCAAAACTGATGAAATATACTGCGTCCCCCTTTGTGAAATTTTCAGGAATAGCTAAAATGAAGATTTTCTCAAAACTGATGAAATTTACTACGTCTCCCCTTGTGAAATTTTCAGGAATAGCTAAAATAAAGATTTTCTCAAAACTGATGAAATTTACTGCGTCCCCCCTTGTGAAATTTTCAGGAATATCTAAAATAAAAATTTTCTCAAAACTGATGAAATTTACTGCGTCCCCCCCTTGTGAAATTTTCAGGAATAGCTATAATAAAGATTTTCTCAAAACTGATGAAATTTACTGCGTCCCCCCCTTGTGAAATTTTCAGGAATAGCTAAAATAAAGATTTTCTCAAAACTGATGAAATATACTGCGTCCCCCCCTTGTGAAATTTTCAGGAATAGCTAAAATAAAGATTTTCTCAAAACTGATGAAATTTACTGCGTCCCCCCTTGTGAAATTTTCAGGAATATCTAAAATAAAATTTTTCTCAAAACTGATGAAATTTACTGCGTCCCCCCCTTGTGAAATTTTCAGGAATAGCTAAAATAAAGATTTTCTCAAAACTGATGAAATTTACTGCGCCCCCCCCTTGTGAAATTTTCAGGAATAGCTAAAATAAAGATTTTCTCAAAACTGATGAAATATACTGCGTCCCCCCCTTGTGAAATTTCCAGAAATAGCTAAAATAAAGATTTTCTCAAAACTGATGAAATTTACTGCGTCCCCCCTTGTGAAATTTTCAGGAATAGCTAAAATAAAGATTTTCTCAAAACTGATGAAATTTACTAAGTCTTCCCCTTGTGAAATTTTCAGGAATAGCTAAAATAAAGATTTTCTCAAAACTGATGAAATTTACTGCGTCCCCCTCTTGTGAAATTTTCAGGAATATCTAAAATAAAGATTTTCTCAAAACTGATGAAATTTACTGCGTCCCCCCCTTGTGAAATTTTCAGGAATAGCTAAAATAAAGATTTTCTCAAAACTGATGAAATTTACTGCGTCCCCCCTTGTGAAATTTTCAGGAATATCTAAAATAAAATTTTTCTCAAAACTGATGAAATTTACTGCGTCCCCCCTTGTGAAATTTTCAGGAATAGCTAAAATAAAGATTTTCTCAAAACTGATGAAATTTACTGCGTACCCCCCTTGTGAAATTTTCAGGAATAGCTAAAATAAAGATTTTCTCAAAACTGATGAAATTTACTACGTCCCCCCCTTGTGAAATTTTCAGGAATAGCTAAAATAAAGATTTTCTCAAAACTGATGAAATTTACTGCGTCCCCCCCTTGTGAAATTTTCAGGAATAGCTAAAATAAAGATTTTCTCAAAACTGATGAAATTTACTGAGTCCCCCCCTTGTGAAATTTTCAGGAATATCTAAAATAAAGATTTTCTCAAAACTGATGAAATTTACTGCGTCCCCCCCTTGTGAAATTTTCAGGAATAGCTAAAATAAAGATTTTCTCAAAACTGATGAAATTTACTGAGTCCCCCCCTTGTGAAATTTTCAGGAATATCTAAAATAAAGATTTTCTCAAAACTGATGAAATTTACTGCGTCCCCCCCTTGTGAAATTTTCAGGAATAGCTAAAATAAAGATTTTCTCAAAACTGATGAAATTTACTACGTCCCCCCCTTGTGAAATTTTCAGGAATAGCTAAAATAAATATTTTTAAAACTGATGAAATATACTGCGTCCCCCCTTGTGAAATTTTCAGGAATAGCTAAAATAAAGATTTTCTCAAAACTGATGAAATTTACTGCGTCCCCCCCTTGTGAAATTTTCAGGAATAGCTAAAATGAAGATTTTCTCAAAACTGATGAAATTTACTACGTCTCCCCTTGTGAAATTTTCAGGAATAGCTAAAATAAAGATTTTCTCAAAACTGATGAAATTTACTGCGTCCCCCCTTGTGAAATTTTCAGGAATATCTAAAATAAAAATTTTCTCAAAACTGATGAAATTTACTGCGTCCCCCCCTTGTGAAATTTTCAGGAATAGCTAAAATAAAGATTTTCTCAAAACTGATGAAATTTACTGCGTCCCCCCCTTGTGAAATTTTCAGGAATAGCTAAAATAAAGATTTTCTCAAAACTGATGAAATTTACTGCGTCCCCCCCTTGTGAAATTTTCAAGAATAGCTAAAATAAAGATTTTCTCAAAACTGATGAAATTTACTGCGTCCCCCCCTTGTGAAATTTTCAGGAATATCTAAAATAAAGATTTTCTCAAAACTGATGAAATTTACTGCGTCCCCCCCTTGTGAAATTTTCAGGAATAGCTAAAATAAAGATTTTCTCAAAACTGATGAAATTTACTACGTCCCCCCCTTGTGAAATTTTCAGGAATAGCTAAAATAAAGATTTTCTCAAAACTGATGAAATTTACTGCGTCCCCCCCTTGTGAAATTTTCAGGAATAGCTAAAATAAAGATTTTCTCAAAACTGATGAAATTTACTGAGTCCCCCCCTTGTGAAATTTTCAGGAATATCTAAAATAAAGATTTTCTCAAAACTGATGAAATTTACTGCGTCCCCCCCTTGTGAAATTTTCAGGAATAGCTAAAATAAAGATTTTCTCAAAACTGATGAAATTTACTACGTCCCCCCCTTGTGAAATTTTCAGGAATAGCTAAAATAAAGATTTTCTCAAAACTGATGAAATATACTGCGTCCCCCTTTGTGAAATTTTCAGGAATAGCTAAAATAAAGATTTTCTCAAAACTGATGAAATTTACTGCGTCCCCCCCTTGTGAAATTTTCAGGAATAGCTAAAATGAAGATTTTCTCAAAACTGATGAAATTTACTACGTCTCCCCTTGTGAAATTTTCAGGAATAGCTAAAATAAAGATTTTCTCAAAACTGATGAAATTTACTGCGTCCCCCCTTGTGAAATTTTCAGGAATAGCTAAAATAAAAATTTTCTCAAAACTGATGAAATTTACTGCGTCCCCTCCTTGTGAAATTTTCAGGAATAGCTAAAATAAAGATTTTCTCAAAACTGATGAAATTTACTGCGTCCCCCCCTTGTGAAATTTTCAGGAATAGCTAAAATAAAGATTTTCTCAAAACTGATGAAATATACTGCGTCCCCCCCTTGTGAAATTTTCAGGAATAGCTAAAATAAAGATTTTCTCAAAACTGATGAAATTTACTGCGTCCCCCCTTGTGAAATTTTCAGGAATAGCTAAAATAAAGATTTTCTCAAAACTGATGAAATTTACTACGTCTTCCCCTTGTGAAATTTTCAGGAATAGCTAAAATAAAGATTTTCTCAAAACTGATGAAATTTACTGCGTCCCCCCCTTGTGAAATTTTCAGGAATATCTAAAATAAAGATTTTCTCAAAACTGATGAAATTTACTGCGTCCCCCCCTTGTGAAATTTTCAGGAATAGCTAAAATAAAGATTTTCTCAAAACTGATGAAATTTACTGCGTCCCCCCTTGTGAAATTTTCAGGAATATCTAAAATAAAATTTTTCTTAAAACTGATGAAATTTACTGCGTCCCCCCTTGTGAAATTTTCAGGAATAGCTAAAATAAAGATTTTCTCAAAACTGATGAAATTTACTACGTGCCCCCCTTGTGAAATTTTCAGGAATAGCTAAAATAAAGATTTTCTCAAAACTGATGAAATTTACTGCGTACCCCCTTGTGAAATTTTCAGGAATAGCTAAAATAAAGATTTTCTCAAAACTGATGAAATTTACTGCGTCCCCCCCTTGTGAAATTTTCAGGAATATCTAAAATAAAGATTTTCTCAAAACTGATGAAATTTACTGCGTCCCCCCCTTGTGAAATTTTCAGGAATATCTAAAATAAAGATTTTCTCAAAACTGATGAAATTTACTGCGTCCCCCCTTTGTGAAATTTTCAGGAATAGCTAAAATAAAGATTTTCTCAAAACTGATGAAATTTACTGCGTCCCCCCTTTGTGAAATTTTCAGGAATAGCTAAAATAAAGATTTTCTCAAAACTGATGAAATTTACTGCGTCCCCCCCCTTGTGAAATTTTCAGGAATATCTAAAATAAAGATTTTCTCAAAACTGATGATATTTACTGCGTCCCCCCCTTGTGAAATTTTCAGGAATAGCTAAAATAAAGATTTTCTCAAAACTGATGAAATTTACTGCGTCCTCCCCTTGTGAAATTTTCAGGAATATCTAAAATAAAGATTTTCTCAAAACTGATGAAATTTACTGCGTCCCCCCCTTGTGAAATTTTCAGGAATAGCTAAAATAAAGATTTTCTCAAAACTGATGAAATTTACTACGTCCCCCCCCTTGTGAAATTTTCAGGAATAGCTAAAATAAAGATTTTCTCAAAACTGATGAAATTTACTGCGCCCCCCTTGTGAAATTTTCAGGAATAGCTAAAATAAAGATTTTCTCAAAACTGATGAAATTTACTGCGTCCCCCCTTGTGAAATTTTCAGGAATAGCTAAAATAAAGATTTTCTCAAAACTGATGAAATTTACTGCGTCCCCCCTTGTGAAATTTTCAGGAATATCTAAAATTAAGATTTTCTCAAAACTGATGAAATTTACTGCGTCCCCCCCTTGTGAAATTTTCAGGAATAGCTAAAATAAAGATTTTCTCAAAACTGATGAAATTTATTACGTCCCCCCCTTGTGAAATTTTCAGGAATAGCTAAAATAAAGATTTTCTCAAAACTGATGAAATTTACTACGTCCCCCCTTGTGAAATTTTCAGGAATAGCTAAAATAAAGATTTTCTCAAAACTGATGAAATTTACTTCGTCCCACCCTTGTGAAATTTTCAGGAATAGCTAAAATAAAGATTTTCTCAAAACTGATGAAATTTACTGCGTCCTCCCCTTGTGTAATTTTCAGGAATATCTAAAATAAAGATTTTCTCAAAACTGATGAAATTTACTGCGTCCCCCCTTGTGAAATTTTCAGGAATATCTAAAATAAAGATTTTCTCAAAACTGATGAAATTTACTGCGTCCCCCCCTTGTGAAATTTACAGGAATATCTAAAATAAAGATTTTCTCAAAACTGATGAAATTTACTACGTCGCCCCCTTGTGAAATTTTCAGGAATAGCTAAAATAAAGATTTTCTCAAAACTGATGAAATTTACTGCGTCCCCCCTTGTGAAATTTTCAGGAATAGCTAAAATAAAGATTTTCTCAAAACTGATGAAATTTACTGCGTCGCCCCCTTGTGAAATTTTCAGGAATAGCTAAAATAAAGATTTTCTCAAAACTGATGAAATTTACTGCGTCCCCCCTTGTGAAATTTTCAGGAATAGCTAAAATAAAGATTTTCTCAAAACTGATGAAATTTACTGCGTGAAATTTTCAGGAATAGCTAAAATAAAGATTTTCTCAAAACTGATGAAATTTACTGCGTCCCCCCCTTGTGTAATTTTCAGGAATAGCTAAAATAAAGATTTTCTCAAAACTGATGAAATTTACTGCGTCCCCCCATTGTGAAATTTTCAGGAATAGCTAAAATAAAGATTTTCTCAAACCTGATGAAATTTACTGCGTCCCCCCCTTGTGAAATTTTCAGGAATAGCTAAAATAAAAATTTTCTCAAAACTGATGAAATTTACTGCGTCCCCCCTTGTGAAATTTTCAGGAATAGCTAAAGTAAAGATTTTCTCAAAACTGATGAAATTTACTGCGTCCCCCCCCTTGTGAAATTTTCAGGAATAGCTAAAATAAAGATTTTCTCAAAACTGATGAAATTTACTGCGTCCCCCCTTGTGAAATTTTCAGGAATAGCTAAAATAAAGATTTTCTCAAAACTAATGAAATTTACTGCGTCCCCCCCTTGTGAAATTTTCAGGAATATCTAAAATAAAGATTTTCTCAAAACTGATGAAATTTACTGCGTCCCCCCTTGTGAAATTTTCAGGAATAGCTAAAATAAAGATTTTCTGAAAACTGATGGAATTTACTGCGTCCCCCCCTTGTGAAATTTTCAGGAATAGCTAAAATAAAGATTTTCTCAAAACTGATGAAATTTATTGCGTCCCCCCTTTTGAAATTTTCAGGAATAGCTAAAATAAAGATTTTCTCAAAACTGATGAAATTTACTGCGTCCCCCCCTTGTGAAATTTTCAGGAATAGCTAAAATAAAGATTTTCTCAAAACTGATGAAATTTACTGCGTCCCCCCCCCCTTGTGAAATTTTCAGGAATAGCTAAAATAAAGATTTTCTCAAAACTGATGAAATTTACTGCGTCATCCCCTTGTGAAATTTTCAGGAATAGCTAAAATAAAGATTTTCTCAAAACTGATGAAATTTACTGCGTCCCCCCCTTGTGAAATTTTCAGGAATATCTAAAATAAAGATTTTCTCAAAACTGATGAAATTTACTGAGTCCCCCCTTGTGAAATTTTCAGGAATAGCTAAAATAAAGATTTTCTCAAAACTGATGAAATTTACTGCGTCCCCCCCTTGTGAAATTTTCAGGAATAGCTAAAATAAAGATTTTCTTAAAACTGATGAAATTTACTGCGTCCCCCCCTTGTGAAATTTTCAGGAATAGCTAAAATAAAGATTTTCTCAAAACTGATGAAATTTACTGCGTCCCCCCCTTGTGAAATTTTCAGGAATAGCTAAAATAAAGATTTTCTCAAAACTGATGAAATTTACTGCGTCCCCCCCTTGTGAAATTTTCAGGAATAGCTAAAATAAAGATTTTCTCAAAACTGATGAAATTTACTGCGTCCCCCCCTTGTGAAATTTTCAGGAATAGCTAAAATAAAGATTTTCTCAAAACTGATGAAATTTACTGCGTCCCCACCTTGTGAAATTTTCAGGAATAGCTAAAATAAAGATTTTCTCAAAACTGATGAAATTTACTGCGTCCCCCCCTTGTGAAATTTTCAGGAATAGCTAAAATAAAGATTTTCTCAAAACTGATGAAATTTACTGCGTCCCCCCCTTGTGAAATTTTCAGGAATAGCTAAAATAAAGATTTTCTGAAAACTGATGAAATTTACTGCGTCCCCCCCTTGTGAAATATTCAGGAATAGCTAAAATAAAGATTTTCCCAAAACTGATGAAATTTACTGCGTCCCCCCCTTGTGAAATTTTCAGGAATAGCTAAAATAAAAATTTTCTCAAACCTGATGAAATTTACTGCGTCCCCCCCTTGTGAAATTTTCAGGAATAGCTAAAATAAAGATTTTCTCAAAACTGATGAAATTTACTGCGTCCCCCCCTTGTGAAATATTCAGGAATAGCTAAAATAAAGATTTTCTCAAAACTGATGAAATTTACTGCGTCCCCCCCTTGTGAAATTTTCAGGAATAGCTAAAATAAAGATTTTCTCAAAACTGATGAAATTTACTGCGTCCCCCCTTGTGAAATTTTCAGGAATAGCTAAAGTAAAGATTTTCTCAAAACTGATGAAATTTACTGCGTCCCCTCCTTGTGAAATTTTCAGGAATATCTAAAATAAAGATTTTCTCAAAACTGATGAAATTTACTGCGTCCCCCCTTGTGAAATTTTCAGGAATAGCTAAAATAAAGATTTTCTCAAAACTGATGAAATTTACTGCATCCCCCCATTGTGAAATTTTCAGGAATATCTAAAATAAATATTTTCTCAAAACTGATGAAATTTACTCCGTCCCCCCCTTGTGAAATTTTCAGGAATAGCTAAAATAAAGATTTTCTGAAAACTGATGAAATTTACTGCGTCCCCCCTTGTGAAATTTTCAGGAATAGCTAAAATAAAGATTTTCTCAAAACTGATGAAATTTATTGCGTCCCCCCTTGTGAAATTTTCAGGAATAGCTAAAATAAATATTTTCTCAAAACTGATGAAATTTACTGCGTCCCCTCCTTGTGATATTTTCAGGAATATCTAAAATAAAGATTTTCTCAAAACTGATGAAATTTACTGCGTCCCCCCTTGTGAAATTTTCAGGAATAGCTAAAATAAAGATTTTCTCAAAACTGATGAAATTTACTGCATCCCCCCATTGTGAAATTTTCAGGAATATCTAAAATAAAGATTTTCTCAAAACTGATGAAATTTACTCCGTCCCCCCCTTGTGAAATTTTCAGGAATAGCTAAAATAAAGATTTTCTGAAAACTGATGAAATTTACTGCGTCCCCCCCTTGTGAAATTTTCAGGAATAGCTAAAATAAAGATTTTCTCAAAACTGATGAAATTTATTGCGTCCCCCCTTGTGAAATTTTCAGGAATAGCTAAAATAAAGATTTTCTCAAAACTGATGAAATTTACTGCGTCATCCCCTTGTGAAATTTTCAGGAATAGCTAAAATAAAGATTTTCTCAAAACTGATGAAATTTACTGGGTCCCCCTTGTGAAAATTTTCAGGAATAGCTAAAATAAAGATTTTCTCAAAACTGATGAAATTTACTGCGTCCCCCCATTGTGAAATTTTCAGGAATATCTAAAATAAAGATTTTCTCAAAACTGATGAAATTTACTGCGTCCCCCCATTGTGAAATTTTCAGGAATAGCTAAAATAAAGATTTTCTCAAAACTGATGAAATTTACTGCGTATTTTGTGAAATTTTCAGGAATAGCTAAAATAAATATTTTCTCAAAACTGATGAAATTTACTGCGTCCCCCCCTTGTGAAATTTTCAGGAATAGCTAAAATTAAGATTTTCTCAAAACTGATGAAATTTACTGCGTCCCCCCCTTGTGAAAAACTGATGAAATTTACTGAGTCCGCCCCTTGTGAAATTTTCAGGAATAGCTAAAATAAAGATTTTCTCAAAACTGATGAAATTTACTGCGTCCCCCCCTTGTGAAAATTTCAGGGATATCCAAAATAAAGATCTTCTCAAAACTGATGAAATTTACTGCGTCCCCCCCCTTGTGAAATTTTCAGGAATAGCTAAAATAAAGATTTTCTCAAAACTGATGAAATTTACTGCGTCCCCCCTTGTGAAATTTTCAGGAATAGCTAAAATAAAGATTTTCTCAAAACTAATGAAATTTACTGCGTCCCCCCCTTGTGAAATTTTCAGGAATAGCTAAAATAAAGATTTTCTCAAAACTGATGAAATTTACTGCGTCCCCCCCTTGTGAAATTTTCAGGAATAGCTAAAATAAAGATTTTCTCAAAACTGATGAAATTTACTGCGTCCCCCCCTTGTGAAATTTTCAGGAATAGCTAAAATAAAGATTTTCTCAAAACTGATGAAATTTACTGCGTCCCTCCCTTGTGAAATTTTCAGGAATAGCTAAAATAAAGATTTTCTCAAAACTGATGAAATTTACTGCGTCCCCCCCTTGTGAAATTTACAAGAATATCTAAAATAAAGATTTTCTCAAAACTGATGAAATTTACTGCGTCCCCCCTTGTGAAATTTTCAGGAATAGCTAAAATAAAGATTTTCTCAAAACTGATGAAATTTACTGCGTCCCCCCCTTGTGAAATTTTCAGGAATAGCTAAAATAAAGATTTTCTCAAAACTGATGAAATTTACTGCGTCCCCCCTTGTGAAATTTTCAGGAATAGCTAAAACAAAGATTTTCTCAAAACTGATGAAATTTACTGCGTCCCCCCCTTGTGAAATTTTCAGGAATATCTAAAATAAAGATTTTCTCAAAACTGATGAAATTTACTGCGTCCCACCCTTGTGAAATTTTCAGGAATAGCTAAAATAAAGATTTTCTCAAAACTGATGAAATTTACTGCGTCCCCCCCTTGTGAAATTTTCAGGAATAGCTAAAATAAAGATTTTCTCAAAACTGATGAAATTTACTGCGTCCCCCCCTTGTGAAATTTTCAGGAATAGCTAAAATAAAGATTTTCTCAAAACTGATGAAATTTACTGCGTCCCCCCCTTGTGAAATTTTCAGGAATAGCTAAAATAAAGATTTTCTCAAAACTGATGAAATTTACTGCGTCCCCCCCTTGTGAAATTTTCAGGAATAGCTAAAATAAAGATTTTCTCAAAACTGATGAAATTTACTGCGTCCCCCCGTTGTGAAATTTTCAGGAATAGCTAAAATAAAGATTTTCTCAAAACTGATGAAATTTACTGCGTCCCCCCCTTGTGAAATTTTCAGGAATAGCTAAAATAAAGATTTTCTCAAAACTGATGAAATTTACTGCGTCCCCCCTTGTGAAATTTTCAGGAATAGCTAAAATAAAGATTTCCTCAAAACTGATGAAATTTACTGCGTCCCCCCCTTGTGAAATTTTCAGGAATAGCTAAAATAAAGATTTTCTCAAAACTGATGAAATTTACTGCGTCCCCCCCTTGTGAAATTTTCAGGAATAGCTAAAATAAAGATTTTCTCAAAACTGATGAAATTTACTGCGTCCCCCCCTTGTGAAATTTTCAGGAATAGCTAAAATAAAGATTTTCTCAAAACTGATGAAATTTACTGCGTCCCCCCCTTGTGAAATTTTCAGGAAAAGCTAAAATAAAGATTTTCTCAAAACTGATGAAATTTACTGCGTCCCCCCCTTAAAATGTTTTTTGAAAAACTGATGAAATCTCATGCATCCCCCCGTTGTGAAATTATCAAGAATATATTAAAAAATGTTTTTTGAAAAACTGATGAAATCTCATGCATCTCCCCGTTGTAAAATTATCAAGAATATATTAAAAAATGTTTTTTGAAAAACTGATGAAATCTCATGCATCCCCACGTTGTGAAATTATCCAGAATATATTAAAAAATGTTTTATGAAAAACTGATGAAATCTCATGCATCCCCCCGTTATGAAATTATCAAGAATATATTAAAAAATGTTTTATGAAAAACTGATGAAATCTCCTGCATCCCCCCGTTATGAAATTATCAAGAATATATTAAAAAATGTTTTTTGAAAAACTGATGAAATCTCATGCATCCCCCCGTTGTGAAATTATCAAGAATATATTAAAAAATGTTTTTTGAAAAACTGATGAAATCTCATGCATCCCCCCGTTGTGAAATTATCAAGAATATATTAAATAATGTTTCTTGAAAAACTGATGAAATCTCATGCATCCCCCCGTTGTGAAATTATCAAGAATATATTAAAAAATGTTTTTTTGAAAAACTGATGAAATCTCATGCATCCCCCCGTTGTGAAATTATCAAGAATATATTAAAAATGTTTTATGAAAAACTGATGAAATCTCATGCATCCCCCCGTTGTGAAATTATCAAGAATATATTAATTAATGTTTTTTGAAAAACTGATGAAATCTCATGCATCCCCCCGTTGTGAAATTATCAAGCATATATTAAAAAATGTTTTATGAAAAACTGATGAAATCTCATGCATCTCCCCGTTGTGAAATTATCAAGAATATATTAAAAAATGTTTTATGAAAAACTGATGAAATCTCCTGCATTCCCCCGTTGTGAAATTATCAAGCATATATTAAAAAATGTTTTATGAAAAACTGATGAAATCTCATGCATCCCCCCGTTGTGAAATTATCAAGAATATATTAAAAAATGTTTTTTGAAAAACTGATGAAATCTCATGCATCCCCACGTTGTGAAATTATCCAGAATATATTAAAAAATGTTTTATGAAAAACTGATGAAATCTCATGCATCCCCCCGTTATGAAATTATCAAGAATATATTAAAAAATGTTTTATGAAAAACTGATGAAATCTCCTGCATCCCCCCGTTGTGAAATTATCAAGCATATATTAAAAAATGTTTTTTGAAAAACTGATGAAATCTCATGCATCTCCCCGTTGTGAAATTATCAAGAATATATTAAAAAATGTTTTTTGAAAAACTGATGAAATCTCATGCATCCCCCCGTTGTGAAATTATCAAGAATATATTAAAAAATGTTTTTTTGAAAAACTGATGAAATCTCATGCATCCCCCCGTTGTGAAATTATCAAGAATATATTAAAAAATGTTTTTTGAAATACTGATGAAATCTCATGCATCCCCCCGTTGTGAAATTATCAAGAATATATTAAAAAATGTTTTATGAAAAACTGATGAAATCTCATGCATCCCCCCGTTGTGAAATTATCCAGAATATATTAAAAAATGTTTTATGAAAAACTGATGAAATCTCATGCATCCCCCCGTTGTGAAATTATCAAGAATATATTAATTAATGTTTTTTGAAAAACTGATGAAATCTCCTGCATCCCCCCGTTGTAAAATTATCAAGAATATATTAAAAAATGTTTTATGAAAAACTGATGAAATCTCCTGCATTCCCCCGTTGTGAAATTATCAAGCATATATTAAAAAATGTTTTTTGAAAAACTGATGAAATCTCATGCATCCCCACGTTGTGAAATTATCCAGAATATATTAAAAAATGTTTTATGAAAAACTGATGAAATCTCATGCATCCCCCCGTTATGAAATTATCAAGAATATATTAAAAAATGTTTTATGAAAAACTGATGAAATCTCATGCATCCCCCCGTTGTGAAATTATCAAGAATATATTAAAAAATGTTTTTTTGAAAAACTGATGAAATCTCATGCATCCCCCCGTTGTGAAATTATCAAGAATATATTAAAAAATGTTTTTTGAAAAACTGATGAAATCTCATGCATCCCCCCGTTGTGTAATTATCAAGAATATATTAAAAAATGTTTTATGAAAAACTGATGAAATCTCCTGCATCCCCCCGTTGTGAAATTATCAAGAATATATTAAAAAATGTTTTTTGAAAAACTGATGAAATCTCATGCATCCCCCCGTTGTGAAATTATCAAGAATATATTAAATAATGTTTCTTGAAAAACTGATTAAATCTCATGCATCCCCCCGTTGTGAAATTATCAAGAATATATTAAAAAATGTTTTTTTGAAAAACTGATGAAATCTCATGCATCCCCCCGTTGTGAAATTATCAAGAATATATTAAAAAAAGGTTTTTTGAAATACTGATGAAATCTCATGCATCCCCCCGTTGTGAAATTATCAAGAATATATTAAAAAATGTTTTATGAAAAACTGATGAAATCTCATGCATCCCCCCGTTGTGAAATTATCCAGAATATATTAAAAAATGTTTTATGAAAAACTGATGAAATCTCATGCATCCCCCCGTTGTGAAATTATCAAGAATATATTAATTAATGTTTTTTGAAAAACTGATGAAATCTCATGCATCCCCCCGTTGTGAAATTATCAAGAATATATTAAAAAATGTTTTATGAAAAACTGATTAAATCTCATGCATCCCCCCGTTGTGAAATTATTAAGAATATATTAAAAAATGTTTTTTGAAAAACTGATGAAATCTCATGCATCTCCCCGTTGTGAAATTATCAAGAATATATTAAAAAATGTTTTTTGAAAAACTGATGAAATCTCATGCATCCCCCCGTTGTGAAATTATCAAGAATATATTAAAAAATGTTTTTTTGAAAAACTGATGAAATCTCATGCATCCCCCCGTTGTGAAATTATCAAGAATATATTAAAAAATGTTTTTTGAAATACTGATGAAATCTCATGCATCCCCCCGTTGTGAAATTATCAAGAATATATTAAAAAATGTTTTATGAAAAACTGATGAAATCTCATGCATCCCCCCGTTGTGAAATTATCCAGAATATATTAAAAAATGTTTTATGAAAAACTGATGAAATCTCATGCATCCCCCCGTTGTGAAATTATCAAGAATATATTAATTAATGTTTTTTGAAAAACTGATGAAATCTCCTGCATCCCCCCGTTGTAAAATTATCAAGAATATATTAAAAAATGTTTTTTTGAAAAACTGATGAAATCTCATGCATCCCCCCGTTGTGAAATTATCCAGAATATATTAAAAAATGTTTTATGAAAAACTGATGAAATCTCATGCATCCCCCCGTTGTGAAATTATCAAGAATATATTAAAAAATGTTTTTTGAAAAACTGATGAAATCTCATGCATCCCCCCGTTGTGAAATTATCCAGAATATATTAAAAAATGTTTTATGAAAAACTGATGAAATCTCATGCATCCCCGCGTTGTGAAATTATCAAGAATATATTAAAAATGTTTTTTGAAAAATTGATGAAATCTCATGCATCCCCCCGTTGTGAAATTATCAAGAATATATTAAAAAATGTTTTTTGAAAAACTGATGAAATCTCCTGCATCCCCCCGTTGTAAAATTATCAAGAATATATTAAAAAATGTTTTATGAAAAACTGATGAAATCTCATGCATCCCCCCGTTGTGAAATTATCAAGAATATATTAAAAAATGTTTTTTGAAAAACTGATGAAATCTCCTGCATCCCCCCGTTGTAAAATTATCAAGAATATATTAAAAAATGTTTTTTGAAAAACTGATTAAATCTCATGCATCCCCCCGTTGTGAAATTATCCAGAATATATTAAAAAATGTTTTATGAAAAACTGATGAAATCTCATGCATCCCCCCGTTGTGAAATTATCAAGAATATATTAAAAAATGTTTTTTGAAAAACTGATGAAATCTCCTGCATCCCCCCGTTGTAAAATTATCAAGAATATATTAAAAAATGTTTTATGAAAAACTGATGAAATCTCATGCATCCCCCCGTTGTGAAATTATCAAGAATATATTAAAAAATGTTTTTTGAAAAACTGATGAAATCTCCTGCATCCCCCCGTTGTAAAATTATCAAGAATATATTAAAAAATGTTTTTTGAAAAACTGATTAAATCTCATGCATCCCCCCGTTGTGAAATTATCAAGAATATATTAAAAAATGTTTTATGAAAAACTGATTAAATCTCATGCATCCCCCCGTTGTGAAATTATCAAGAATATATTAAAAAATGTTTTTTGAAAAACTGATGAAATATCGTGCATCCCCCCGTTGTAAAATTATCAAGAATATATTAAAAAATGTTTTATGAAAAACTGATTAAATCTCATGCATCCCCCCGTTGTGAAATTATCAAGAATATATTAAAAAATGTTTTATGAAAAACTGATGAAATCTCATGCATCCCCCGTTGTGAAATTATCAAGAATATATTAAAAAATGTTTTATGAAAAACTGATGAAATCTCATGCATCCCCCGTTGTGAAATTATCAAGAATATATTAAAAAATGTTTTATGAAAAACTGATGAAAACTCATGCATCCCCCCGTTGTGAAATTATCAAGAATATATTAAAAAATGTTTTTTGAAAAACTGATGAAATCTCCTGCATCCCCCCATTGTGAAATTATCAAGAATATATTAAAAAATGTTTTTTGAAAAACTGATGAAATCTCATGCATCCCCCCGTTGTGAAATTATCAAGAATATATTAAAAAATGTTTTTTGAAATACTGATGAAATCTCATGCATCCCCCCGTTGTGAAATTATCAAGAATATATTAAAAAATGTTTTATGAAAAACTGATGAAATCTCATGCATCCCCCCGTTGTGAAATTATCCAGAATATATTAAAAAATGTTTTATGAAAAACTGATGAAATCTCATGCATCCCCCCGTTGTGAAATTATCAAGAATATATTAATTAATGTTTTTTGAAAAACTGATGAAATCTCATGCATCCCCCCGTTGTGAAATTATCAAGAATATATTAAAAAATGTTTTATGAAAAACTGATTAAATCTCATGCATCCCCCCGTTGTGAAATTATTAAGAATATATTAAAAAATGTTTTTTTGAAAAACTGATGAAATCTCATGCATCCCCCCGTTGTGAAATTATCCAGAATATATTAAAAAATGTTTTATGAAAAACTGATGAAATCTCATGCATCCCCCCGTTGTGAAATTATCAAGAATATATTAAAAAATGTTTTTTGAAAAACTGATGAAATCTCATGCATCCCCCCGTTGTGAAATTATCCAGAATATATTAAAAAATGTTTTATGAAAAACTGATGAAATCTCATGCATCCCCGCGTTGTGAAATTATCAAGAATATATTAAAAATGTTTTTTGAAAAATTGATGAAATCTCATGCATCCCCCCGTTGTGAAATTATCCAGAATATATTAAAAAATGTTTTATGAAAAACTGATGAAATCTCATGCATCCCCCCGTTGTGAAATTATCAAGAATATATTAAAAAATGTTTTTTGAAAAACTGATGAAATCTCCTGCATCCCCCCGTTGTAAAATTATCAAGAATATATTAAAAAATGTTTTATGAAAAACTGATGAAATCTCATGCATCCCCCCGTTGTGAAATTATCAAGAATATATTAAAAAATGTTTTTTGAAAAACTGATGAAATCTCCTGCATCCCCCCGTTGTAAAATTATCAAGAATATATTAAAAAATGTTTTTTGAAAAACTGATTAAATCTCATGCATCCCCCCGTTGTGAAATTATCAAGAATATATTAAAAAATGTTTTATGAAAAACTGATTAAATCTCATGCATCCCCCCGTTGTGAAATTATCAAGAATATATTAAAAAATGTTTTTTGAAAAACTGATGAAATATCGTGCATCCCCCCGTTGTAAAATTATCAAGAATATATTAAAAAATGTTTTATGAAAAACTGATTAAATCTCATGCATCCCCCCGATGTAAAATTATCAAGAATTGTTTTTCTTATACGCTGTTTCTTTACTAGTGGGACAATAATCAAATTATTGTTATGTGTTGCTCAATAAATATATTTTTTGTTTGCTTTTATTTAAACCGCGTTCGACGGAATAATTTTACAACGTTAACAGTCCTCACTATATGTATTCCTTCCTGTAAGCATTTCTGTCTTATGCGTTCCTTTCCTATATGATCTATACTAAAATTGTAGAAATTTTACGAAAATTCCATCCTTTATGTCTTTTAGAAAAAAATTTACTGCAACTTAAAAAAGCGAAATGAGGAACAATTATGCCTACGCCGCTCGACGAGGGTTAAAAAAAATAATTTCAGTACAATTTTTTGAATTTCAGTACTATTTTCTTTAATGGTTCAGTACAATTTGCTATTCGCTCATATCATCACAATGCTTTATATTATACAGTTTTTTGGTTTTTCTTTGTTGCATTTCTCTGTTAACGTAGCTTCCATCTTTCATAATTATTTCATTGTTTAAATCTCAAAATGTGGTTTCGTTGTTTTTATTGTTTTTATATCAATAAACCAGTAGTGATTTTAAATTGATTTATTATCCATTAGGTGGCTGAGAAACGGACACGGCTAGGTTAGCACACCCCTGAATATTACAACTTTTAAGAAATAAACGTTCATTGGCATATAGGTAAATTTCTGAAAAATAAAATCAAAATTCAATATATTACAACTTTGTAATACTACACAAACACAAATATTTTCACACATATACACCCCCTCCCAAACATACCGTTTGCATGCCTCAACCGTGTTGAAACGCTTCAACCCTTTCATAACATACATAATGTATATAGGACAACCAACATGTTTATAGACATACTCCTAATCCTTCCATGTACTTCTAGAAACCACCTCAAAACAAGTGTCGCTCCTCTCGCACTTATATTAAATGCACCAAATACCACAAAACTACTACACAAGATTAAAATTCTTACCTTTCAGATTCGGCAAAACCCCTAATAATCTAAATTGGCTTAAGATTTCATGTAAATTCTCTGCGCCACTTTGACTTTTTAACTTTTTAGTTCTTTACGTGACGAAAGCTGGCATACGTCAAGTAAAATTCTAGCTATGAAATGAATCTAAACGTAAATGTAGTTACCGTCTTTAACGTCCTTTTTCAACACTGTGTATCCCAGTGGATATTTAAGTTGTATCCACCCCTTCCCCTTCCCAGAAACATTGTTTGTTCAACATTGAACGAGCAATCACCCCTTAAAAGATTATTATTCAAGTACAAAACACACTGTATATTGGCTATAAATAAATTTAGACAACTTAAACTTGTCATTTAAACAAAAACTCCAAAACATAACCAACTACAGTGCTACTCTTTAAAAAATTATATTTTTAGTTTGTTCTTCTAGTTGATCCAACCAATAAGGTTCTTTTCAATCTGTATCAACAAAAAAAAAATTTGTTAACTTGTTAAATAAATAAAACATTTACTATCATCAATCAAACAAATCATGAATTTAATTCACTGGCTATAAATAAAACTGCTGCACATAATGTAATGTCATGTTTCCGTTTTGGCATTTTGTATATTTCGAGATAGGATGCTCGTCTGCATTTTCAAATTTAACTACTCGTGATTGCGATATACGCTAGATGCAGTGGGAGGAAAAAAATAAATAAAAAATGCAAATTGAAAAAATGAAAATAAATTGAATTTAAATGTTATCAAATCCTACTCATAAACATGTATGACAATTGTCACAAAGTGTATGTATAAATAGATAAGTATGTAGGTACTCGAAAATTGGCGTAATACAAATTTAAATTGGCCAGATACATTTCAAATTCCACCCGTTTTAGCGACATTGTATATCTATATGTTACATTTTATTATCGGATAAAATACTAACACAGAAATACGTATGTATGTATGTACATATATAGATGGAACACATCGTACAGTATGTACAGTAGGGAACTAGATTACAAAATGAAAATTTATTGGAAATTTTTTGTAGTGGAAAGTTGATAAAGATGCATTTGGATTGGGATTATTTATAATTGGATTTGTTTTTCGTTATCCCTATACTCTGTACACAATTGATATTTTAGAGCTGTTATCTAAACTAGCATTTTTCTGTTTATGTACAAAAATAAAATTTATATTTGCAAATATAAACCAGGCATTCACGTATAGTTTGTAACCACAAAAATTGATTTTGCGGTTAAGTAAATAATGTACAAACTAATTAATTAAATTATTGCTGTAGCCAGTATATACAATCATACCATTTAGAATAGGGTACACCTCGTTGATTGATTTCCATTTTAAATAACATTCACTTTATAAACGTATGTAATATACCCAATTTGGTTAAAGCTTAAAGACTTAAACAGATTGACTTTTATATAATTTATACAATATTAGAGCACGTAGTTGTTATACTATGTAGTCGCATCGAAAATTACTAGAGGATAAAAGTAAATTGAAATTTATCTAAATGAGAAAGAATATTCTGTCCATTTCATCAGATAAACTGGAAGTTTTACATATTTGCTTGTCTTTCCAATTACGGTAAGCAATGATAGAATATTAAATTGCAGGATTAGAAGATGTTTACCTTTTTATTGTAGTAAAATGTAAAAGTAATTGAAAACTTAAAAACTAAATTTTGATTCTTTTACGAAACAGAGATTTGTAACAATTTACAGGATTTTTTATTGTTTGTACTCGTCAGAAGAAAATCTGTCTGGAGCCTCGTTACTTTGTATTTCTAACATATGTAAGTCGTACTGCATCTTTAGTTGCACAGACATCTATTTTTTAGTGTTCAAATTTATCTGAAAAACCAAAGAAAATTTGTATATAGGCCCATTGAAAGGTGTCTTCAGTATAGGTCATTTTACTTACATCAACGATGCTATGAGTTTCTCGGACACATATCACATTAAAACCAAGTATATTAAATATCTTAATATTTATTTAAGAAATTCAGCATGGTGGACTGGTGGTCGATCGTTGACCCTCGAAAAGGAAAGACGTGTTTTTGTCGTTTTCTTCGACAATTTAATTTTATTTTATTTATTTATTTAATTTGGTGTGAAGTGTTGTATACATTTTACATATATATAGTTATGTATGCACATACCACATATACCACAAATCAGCCAGACGTTCCCACAATCGCAATCCAAACGTCAGCAGAAAAGATAAACACGAGTGGTAATCCGAGACGGACAATTGCATGTGTTCAACAACATACAATTCAACATAAATATCCAGAATGCTGTATAATCAATTTAGTTAGATTAACATATGGTTATAAATAAGTAAAAACATTAATGTAAAATTAGTCGTAATTGTGCTTTTAAATGTAAATGAATAAAATAGTCGAAATAAATAATTTTTTTTATTAAGAAAGTGCATTGCGTACTCATAATTGGCGCAGCCGTACAGACGGTAGTTTAGTTCAAGTGCAGTGAAAACAGTGCCGAGATAGTGAATAAAAACTACCTCATAGTGATTCCGTCAAAATAAATTTCGAGTTATTGTGTGCAAGTTCTAGAGTAGTTATAAAGGGAAAAATAAAGAAACGGAGTAGAATATACTCGCTCAATTAGGAATCGTTTTAAAAAACTCACTTAAACTACAATAGAGAAAGCACATAATCGGTAAATTTTTCTTCTGACGTCCTATGACTGAAGATGTATACCATCCAAGGGAATTGAGGATCACGCCATCCGCACCACAATTGAATACTTCCGGAACCTACAAACCACGAGCAGTAGCAGGCAGAACAAGGTAAGAAACTTAAGCTTAAATTTTAAACCATATGCAAACTTATTCAATTACCAGTGAATAATTGAATCACCTCTACTCACTGCAAAATAAAAGGCAACATCACGCACTACGAGATAGACGTGAAACCGCCGAAACCTCACTTCAGATAGACGAGAGGAAAGAATTACCCAAATAATACGCACTACGAGATAGACGTAATTTTTTTGGTTATTCCTTGGTATACGTTATCCATCGCGCACTACGAGATAGACGCGAAAAGGACGAAAAACGCTGTAAAATTAAATTCAATTAGATTTATTTTGTGGACCAAAAGGTCTCAAAATCACAAATCAATTGAAATAACAGGTTCAAGTGAATCATAATCAATCTCGTAAAAGTTTTTCGATAGTGAAAATTTTGTTTAAGGGGGAAGAATCAGATTCAAGATTCCCCGAAACAGAAAAGAAAAACTAAGTGATAACTTTATCGCTAATAGGGGTATAAAGTTAACAGAATCCAATTCCATTGACGAAATGACAGAAATGGAACAGGTTATGGCTCAACTGGGCGCAATAGCGGGCCAGTTAGCCTCGATGAGCCAAAAACAAGCCGAGCACGATCAGGTATTGACATACCTAAACCAAAAAACGGAAGCGCAAGCACAGCCTCCACCAGTAATTTTGAACGAAAACCGTTCAAACTTAGATCTCTTTAGGATACCAGATCCTATAAAGTCAATCCCTTCCTTCGATGGAAATCGAAATTCCTGGCTAAAAACAGCCGAGGAAACGCTTCAAATGTTTGAACCTCTAGTCCCCCCACAACAATACCGAATGTACTTCCAGGCGGTAAAAAACAAATTGGAAGGAAAGGCAAGAGACATATTATGTTTAGCGGGAGATCCCGAAACTTTCTTAGAAATGAAGGAAATCTTGATTGAAGCCCTAGGCGACAAACAAGAACTTTCCTATTACAAGTCCCAACTATGGGCACACAAACAAGTTGAAAATATGTCGGTACATAGCTACCATAATAAAACGAAGGAGATCGTCCAAAATATACGAACGCTCGCTAAACAAAACAGCATTTATAACAACTCGTGGCAAGCCATTTCCACATTTATAGAAGAAGATGCTTTAGCGGCCTTCATTTCCAGCTTGAGGAAGCCTTACTTCGGATTCGCACAAGCAGCGAAACCCAAAACACTAGAAGAGGCATACGCATTTTTGTGCAAATTTAGCACAAATGAGTCAATTTCAAACAACTCAAAAAACCCTATCATGCCTAATCAGTATACCCCAAAAACAAACCAAATGGCACCAAACCAGCCAAAATTCAACTAATTTACACCAAAACCAAGGGATGTCAAAGAATTCAATTATAGAAAACCCAATGGACCAATTCAGGACACGGAAACACCGATGTCTATCGACATCTCGTCAAGATCACGAAATACTCTCAATAGAAGAATCACTAATAATCACGAAGTAACCCATAGTCAGGACACATCAAACGAAATACTAAATTCAGAGAATTTAGAAAACCTATATCCAGAAAATTTTCAATCAGATCCAAGTTCAGATACGGAGGACTAAATTTCTTACCGTATCTAATCTGTCGAAATCACGACAAAACAAAAAGCTTAAAACTATTAATAGACACCGGTGCTAATAAAAATATTATTAGTCCGAATCTAATCCCAGAACATCTAATAGAACCTCAAAGTACGCCAATTAAAAATTTTTTGGGTACTCAGAAATCAAACAGAAAAGGCAAATTAAATCTCATTAGTAATAAATTACCTTCGCAAATGTATTATGAATTAGAATTCCACAATTTCTTTGATGGAATTCTTGGGTCAGAAACAATGGCAGAAATGCAAGCGAAAATTGACTATAAGTACAACACTATATCACTAAATACCCATAAATTTAAATTCTACCGATATTATCCGGCAGAGAATTTCTACCATCATGCGGTAACGCTCGACACCTCACAAAATGGAGACTGGGTAATACCAAAGTACGAAAAGATAAACGACGAGGTAACAATGCAACCTGGCCTTTATAGAGCCAATAATTTTAGAACAGTTGTTAACGTACTAACCAATAACCCAACCCCACCTACAAAACTGCCTAAACTTAAAATTGAAGTTAATAATTTTAGTACATTAGAACCCGTACCAGTCTATTGTAAAACCTTAATTGACAAACAAGGAATTCAAGACCTAATTAGAACAGAACACTTGAATAAAAACGAAAGAAGCATTCTAATCGACACAATCCATAGAAATCAAAACGTTTTATTAAAACAGAACGAAAAGCTATCGGCAACTACAATGATAAAGCATAAAATATTCACAAAGGATGAAAATCCAGTGTACACTAAAACGTACAGGTACCCACACTGCTTCAAAAACGATGTGGAAAACCAAGTGCAGGAAATGCTGGATAGCGGCATAATTCGAAATTCGAGTAGCCCTTACTCATCTCCAGTCTGGGTAGTCCCCAAAAAAGTCTGACGCCTCGGGAACAAAGAAGATTAGGGTCGTCATAGACTACCGAAAATTAAACGAAAAAACGGTAGATGACAAATTCCCTATACCCCAGATCGAAGAAATCTTAGACAGCCTTGGCAAGTCAGTGTATTTTACTACATTGGACTTAAAGTCGGGATTTCATCAAATACCTATGGACGAGAAATCACAGGAGAAAACCGCCTTCTTAACGGACAAGGGGCACTTTGAGTTTTCTCGAATGCCTTTCGGGTTGAAGAACGCTCCTGCCATGTTCCAACGGGCAATGAATAGCGTATTATCAGGCTTAATAGGCAATATTTGCCATGTTTACCTCGATGATATCATCATTGTAGGGCAGAATTTGGAGAATCATATAAAAAATCTAGAGACGGTACTCAAGAGACTATCGCAATTTAATTTGAAAATTCAGTTGAACAAATGCGAGTTTCTAAAGCGCGAAACCGAATTTCTGGGACATGTGATCACCCAAGAAGGAGTAAGACCCAACACAGACAAAATCCAAAAAATACTTGAATGGCCACTACCAAAGAATGCTAAACAAATTAAACAATTCCTTGGACTGTCGGGTTATTACCGCCGGTTCATCAAAGACTACTCGAAAATTACGAGGCCGATGACAAAATATCTAAAGAAAGACGAGGTCATCAATATCAATAATCCAGACTATGTAAAAGCCTTCGAAACCCTAAAAGAAATCCTGTCCACAGACCAAATCCTGGCCTATCCGAATTTCACGAAACCATTCATCCTTACGACAGACGCTTCAGATTTCGCGCTGGGAGCAGTTCTGTCACAGATACACGACGGTGTCGAAAGACCAATCGCTTTCGGCTCTAGAACACTGAATCGAACAGAGTGTAATTACGCCACAAATGAAAAGGAGGCCTTGGCCATTATATGGGCGGTAAAGAAATACCAGCCATACCTTTACGGTAATAAATTTATTTTAAATTTAAAATGGGTCACAGACCACAAACCCTTAACCTTCATTAAATCCTCAGAAAAAAATACTAAAATTCTCAGATGGAGACTAGAGCTCGAAAATTATGATTATGGCATAATTTATAAGGAGGGAAAAACTAACGTAGTGGCAGAAGCCCTCAGTAGATTCCCAACAGCAGCAGCCAAGGACATGGAAATTAATGTCAATGAAAATATAGATAACACTTCACGTGAATCTAGAGAAACCGCAGAAAATATTCCTGGAAATACCAGCGACATAGAGACAGTTCATTCCGCCTATACGTCGGATGATTACTTCATACACTTTTCGGACCGACCTATAAATTACTATAGGAATCAAGTAATTTTCAAAATATCTAAAATTGACACAGTCATATCAGAGGAAATATTCCCTAAATTTACTAGAATAATAATTTCAAAACCATCGTTTGAGAAGAACGAGATTACTGAAATCATAAGAAAATTTCATAATGGCAAACAAATAGCAATTTTGGCACCAGAAACGCTGTACCAGAAAATCCAAGATTCATTCAAGGAGAATTTCTCACAAAAAGGACATTTCGTCTTCACTACCAAAATGGTCGAAGACGTAACGAACGAAAATAGACAAAACAGTATCGTGAATAAAGAACACGAAAGGGCACATAGGGGAATAAGAGAGGTGGAAAGTCAAATCAGACGATCCTACTTTTTCCCAAATATGATCAATAGAATCAAAACCTTCACTAATGCATGTAACATCTGCAATATGCATAAATACGATCGGAGACCGTACAATATAAAAATATATGACTAACTTCCTGTCGATAATAGATGCCTTTTCAAAACACCTTCAAATGGTACCGATCGATTCAAAAAACCTAACAGATACAACAAAAGCCTTGACAAAGTATTTCACCCTATTCGGAATCTCAAACAGTATTATCTCAGACCATGAGACAACATTTCAGTCAACCCAATTTAGAGAATATCTAAACAGACTAAATGTCAAATTGGAATATGCGTCCTCTTCAGAATCAAATGGACAAGTTGAGAAAACTCACTCAACTATTATAGAAATTTTCAACACGAACAAAGAAAAACTCCCAAAACCTGACACTCAAACTGCAATAGAATTAGCAGTGACATTGTACAATAATTCCGTACACTCCTCTACAGGCTTCACGCTGAATGAAATAATCTTTAACCAAAACAACTCAAGGAACCCGAAAGAAATACAAGATCAAGCTGACCACATTTTCAAGAATGTAAGTATCAAATTAGAAAAAAACACAAATCGGATGAAAGAACAAAATAAGAAAAAAGAAGAACCCCCAAATTTAACGGAAAAAAAAAATAGTTTATTTAAAACCTAACATTAGATCTAAAAACCAACCAAGGGGGATAGAAACTCAAATCAAAGACATAACAATTAACACATTTAAAACCAATGGAAATATTAAAAGAAATAAAAAGAAAATTAAAAGAATTAAAACTCAATAAATAAATTTTTCTCTCTTCTCACTATATTACAGGAAATGTTTTCAATATTAAAGCTAGCAATTATAATAATTACATTAAACAAATTGTATTGTAACGCAAAAGAATTAGAAATTAAGAATTTACATGAAGATCCGATATTGTTGGTAAAATTAAATAATTGTAAATTGCAAATAGGCAACATAAAAATTATTCACCCAATAAATTTAACAAATTTAGAGAACACATTAGAATCAATAAACAAATTTGTAAACAGTAGAGTAAATAATAATTTAGAATTGTATAGCATCATAAATCAAAAATATAAAAAATTAAGAAACAACTTCCAACAAATTAAGCCTCCAAAACCCACAAGGCATAAACGCTGGGATGCCCTCGGAACAGCTTGGAAGTGGATAGCAGGCAATCCAGATGCTCAGGACCTACGATTAATTAACACAACAATGAACACACTGATAAACGAGAACAATGCACAGTTCCATATAAACGAACAGATCAATGAACGTATACAATCAATCACGAATACGGTAAACAAAGTGGTAACGCAATCCAACATGGTTAATAGAGCACTTATGACAGAATTGGATATGGTAACAACCATCATTAACATCGACACAGTAAACTCCATTCTCGAAGACATACAAGATGCGATAATAAGAACAAAGGTAGAGTTAACAAGCAACAAAATATTGTCTCTAAAAGAAATCCTATTAATGAAAGAGCTACTTCAGGACCAGGGGATCAAAATATCACTACCCGAAGAAGTACTCCAGTACACAACCCCGAAAATCGCGATAAACAACGAGACCCTACTCTACATCCTCCACATACCAAAGCTGGAAAAAGAAATGGCAACAACAATAATGATCGTCCCATTAGCAGTTAACAACACAGTAATTAAAAAAGCCCCAAAACATCTGGTTAAAACAGGAGACAGGTTATTTACGAGCACAGATTATATAAACTTCGTACAAAGATATTCAGAGATAAAAGAATTTGAAGACGCCTGCATCAAGCCATTGATACTGGGAAGCAGGGCCAACTGCGATGTCATCCCGGAAGAAAGAACAACAGTCCAATTCATTATGGAGGACAAGATCTTAATAAATAACGCAAAACAAGAAACACTTATCTCAGATTGTGGACCAGACAACAGAAACTTAACAGGGAACTTCCTAATTAAATTCAAAAACTGCACCGTTACTATAAATAATAGGAAATTCCAATCTTACGAAACAACAAGTTAAAATAACGAAATCCAGGGAGCACTGCACAATCTCAAAATTACCCGAAGAGTAGATGAATCCATAGGGATATTGCACTGATTAACCGAGAATCCATTGAAAATAGGAAACAACTAGACAACGTCTACCTAAGATAAATGGACCATCAGACGTGGATATGGACTCTATCAAGCGGAGTGTCATTCTCATCAATCTGTATAATAAGTTTAATCCTCTATATTTGCTGCCACAAATACAGAACAACACTGTAAAAATAACAGCCGACCAAAAACCAGCATCTAAAGAAGTTGGGATATCATATTCGGAATTACTAGAAAAAGCAAAAAATTCAACGAAGAACGTGGAGGCCCTTCCTCTACCCCCCGGAGGAGTTATGTATGCACATACCACACATACCACAAACCAGCCAGACGTTCCCACAATCGCAATCCAAACGTCAGCAGAAAAGATAAACACGAGTGGTAATCCGAGACGGACAATTGCATGTGTTCAACAAACATACAATTCAACATAAATATCCAGAATGCTGTATAATCAATTTAGTTAGATTAACATATGGTTATAAATAAGTAAAAACATTAATGTAAAATTAGTCGTAATTGTGCTTTTAAATGTAAATGAATAAAATAGTCGAAATAAATAATTTTTTTTATTAAGAAAGTGCATCATTGCGTACTCATTATATATATATATATATATATATATATATATATATATATATATATATATATGGGGCATTTGCATTTAAATCTCACATGATTTTGTCCCCAAGCATTTTCTTTGTCTCCTTAGCATTTTCCAGATAATTTTTAACGGGTATAAGTTAAGTATTTGATCACAATACAGAAATTTATGAAAATGTATTTTTTTAAATAATGTTGGATTTTTATTTTTAAAAAAACGGGTTTTTTTGTCATGAACGTTATTTTATTTATTTTAGATAAATTGCGAAATTTAAAAACATAAATTTAATTTATTGATGTATATTCTCATTGGTGACATGTCTACTTGCAAATGGTATATTAATCTTTTGTATTTTGAAATTAATAATTTTAAAAATAACGTAAAACGTATTTTTAGGTAACGTTCATGACAGAAAAATTAAAAATAGCACAAAAGATTATAAAAAAAAATGCAAAACACAAATCTGCTCACGCCCAGATTTAAAAGAAACAGAAATATGATTTAAAAATTATTTTTTAAATTTTTTTTTAATTCAAAAATTAATTAAATTATGATTCAAAAATTATATTTTAAATTTTTTTATGTGAGATTTAAATGCAAATGCCCCATATATATATATATATATATATATATATATATATATATATATATATATATATATATATATATATATATATATATATAAGTTAAGTTATCTTTGATAGATTTACTTAAAAAAAATTATTTTTCGGACTATGTCCACTTTATTCTGTTACTAAATTATATCTAAAAATTTACATTTTTTATTTTACTTTATATAATAAAAATATTGCTGATTCTAAGATTTTTATATAATGAGAAATATTGCTGATTTATAAAATATGTTAATGTACTTTGTACACGCGCATTTAAAATGTAATTTGAAGAATGTTGAAGATGCACATTCCATGTTGACCTGATTTCCCATGGAATAATGTATGTGGTGACATATTGTAGCTATGTGCTTAACTTCTCCCCCTTTAAAAATCCTCGACCCGTGGATTAGAAGTTTAATTGGATTGGTTGTATTCCTGATGGTGTCGCTGCCGGATTTGTATTGCCTTCTTTCGGTAGCCAAACGATTTTCTTCTGTTTCCTATATGCTGCCCGTGCCATGAAGATAATGAGTATCATTGTAATTATTGTTATGATACCTAGATATGTCTGTTGCGTTTTTAGTTTGATAACCTGTTTCGATTTTATCCAATAACCCTATGTTTCTTTGGTGTAGATTATGTAGATATTCCAAGTTCAGTTTTACCCCTCTTTGTGTAATATTTGTTTGGAGCATGGGTGGGAGAATCTGCGATGTTTTTATCTCCTTATTGGTAAAAGTCCATCCTTTGATTTCCAAAGTTTCATTTTGGTACTGAATCAAGAAGTTTCCATTTAACTGTTTGTCTGACCCATTCTGTGTTACCGTACCGTTGAAATTATTTAGAAATATGGTATTCTCATTTACAGATTCAATTACTTCGTTTTCATTAAATGAGAATTCGCATCCTGCATTTAGTCCCTTCATTAATTGGTTTATGCAATGGTCTTCTTTAAGTTCTTGTATTTGGTTGAGTCCACATTAGGGATGTGCGATAAATATCGATTATTCTAAATATCGATAGTTTACGTTAAAAATATCGGTTATTTTTATCGATAGTTTTACTGACTAATAATCGATAAATTTCATTAAATAGAGAACTATCGATAATTGTAGTTTTTTATATTAAAATGTCTATTTTGTATATGTACTTGGTACAATATTAAAAAAATTACAATAATTTGACTATTTTAATTGAAAAAATGTCAGTAAAAAATGTCAAATTTTTCAGTTTCAATTTTAAAACTAGCCGTTTTGCCTAGAAAGAGCGCATCTATATGTACCTATCGATATTTCAGTTATCGATAGTTTTAAGGTCGATTATTTTTGTTATCGATAGTTTGGTCTGCGATATTTATCGATATCTATTATCGATAGTTTTCAAGAAAATGAACATCCCTAGTCCACATATAGTGACTTCTCTCCTACTCTTGCACTTGTCGATCATACCGTATATTTTATGTTGGTTTATTAGAACTTCACTATATTCTAATTGAATCTGTTTGTCGTTTTTGATAGTAGACCTCAATTTTATATGGTGGAATTCTTCTCCGGTTGTCTTTGGTATGGAGATGACGTACAGAATTATTGTGTCCCTCATTAACATGGTTGGCTCTGCGTGTTCTATGGCTTCTATCTCGTTATTGTAAGGTAGAGTCTCTATCTCGCTCACTAATCGATTTATTTCTTCTTTGTCCAATAAATTTGAGTTTATTATACCTCCTTTGGCTAGTTGAGCTGCCCTTACTATTTCTTTTATTTCTTCCTTTAGCAATTGAAGGCGGTTGAATATAGTTTGTTGGAAAACTTCCTCTTGATTGCCGTCTAAGTGCAGCTGGATTTCATTATGTTGTTTGAGGATTTGTTGGATCTTCTGGGTAATGGCTGTGTTTATTTTGTACTGTTCGTTGTTGTTTTCGATAATCCTATTCTGACTGCTGAGTATGTTATCCCAGTCAGTTGCATCTGGTGACCCAGCAATCCATTTCCATGCTGAGCCAATCCAATTGATTGAACGTTTGGTTTTTTGTTTGTGGTTCCTTAGTTCCTGCAGTAGTTTATTGATCTCATTAATCTGGTACGCTAGCTGTGGTTTAGTGACGCTAGCTGGGCTGATGTCTTTTACTTCAGATTGTATTCTGGTTAGGATATCCTCGTAACAGCTAAGGTCGATTTGGTGGATTATCTTGAAACTTCCACTTATTATGTTTCCATTCCCTTCTCGTATCGAAATTAACGGGGTGTCATAGTGGTAGATGTTTAAGGACGTTACTATGGTCCAAAGGCACAAGCTAGAAAGAAATGAGCTTTATTTAGTAATGTTCTTGATATGGGTCTTATGTATCCTTCTTCCGGAGTTGGTAGTCACAGTAACTTTGTTGTCTACTGTTTCCTTTCTAAATTTGGGTTTATTTTTGCCTTGAATTTGTTTTATGGCAGTATAGATTGTTTCTCCAATTTCATAAGATCTTGGATCACTTTTTTTCGCGTTTTCTCGTTGTATTTTTAATTTTTGGCTATGTTTTATTCTTTCTATGAGGTCTTCATTCACTTTCTCTTTGTAGTCCAACAGATTTTGATAATTGATGCGTTGAATTCTTCCAAGGAATATATCGCACGGTTTTTTTCCAATTACCGAGTGTATGGTATTATTATATCTGTCGACTGAAATGTTGACTAGTTCTTTGGTTGTGAGATCTTGTATTCGGATTGAATACACCTCAGGATTTCGATTACGGTTGAATGAACTCTCTCGATTGTACCATTTGCTTCACTCCTATTCGTTGGCGTTACGTACACTTGTATCCCTAGTGTTTTTATGTAATTGGTTATTATGGGACTTAAAAAACTCGGTTCGTTGTCCATCACTAACATTTTCGGTGCCGTGAAGTAATGTAATACTTTTATCATTTTGTCTCTCAAGTGAAGAACAGAACGATCTTTGATGTGAAAAAATTTTGCAAACTTCGAAAATTTGTCTACGCATGTAATGAATTTCTCGTCCTTTATATCCATTATATCGATGTGAAGTATTTCCGACGGGTATGTCGGTATTGGTGTTTCCTGCAGTTTTGGCTTTTTCGGATGCCTATCGTACTTATTCTCGTTGCACACATCACATTCTTTCGTATATTTTTTTATTAAACTTGCCATTTGCGGGAAATAGCATTTTTCGAGTATCTGTTCTTTATTTTCCTTCCAGTTTCGATGAGCTCTCCGGTGTTCCTCGTCGATAATTCTGTATTTATTTTCCTCGTTGTTTATGTCCTCCACTATTCTTCTTGTCAACCGTATTTTGTAGTTGGTGAAGTCTTGTTGGTAGACTTCCTGGAGCATTTGCATGTATTTTTCTGGTATTTTTATCCCATTTAGAAGTGTTGGATGTAACCTCTTTTTTAGGATTTTCCTTAATGCTTCCTTGTTCATATCGGGTAAAGAGATGTAATGCCGATGATAATTATGGTGAGGTTCTTCGTAGATGTACATGTCCTGACCTTCTGTGATTACTAATTGGATCTTAAAGACATTTATTGGGGATTCGCAATGCCGGATCAGTTGAGTTCCATCTTCTTCAGCACTATGTATGGTTTCGCTACTTGTTGAGGAAAGGTTGTTCACTTCTAACTTTAGCCTAGACAAAGCATCTGCTACTTTGTTAGTTATGCCCGGTTTGTAAATTAGTTCGTAGTTGTATTCCTCGATGCGACATTTCATCTTTTCAACTTGCTGTTGTTATTCCGGTTACTCAATGCGAATGTTAATGGTTGGTGATCCGTTACTATCTTGATCTTTTTTGCTCCATATAGGTAGTTTCTTAGGCTATCCAAGGCCTATACGATCGCCAACATCTCCTTTTCGTTTGTGGCGTAGTTCTCTTCTGTGGTGTTTAGGGATCTTGATACATAAGTGATTGGACGATCCTTGCCAATCTCGCCTTGTGAAAGGACTGCTCCTATGCTGGTGTTAGACGCGTCCGTTGTTAAAATAAATGGTCGATCAAAATCTGGAAATACAAGTAGGTCCGATGATGCCAATAATTCCTTCAGTTGTTCGAAGGCTTTTAGCTCTTCTTTTCCAAGTTCGATTTTGATTTTTTTCGACGTGTTTGCTTTTATTTGAGCGTTCTCCCCCCTTGTAAGATTTGTGAGTGGTTTCGCAATTTTTGCGAAGTCCTTAATGAATCTTCTATAGTACGAAGTTAGTCCCAGAAATCCTTTCAATTCCTTGAGGTTTTCAGGTGGTTTTATATTTTTAATTGCTGATACTTTCTTGTGGTCTGCTTTTATGCCCGAATTGGTTATTATGTACCCCAGGAATTCCGTCTCCTCCTTAAGGAATTCGGTTTTGTCTATGTTGACTCGAAGATTAGCTTTTGTTAATGTATTGAATACCTTTTCAACGTTGCGTAGATGTTCCTCCTTTGTGGTACCCCCGAAGACAATAATGTCGTCGATATACACATAACAGATTTTTCCTATATACGGTTTTAGGACGTCGTCAATCATCCTTTGGAAAATTGCAGGCGCGTTTTTTAAACCAAAAGGTAATCTGGTAAATTCGAAATTTCCATTCATCGTAGAGAATGCCGTTTTTGCAATGTCACTCTCTTTCATCTTGATGTTGTGGAACCCTGATGTTAAATCGATGGTGGTGAAGTATTTAGAATTTCCCAGACAAGCGATGGTGTTTGTGATATCCGGAATCGGATACGTATCAGATATAGTGATTGCATTCAATTTCTTGAAATCGATTACCATTCTGAACTTTTTTATACCCGAGGCGTCGAGTTTTTTCTCCACGACCCAAATTGGGGAATTGTACGGACTTTTAGAGGGTCTGATGATACCTTCATTTAAAAGTTTCTTAATTTGTGTCTCCACCTCTGTTCTCATGTTGATGGGGTATGGGTATGTTTTTGTGTAAACCGGTTCTTCCGTTGTGGTTTTGATTTCAGCTCTCACAATTGTTTCAATAGTTTGCTCGTCATTAATTGGTCCAAACAGTGGTAAAAACTTGTTGATTATCGATCTTAATTTCAGCTTGTCTTCTTTATTTAGATGGTTGTCCCTAACTTCTATATTGTATACTTGAGTGGAAATTTTTTCTTTTAACAGAATATGGATGTCTGGAGAGATGGTTAGGATGTTTCGTTTTCTATCTATCATTGCTCCTACTTTTTTCAAGGTATCATCTCCAATTATACCGTCGAACGAGGTTAATCCGGGTAGAATGAAGAAGTCCACTGGGATGTCGTTTCCAAATCTTTTAAAAATGGGTGCAGTTATTTTTTGGTTTATGCGTATGTCACCACCGGCTGATTTGACGGTGAAAGGGTTGTTTACGGGCCGCGCACCTTTGGCGATTTCTGTTCTTACAAAATTTTTGTTAGCTCCCGTATCTACGAGGAACTTTAGTATTATTTTATTATGACAATGGTATTCTATGTAAGGTAGGCTTGAGAGGCCTCCTCTATAAAATTTATTTCATCGTCTTCTTCCGGGTCTATTTCGTCTTCGTAGTCTCGGATGTATTCTTCGTATTGATGTTCATCTTCTTGTTCTATTTCGTCTCTCTGCTCCAAGTGAAACACTCTCTGTTGTTTCTGGGCCTTTACATTAGTTTCTGAGTTTAGATCTCTCCTATAGTTTGGTCTGTTCATATAGTCGATTTTCCTGGTTTTGATGGATTCATCCACTTCCATTGGTGTTGGTGGTTTAGGATGTAGTGGTCTTTGTGGTATTTTTATTTCCTGTTGTTGTTGGATTGGACCGTATGCCATGTTTTTTTGTTGTAACGACATTCTGGGAAGCGGTCTTGGTGCCTCTTGGTGGTATTTAATTTGTCCAAGAATTTAATTTACCGGAATTGTGACCCTGTTGTAGAGGTTCCTATTATGAATCGGGTAGTTCCGGAAGTTGAGGTTTTGGATCTCTAGGCATGATGCATATGCCTCCGGTAGTGTGGCCGGTCTTTGGATGGTTAGCATTTTTGATATATCGGCTGATAATCCTCTCACGAAAACGTCGAGCGCACGATTCCTGTACATTTCCGTTAGTACAGTCATTGTATCTTTATTGTAATTACTCGTTTTTATTTTATTGATAATTAATGATAGCTGGTGATTTACATTTGCGTAAAATTCATCGACGCTTTGTCTCCCCTGTGTCAAATTACCGAGTTGGTATTCCAGTGTCCAGTATCCTTCCAGTAGGCGCAAGTGTACGTACTGCCTCCTCGTGGCAACCACCGGTAACTGTAACCATTAGGCTGAATATAGACTTTTGTGACAGGCTAAAGTACGGCGCTGAAGGAGAAAACCTTGACAAAAATCCCTAATCAAAGGTGGAACAGCATATGCCGATGGATGAATGGCTGATAGGTTAATTAGTCTATATATGCGGACTCTGGATACCAGGCACCCTCCAGTTTTATTTAGCCTTCCTGTAGTAAACCTGGGTGACCTACAGGCGACTTTTTTATTCCCAGCAACTCGCAAGAGTCAAATCAAAACGGTAGACGAGGCACGGGAAGGAATACACGGGAGTGGGTCTGCCCTCTCAAAGTCCTTGAGTCCCAATGCTACCGCTTTTCTAGCAGAAGTAAATGTTATTACATCTAGGAGGGAGAGCAATGAGCCCAGATAGTATGTAACGCGTGTAGAAGTATTTCCTACAGTAGACATCTAGGAGGGAGAGCAATGAGCCCAGATAGTATGTATCACGTGTAGAAGTACTTCCAACAGTAAACATCTAGGAGGGAGAGCAATGAGCCCAGATAGTATGTCCCAGCAACTCGCAAGAGTAAAATCAAAACGGTAGACGAGGCACGGATAGGAATATACGAGAGTGGGTCTGCCCTCTCGAAGTCCTTGAGTCCCAATGCTACCGCTCTTCTAGCAGAAGTAAATGTTATTACATCTAGGAGGGAGAGCAATGAACCCAGATAGTATGTATCACGTACCGGTCGGCAGTATTATCAGGTTCATTAAGAGCCTGAATATTGGCTGGACGGAAAATTAAAACATCTAGGAGGGAGAGTAATGAGCCCAGATAGTATGTATCACGTACCGTTAGGCAGTATTATCAGGTTCATTAAGAGCCTGAATATTGACTGGACGGATAATTAAGTAGGGCTTATGCACAAAAGATCTTTTAGGTCGCAGTGCGGGGTGGCTTGAGCCCCCACATGGCCCTCAAGTAATAATAATAATTCCAGTGTACGCTGATCTCTCTTGTCTGCGTAGTGTAGTGACAGGCAGTTTTTAATCTCTGTCCAACTTCCACTGAAAATATTATATGACACGAGTGCTGAGTCTGCTGCTCCTCTGATCTTCTGGCGAATGCTTTGAAGAATAGCACGGTAAATAGGTGTATCCTTCACTATTTCATAATCTTCTAATATTCCTTCGACACTGTTCAACCATGATACGTAATGTATTGGGTTTCCATCAAAGATTTGAAGCTCTTTCACACAATCTGGGAGCTTACTGATTTCCTTCAAATCGTTCTCGTCCCTTGGCCCATTTGTTGCGATGTTATTAAGAATAGGCTGCTGCTCCCTGGCTTCCAATTGTTCTAATCTTCTCTCTATATTTTCTACCACTTCAATATGCGCGTTTAGCGCCCCAGTTAGTTGAACAATGGCAGCTTGTATTTGTTCCATTATAGTTATTAATTGTTTATCAGTTTTTTATTGTAGAATTATTATTTATTTATTTTAGTTATTAAACAATTGTATTCACTTTTATATTAATAAGAAGAATTTAACTTTAATATTACTTATAACTTTAACTTACAATATTAGGATTTTCATGAGGATTTCTCCTTGGTTATTTTGTAGAGGGATTTGTATTTCCCTTGAGGATTTCTCCTGGTAAAGTTGTGCAGGGATTTGCGTTTCCCTGGAGATATAAAATAGAGTGTTGCTTCGTATCGGATGATCCACAGTTTTCCCTTTTAGCCACAGGCGTTTATGCTTGCAAGTAGCTTACTTGTGGTGTAGTTTTCACTCACGTTACACTTATAGTTACTATGGGGATAGTATTCTCACTATAAATACTATGAAGTTACTATAGGGATAGTACTTTCATTAACACTTATTAGTTTTTGTTATTAAACTACTATAGGGATAGTAGTTATTGAGTCACTTTTTATTATGAATTCACTATAGAGATAGCAAAATAAAAATTTTATTATGACGTTTGGATAGCTTTGAATTGTTTCGGCGCCAGTTAAGTTATTTTTGATAGATTTACTTAAAAAAAATTATTTTTCGGACTATGTCCACTTTATTCTGTTACTAAATTATATCTAAAAATTTACATTTTTTATTTTACTTTATATAATAAAAATATTGCTGATTCTAAGATTTTTATATAATGAGAAATATTGCTGATTTATAAAATATGTTAATGTACTTTGTACACGCGCATTTAAAATGTAATTTGAAGAATTTCCCATTTGACCTGATTTCCCATGGAATAATGTATGTGGTGACATATTGTAGCTATGTGTTTAACTATATATATATATATATATATATATATATATATATATATATATATATATATATATATATATATATATATATATATAATATGTAGGATTTTATTTGTCACGAACTGAATCAAATTAAAAGAAGATTACGATATTACACTTTTTAATTATTTATTTAAAATAAAATGAATTTTTCTCTTCAACAACTCATCGGCGACTTGTTTTTTATTATAATATGCCGTTTTTATACAATACTAGAGGGTATAGCCCGTCCTAGGACGGATACAATTTATATATAATGGAGATGTCCAGCGGCCGCTGCTACAATCACCATTTGACCATTTGCTATTTGATTAGCCGTTATTATTTAGCCGAGTAGGAGTAGCTCGGAATTAAAGGCTTTTAAGGAGTATTGTATTTTAAATATACCTTAAACCAAACAGTAAGTGCTTTTATGAATGATTTTAAATGTGTTGGGGTATCACACAAAAAACCTTACAGAATGTTAAATAGCGGGAGGTGTGCTTTTCTTCAAAAAACAAAAATCGGGGTGGGCTGTGTCATCTACACGGCCGTAGGTGTTTTGTGTGATAACGTTTATAAGGTGTTGAGATTAATTATTTTAATTTAATATAAATTATCTGCTACAGTTTTTTACGCACAAATAAATGAGGGATTCTCTACCTACAGTGTCCTCAACTATTGTAAATTGCTATTTGCAGATTTTAATTTCATTTAAAATTTATGTGGAGGTTAATTATTTTAATTTAAAATAAATTAACCATCACTGTTTCTTTATGCAAAAATTGACTTCAGAATTGCTCTGATTGGATGATGTTCGCGGCGTAGCTTGCCACACCGCTGAATAAATATAATGCGTGAGGCATGAAGCCTAAGGACCAACCTAAGAATTCATACATTTTAGTTAAAGATAATGATTACAGTTGATGAGTAATACCCCCACGACCAAGGGCAAAATTTCGTGTCAATTTGCTGAATACGCGGTGTAAGACGTGATCACGTCCAAAAAATATAAATTGAAAAAACAAAATTGAAATACCGCGAGCACTATCGAACCTCAAGGCCTCAGCCGCTCTAGTCCAATACGTTACTACTAAGCCCTGATCCAACTTGAGAAAATTTATTTAATTTTTTGTTATATTGTTTCAAACATAGCATGCTATGAATTATTGAATTTATGACAGAAAAAACAAATTTACAGAAAAATTCTCATGGCTTACTACAAATCATAATATAAAAGTTTGAAATAATTTATAGTAGTATTCGCATACATTTAGGCGCATTATAAACGCATACTACGTATTTTCTTATGTAATTACTGTAAAAACTATGAAGCGGAATATTTCATTTAAAGTAACATATTTGGCCATTACATGAATACGCTACAAACTATATTACGTTTCGCTTTTAATTTGCATTGATAAATTGTTTTATTTTTTCAAAGCGTTCTACAGCCTCGCTAGCTAAATATATATATTAATGGTCAGATCGAATACGAGTACCAATACTATTTCATCAAAATTAAGGTACGTGTACATGAAATATTATTACCGGTTGGATTGCTTGGACATCTGGGAGAATTATAGGTAAGTATAATTACAGGGTGATCCCACACGGCCCTCCTGCTCCCTCATCCGCCTCGGATGAGTCTGAATTTTCATTTTCCGTTTCTTCGTCTTCATCGGATATACCGTCGTAGTACAATTTCAAAAATTCCGCCGCTGTGGAAGTTTTATTGGGGCCCTCAAATCTCCCGATTTTTTGCACATCATAGCGGTCTTTGTCTTTCACCTGCACAATCTCGTACGGACCCAATTATTTTGTCTGGATTTTTGAACCACCTCCAAATTGGGTTCGATTAATTGCTACGATGTCTCCAATTTTATACTGATACGCCTGTTTTCTTCGTCGGTTATAGTCTCTCCTATTTTCTTCTTGAATACGCAAAATATTTTGCTTTGCTTCATCTCGCAGGTGCTGTCGCTCTTCATTAAATATTAAGGCCTCTTCTTGCTCGATTAATTCACTCAACTGCAAATTTTCAGGGCATCTCATCTTGACTCCGGTTAATAACTGAAATGGGCTCACCGCTATACTTCGTTGGAAAGAGTTGTTCAGGTACCTTTGCAACATCCCTACGTATTTGAACCAATTTTCCTCATCGGTAAGGGCGAGTTTGGTAAGCACTGGAATAATTAAACGGTTAATGCGCTCTACTTGCCCGTTTCCAGTGGGTGCACCGGTCGTTATCTTCGAATGCCTTATGTTTTCTGTTTTTATTCCAATTATTGTATTTTATTATTTTATTATTATTAGCCTGCTACTGACTGAAAAGGCACTTCCTAATTTATTTCATTGTTTTTTTCGTAATTATATGTATGTATATGTGATATTGTTATAATTTTTGTAATGAAATAAATAAAAATAAATAAAAAATAAATTTAGATGTGCATTTGAACGCGTTGACAGAATATAAAATTTGAAGTTTGGGATTTCACATTTGAAATTTGATATTTCGAGTTTGGGGTTTGAAATTTGAAGTTCCAAACTTGAAAATTTGAAATTTAAAATTTAGGTAATGAAATTTGGGGATTTAAAATTTTGAATTTAAATTTTGGGGTTTGGGATTTGGTGTTTGAAATTCCAAATTAGAATTTGAAATTTGAGATTTGAAATTTGGAATTTGAAATTTGGAATTTGAATTTAAATTTGGGATTTGAAATTTGTATTTTAGAATTTGGAATTTGAAAATTGAAATTTGAAATTTGTAATTGGAATTTGGAATTTGAAATTTAAATTTGGAATTTGCAGTTTGGAATTTGAAATTTAGAATTTGGAATTTGAAATTTGAAATTTGAATTTTAGAATTTGAAATTTGAAATTTCGGATTTCGGATTTCGAATTTTGAATTTGAAATTTAAATTTGTAATTCAAAATTTGAAATTTGGAATATGAAATTTTTTACTTTGAATTTTGGATTTGTGATTTGGAATTTGGAATTTGAAATTTGAAATTTGGATTTTGTGATTTGGAATTTGGAATTTGAAATTTAGAATTTGAAATTTAAATTGGGATTTTGAAGTTTAAAATTAGGAATTTGGAATTTGAAATTTGAAATTTTGGATTTCGAGTTTGGAATTTTAAATTTAAATTTGTAATTTAAAATTTGAAATTTCGAATATGAAATTTTGAATTTTGAAATTTGGGATTTGTGATTTGGAATTTGAATTGGGAGTTTGAAGTTTGGAATTTCAAATTTAGAATTTGGAATTTGAAATTCAAATTTTAGAATTTGGAATTTGAAGTTTGAAATTTGGGATTTGGAGTTTGGAATTTGAAGTTTAAATTTGAAATTTGAAGTTTGGAATTTGAAATTTGAAATTTGGAACTTTAAATTTGAATTTTAGAATTTGGAATTTGGAATTTCTCATTTGTTCCTCTAAAGGTTGCTTCACCATAAGTTCGGTTAAGGAAATTAGATATTTGGGAGTTATTATCGACGACAGCCTTAACTGGAAGGCGCACATTGAAGGACTCAAGTCAAGAATGCAATTGGTTTCCAGGAAAATGTACGTTTTACGATTATACTGTCCGTTATATCTTCTGAAATTGGTTTACTATGCCCTAGTTGATTCTATTCTCCTATATGGTTTAGCATGTTGGGGCGGTGCTTGTAAAACACTCTTACAACCTCTGTTCGTGCGTCAGAAGCATGTTCTGCAACTAATGACTTTTAAATCATTGCTAACACCATCATGGCCTATATTTCAAGAGCTGGATATAATGCCTTTACAACACATGTATGTCTTCAAGGTCTTAAAGCGTTTTTTATATTATCCGCGGGAATAATTTTGTTAATTATTCTGTTTATAACTTTCGTTCAAATTTTAAATTTTTAAAGTATGTCCCCAATTTTAATTTAGAGTTTCGTAAACGCTTTTTAAGAGTGGTTTCACCAATTATTTTTAATAACTTACCTTTTGAGATTCGGATGTGCAGCGGCTTATCCGCTTTCTCTAAGGCCCACAAATTATGGTTGAAACTAAACAAATCAATTGAGCATCTATTTTTTGTTTTATTATAGTTTTTATTGTTTTTTATTTTATTTGATTTCTATACCTTGTATAATTTAAAAAAAAAATAAAAAAGATATGTATATGTAAGTATTTGTAATTTCTTATTGTGTGAACTTTTAGATCTTAAATTATTGTAATAATATTATACTGAGAATCATTGTACCTGACACAAGTTTCTTTGAAACTAAAGGTGCAATTATCTTACCAATTTTTTTTTCGTTTTAGCAATTTTGTAAAATTTTTTGATTATGTATTTTTAATAAAATTATAAAATTGGTAATGAAAAATAAAAAAAAAAGAAAAAGAAAAAAAAGAAAAAAATAATAATTTGAAATTTAAATTTGAAATTTGAAATTTTGGATTTCGAATTTGGAATTTTAAATTTAAATTTGTAATTCGAAATTTGAAATGTGGTATATTAAATTTTGAATTTGAAATTTGGGATTTGTGATTTGGAATTTGGAATTTGAAATTTGTAATTTAAAATTTAAATTAGGAATTTGAGGTATGGAATTTGATATTTAGAATTTGGAAATGGAAATTTGAATTTTAGAATTTGTAATTTGAAATTTGGGATTTAGTATTTGAAGTTTACATTTGGAATTTGAAGTTCAGAATTTGAAATTTAGAATTTGGAATTTGAAATTTGAATTTTAGAATTTGAAATTTGGGATTGGAATTTGAAATTTGAAATTAAAATTTGTGTAATTTGGAATATTAATTGAAATTTGGAATTTGTGATTTGGAATTTGAAATTTGCTATTTCAATATTAAATTTGAGAATTTGAAGTTTATAAATTGAAATTTAGAATTTGAAATTTGAATTTAAGAACTTGGAATTTGAGATTTGAAATTTGGAATTTGAAATTTCGGATTTCGAATTTGGAATTTTAAATTGTAAATTTAAATTTTTAATTAAAAATTTGAAATTTGAAATTTAGGATTTCGAATTTGGAATTTGAAAGTTGGATTTTGAAATTTGGAATTTGTGATTTGGAATTTGGGATTTAAAATTTAGAATTTGAAATTTAAATTGGGATTTTAAAGTTTAAAATTAGAAATTTGGAATTTGAAATTTGAAATTTTGAATTTCGGATTTCGAATTTTAATTTTAAATTTAAATTTGTAATTTAAATTTTGAAATTTGGGATATGAAATTTTGAATTTTGAAATTTGGGATTTGTGATTTCGAATTTGAATTTGAAATTTGCAATTTGAAATTTAAATTGGGAGTTTGAAGTTTTGAATTTGAAATTTAGAATTTGGAGCTTAAAATTTGAATTTTAGAATTTGGAATTTGAAATATGTATTTTGGAATTTGGAATTTGGAATTTGAAATTTGAATTTGAAGTTTTAATTTGGAATTTGAAGTTCAGAATTTGAAATTTGGAATTTGGAATTTTAAATTTGAATTTTAGAATTTGGAATTTGAAATTTGAAATTTGGGATTGGAATTTTAAATTTTAAATTTAAATTTGTAATTCAAAATTTGAAATTTGGATATGAAATTTTTGACTTTGAAATTTGGGATTTGTGATTTGGAATTTGGAATTTGACATTTGGCATTTGAATATTAAATTGAGAATTTGATGCTTGGAATTTGAAATTTAGAATTTGAAATTTGAATTTGAGAATTTGGAATTTGAAATTTTGGATTTGGAATTTGAAGTTTAAATTTGGAATTTGAAGTTAAGAATTTGAAATTTAGAATTTGGAATTTGAAATTTGAATTTTACAATTTGGAATTTGAAATTTGAAATTTAAATTTGTAATTCAAAATTCGAAATTTGGAATATGAAATTTTGGATTTTGAAATTTGGGATTTGTGATTTGGAATTTGGAATTTGAAATTTGGAATTTGAAAGACATAGTAGTCGTCGAACGTAACTCACGTCAAATAAATTAATGTTTTGAAAAATAAATTTTCATCAGAAAATTTTATTGTTATATAGTATGATCAAAAAGTACCGGTAATTTAAATGAACCGCTCTCGACCGATTCGGATATTTTTTTTTTTAAGTTGGTAGATCCTATACTGACATCTGTGTGTAACTTGAGTGGGATCAGATGATTAGTGTTTGTTTGTCAGCTGTTCATAATAGACAAGTTTTTGTGTTTTGTCGCATTTTAACATGAACAATTTTATTGAGCAAAGATTTTGTTTGAAATTTTGTGTTTTGAACGGAATTTCTTGTGCTGAATCGCTGAAAATGTTGCAGAAAGCCTTTGGGGAGCCTGCTCTATCAAAAACCAGAGCATATGAATGGTATAAAGTGTTTAAAAATGGTCGTGAAGTGGTTGAAGACTTGCCTCGTTCTGGACGCCCTTCCACATCGAATACCGATGAAAACGTTGAAATTGTGAAGAAAACTGTGCTTGAAAATCGTCATGTGAGTATTAGAGAGTATTAGAGATGCAGTGCGCCGCAAACGGCCGGATTTGTGGGCCGACAACAGTTGGATTTTGCACCACGATAATGCGCCGTCACACAAAGCGCGTATTGTGACAGATTTTTTGACAAAACACAGCGTAAATATCCTTGAGCAGGCACCGTATTCACCCGATATGGCTCCGTGCGACTTTTTTCTCTTCCCTCGACTTATATTACCACTTCGTGGAAAAAGATTTGAATCTCTGGAAGCCATAAAACGAAATGCGGCGAAGGAGCTGAAGGTTTTCCCGGGGCATGCTGCAGCTATCGGGGGGGTCACAGGTGGTGGATAGTGAACGACCTATCGATAGATAGGTTAGCGGTGAATTAAATAAGCCGCCCCCAACCGCAGCCCTGCTGGGAGGAGAGTCTCAGGAAACTGGGGAGTGGTTAACCTCAGTTTAATAAATTCTGAGTGCCTATGATACCCGGCATGGAATGGCGAACTGATGGCGCCATAAAACCATCAACTAATAACCACAGGCAAACTGAGCGTCACATATTCCGGGGTCTCCAGGTAGTGAGTGAGGGGCCCCTTTAAACGGGTTACCCCCTTGAATGGAATGGGTCCTATTGGTTTGGGATATCCATATGGATGGGTGAATGGTTGAATGAAAGATGAATAGGGGCGGGGGTGCTGGGATGTGATGCTTGGTGAGCCAATGGGCTGGATTAAGGTGTTATGCGACCCGTGCTGATGATCAGCTAGGCTGGGGGCCCATTTAACAAAGCCCAGTCGTTAACGGAGCCCTCTGGATACCTGGCTACCTCCAGTTGTATTTAGCCTTACCTGCGTATACGGATCTCTGCGCAGGTGGACCAGTATTTCTCCGACACTCGTGGGACTACTATGGATCATTTAAAAAATAAAAATAAGGGAGCCGGTACCCTTGAAAAACCGGAAACAATGAAGGAAGAAAGTGGCTCTTACCTTAAAGGTGGAGCTACCTCATCAGTGGCAGGGGTAAGTGGCACCATGGCACCAAAGCCAGGAGTCAGCGATACCAATGCCAGGCAAGAGAGCGGGGGATCGGGTAGGATCCCTCCTGCAAAGCGACGATACAGGGAGAAACGGTCGGCGCATAAAATTCTGGATAAACTGGCTGCAACCCCTGAGGGGCAGCTTACAGTAGAACAGAAGCAATCTGTGGCTTGGGCGAGGGAGATTGTCGGCCGCGACAGCTCGGATAGGGTCCTTGTGCCTAAAAGGCAGAGGTCTCAGGATGAGCTCGAAGTGGGCGACAGCAAACGAGCCAAGACCGTCACTGGAGCGATATCGGGAGATCCAAAGGAAAAACCGAAATTGTTCAGTGAAATAGTAAAGGAGAACGTACTGGTGCTAGCGGTAATTGACAGAAGTCAAGAAGATGGGAGCATCACGGCAGGAAAGTGGAGGGAAGTGTATAATGCACTAAACTCCATTTTCATCAAGGTCCTGAGAGAAAATCCAGGACCCCCTCCGTTCTGTAGAGATGCGGGATGGCATCAAGGGCGCGTAAAGTTAACTGCGTGCTCGGATCAAAGATCGGTGGATCTTTATAAAAAGGCAATAGCCGAAGTAGGTGAGGTATGGGAAGGCGCGAGGCTTGAGGCAGTTCGAAAGGAAGAAATTCCGAGTAGACCAAGGGCCCGCGTCTGGTTACCAACCAAACCAGAAAAGCCAGAAGAGATCCTTGAGATTATTCAGGCAAGTAATCCAAATCTTCCAACGAAAGATTGGAAGATTGTCAAACAAAGGGAGGCTAAAGGGGGCTTCAGAATGGCAATCATGCTGCTCAATAAGGAGTCCCTTACTCCCCTGGCAGAGACAAAGGGGGTGATCAGCTTCGGTTTCGGGTCGATCACTCTCAACGTTTTTAAAAAAGATGAGGTAGGCATGCGCTCGGAGGACGGGCCGGAGGTGGACGTCGGACGGACCCAGCGGCAGACAGTCGAGCAAGCGCATGGGGTTATAACAGACGATGACGTGGAGCTGCTATTGGAGAGAGGCGGCCTTCTCTCGCTTGGATCCGATGGGGACACCCTGTCGGAATCTGAACGAAGAGAGGCTGGGGATTCTCAAGGCAGCGAAGCAATAATTATGGGGGGTGACACGGCGGATACTAGCGGCCCCCCGGAGGAAGGTAGCATTAGCCTGAAACAGGGAATGCATGAAGAGGTAAGTGAGATAATGCATGGTGATTAATATCATGCAGATTAATCTTCACGATACGAAGGCTGCTTCGGCGGCTCTCGTTCTCAGACTGACTAGATCAGGAGAGGAGCTAGTGTTAATCCAGGAACCTTGGATTAACAAAAACAGGATCTGTGGTCTTAAGGTGAAAGGGTATACAACTTTGTACTCAAGTAACTCTGAGAAGATAAGATCTTGCATTTTAGTGAAAAATACTTTAAAAATTTTTCTACTTTCTCAATACAGTAGTGGTGACGTTACTGCGATCAGTATGGAGGTTGGCAGAGACAAGTTTTGGCTGGTCTCTGCATATATGGATCGGGAGAAGGAGATCCCGCCGGATAACCTGGGGGACTTGATCCGAGAAGCAAGGAAAAATAGGATTGGTGTGATACTCGGATGTGATGCAAACGCGCATCACACAATTTGGGGGAGCACTGATATTAATGAGAGGGGTGAGTTATTTTTTGATTACTTATTAAATACTAACCTTTCAGTCTGCAATGTTGGGCAGGAACCGACATTTATCATTAGCAATCGGCAGGAGGTTCTAGATGTGACCCTCGCCTCGGATACTATTTTTCAGTTGATTAGGGGATGCAGAGTGGCGAAGGAGCACTCATTCTCTGATCATCAATATATAACAAATCACCTTAAGATTCACCCGGTTATCCAGAAACCGTTGAGGAATCCTAGAGGGACAAACTGGGAGAAATATGGGGAGGTGTTGGAGGAACTATTGCCGGAGGTCCCCGGACTTCCGGAGACAGTGGAAGAATTGAATTGCATTGTGGATGTTGTCACAAAAGCATGCAATCTTTCCTTTAATGCTTCTTGCCCCCTGATAAAGCCAAGGGGCAGGCAGAAACCGGCATGGTGGTCCATGGAGTTGGAGACCTTTCGGAAGGCGTGTAGGACAGCCTTTAATAAGGCAAAGAGCACGAGGCATGTACGGGACTGGGACTCCTATAAGGAGGACCTAAGAAAGTACAAAAAAGAATTGAGGAAGGCACAGAGGGGATCTTGGAGACTCTTTTGTGGTAGAATGGAAGAAGTCTCTGAGACTTCCCGCCTTAGGAAGATTCTATCTACTAACCCAACTAGTCCTAGTTACTTAATTAGACCAGACGGGTCATGGACAGCTTCAAGTGCGGAATCGTTGGAGCTTCTCATCGATACCCACTTTCCGGGAAGCTTTGATGATTCGATGGAGCCTGGAGCTCATCGAGGAACACCTCCAATAGATATGGAGGGCATATTGGATAGAGAGCGGATCAGGTGGGCGCTGCAGGGTTTTAAGCCTTATAAGTCGGCGGGCCCGGATCGGATTATACCAGCAGAGATTCAAAAAAACTCGGCAGCCATCATCCCCTGGCTAGAGGTTATCTTCAGGGGATGTTTGAAACTAGTATATATTCCTAGGAATTGGACAGAGGTAAAAGTAGTCTTTATTCCGAAATCGGGAAAGAGCTCACATGCTCGTCCAAAGGACTTGAGGCCTATAACTCTATCATCCTTTCTGCTGAAAACCCTGGAAAGGTTGATAGATGTGTTTATTCGATCAAGAATTCAACCCAGGAATTGGGAAATGTCGCAGCATGCGTACTGTAAGGGAAAGTCGGTGGACACAGCTCTGCACGATCTAGTACACACAATTGAGAAATCAATTTACTTGCAAGAGTTTTGCATGGTAGCATTTCTCGATATTGAGGGTGCTTTTAATAATGTAAAAACGGAGGCGATCATGGAAGGATTGTCTTTTTTGAAGGTGGACTGCTCTATAAGTAGGTTAATAAATCAGATGCTGGTAAGCAGGACTATTACCTCGGAGATGGGAGAGTCCAAGATTAGAAGACGGGTGGTTAGAGGAACCCCACAAGGAGGTGTAATGTCCCCCATTCTCTGGAGTACAGTGATTAATGGATTGCTGCTGGAACTAGAGAGAGAGGGGATAGGGGTTGTAGCATATGCTGATGATGTAGCGATAGCTGTCTCAGGCAAATATCTAGATACGATTAGGGATGTTATGCAGAATGCACTCCTGATTGTTACGAAATGGGCCAGCAAGTGTGGATTGGGGATTAACCCTTCCAAAACAGAGCTGGTACTATTTACTAGGAAATATAAAATTCCGGTGGTTAGCCCTCCTATTATAAACGGCAGCGGACTAGTTTTTGCTGACCGAGCGAGATTTCTGGGCATAATCTTTGATAGTAAGCTCAGCTGGAAGCCTAACACTTTGGAAAGGGTGAATAAGGCTATTGTAGCCTTATACTCGTGTAGGAATGCTATAGGTAAGAGATGGGGCTTGAAACCGGAGCTGGTATACTGGCTCTATACCGCCGTGGTAAGACCTGTGCTAATGTACGGGGTGGGCATTTGGTGGCCAGCTCTAGATAAGGTAACATATAGAGGTATGATGGAGAAGGTACAAAGAACGGCCTGTATGCTTATAAGCGGGGCGCTTAGGACAACACCTGCACGGGCTTTAGAGGTTATGTTCCACCTTATTCCAATCGACCATTATGGTAAACAGATGGCAGCCAACGTGGCTACGAGACTCTTGGCTGTCTCTCAGTGGAAGTGTCTTCAGGTGGGACACTCGACGATAGGTAGATTCGCTGGCGAAGAACTGGCGAAGCTGGATTATATCACACCAACGTTGTGCTTCGATAAGGGTTTCCGTACCATCTTTCCCTCAAGGGAATCCTGGAGAAACGGATCAATCTTGGAAAACGAGGCAGTGCAATTTTTCACGGACGGCTCGAGGCTAGACGATCAGGTAGGAGCCGGAGTCTTCTGTGATAAACTTAATGTTAATATTTCTGTTCGTCTCCCTGACTACTGCAGCGTGTACCAGGCTGAAGTGGTGGCGATCGGGGAAGTCATGACATGGTTGAAGCATAATGTGGTATCCGGGAGGGATATCGCAATTTATGTGGACAGTCAGGCAGCGATCAAGTCACTTGAGGCAGTTTGTCTGAAGTCGCGGGTGGCGCTGGATTGCCGATCATCTCTTAACGAGATGAGCGAGTATTTCAGCATCCAGATAATCTGGGTCCCGGGTCACTCGGACGTCACGGGGAACTGCAGGGCGGACGAACTAGCTAGGTACGGTACGACTCTCCAGATGCAGCCGGAAATGGTAGGTCTGGGGAGGCCTATGGCAATGCTAAAATGGGCGCTCAATAAAAAGGCAATCGCCTTGACAAATGAGAGGTGGATCAACACTCTCACGTGCAGGGTAGCAAAGCAGGTTTGGCCAAAACTGGACTTGCGGCGCTCCAAGGAACTAATATCCCTGGGAAGACAAGAAATAGGATGGGTCGTAGGGATAATGACAGGTCACTGCCTTTTTGGGGAGCATGCGAGAAGGCTGGGGATACAGACGAATGACTTTTGTAGAAGTTGCATGGACGAAGAGGAGGAGGAGACTTTGGAACACTTCCTATGCTCATGTCCGGCGCTATCATACAGAAGGCATAAGTATTTGGGTGTGTACGGTATGGACAGCCTTTCGGAACTCGCGAACTGTGGAGTGCGAGATTTTTTACGCTATATAAATAGCTCTGGTTGGTTTCAACGGGAGTAATGGGGAGATGGGATCCTATGGTATCACAACGGGCCATTGCTGGCCTAAGTGTGCGATAGCAGCCACTTCAACCTAACCTAACCTAGGGATGTTTTGGGTCATATGCAATATTTGCGCGACCCGTCAAACGGCTATATGAATTTTTCAAAATTGCTCTATTAAAAAAAAGGTGAATGTGTGCGTTTGGCCGGCCATGCAGGCAATCGTAGGAATCGTAGTGTAACGACTTCCGGTTTAGTCGTTCCACCTTACTTAAGGGAACGCCAGAGATGGGTGTTACTATCCTGAACACACATACTTCTGTTCTCGGATTTTGTAGTAATTGGTTTATGTTTTTTTTTCTTGATGGGAGGCAAATGAACGAGGAGAGAAAGAAGAGGAAATAAAAGAAAATTGATAATTGGTTTTGGTAAGCGTCGGTCGGATAAAAATATTTTTGGTTTGAAAATGGGGAGTTAAGCTGTGGTACTTGGACAGTGAAGACCTGTTCTTTTAATAAATTTTGTTGAAATTACATTTTTTTTTATTTTATATATATACATATATACAATATAATGGTCAAAGTTTTTTTTTGTTTCTTGACCGGTGAAATATGATTATATCTTTTATTTTTGGTATACATAGTACCAAGTGAGTGAAAAATTGTGACTCGAACTAAGAAAAGATCTAAGGAAATTGAAATAAAAGTTTTTCTTGAGATCATAATTCATTTCTTATATTCAATATTGTTCTGAAAATTTCATTTTTGTGTTATATCTACCTATATATATATAAATTCTGGAAAGTTATAATCATGCCATAGTGTAATAATAAAAATTTAAATCGTTAACAAATAAAATAAAACTGTTAAAAACGTGAAGTGGCCTGATTTTTATTTACGATTTTGGTGGCTATTGTTTATTTTCCTGTTGGATTTTTATAAACATCATCCATGTGCTTATTTGTCATTGCTGAAGGCTGTTTATTTAAAGTGCAAACAAAAATGATGTTGGAGATTTTCTAATTAATTCATTATTGTTTAATTGGATTTATGAGCATATATTGTAATTCAAATTTTGGATCTACGAATTGATTGTTACATATTAACAAGGGGTGTAAATCTCAAATTTTCATCATTTCAACCTTATTGAGATTAAGTATTGTATATTATGTACTATCCAACTATTTTGGGAGATTGATTATCTGCGTGGTGCTGCTTTATTTAAAAATATCGGTCAGAGATGAACATTCTGATTATTCCGTTAGAAGCTGCCGGGGAGTGGAGATAATTCAATTTATTGTTACGATTGATGACATCATGTTCCTGAAATCAAACTGTTCGTTTTTATTTTTATATTTTTTTTTATAATCTATATATTTATTATCTTTATTATTATTTTCATTAATTAATTAAGTTCATTCTTTTTTTTATTAAATATGTATAATGTACATATTTCTTTTGTATTAGATTCATTAATTTAATTCATTTGAGTTTTCTGTTATTTCAAATGGAAAATCTAAGTTAAATTTTCTTTTGTTTGATAATTTTGTAAGTGATCTTGGAAAAGTTTTTTTTTGAATGTTCTTATAAAATTTTTTTTTGTTGTCGATCATTTAGACATTTCATTTTGGGTCTATACGAATATTCAATTACGTGAATTTTTTTTTTGTTGTATTTCTATATTGTTATATACATATATATATATTATTATTTTTTTTTCCTTAGCCCTTAATCAATTTATTTCAGATTTCACTCATCGTTCATTTCCTTCCATCATTTATTTTATTTTGTTTTACGGTGGGAGGGAAAATACGTTCATTATTTTGTTTACTATTTCTTTATACAATTTTTGTTTTGTTTCTCTTCTTATAATATTTTTTTTTGTTTCTTAACTTTGGCAAAATGCAAAGCTAGAGAAATAGTGAATTAGGGGGATTGCTGAATCAGGGGTGATATTTTAAGGGCACAATGTTGATCGTGTCATTACAAAACTATGTATCTGTTTCATTCATTTAATTTTTTTTTTCCGTTTCTTATCTTAATAATTTTAGTCATACGCGGCTATACCAGCTCTGATCAAGCTTTGAATAACCCCACCCCACTACCTGAGCCTTAGCCAGCTATTCATGCCGCGATTCAAAGTACTAATCAGAGATTTCTTTAACGACATTCTGGTGCAGCTTGGAGTTGAAATGGTCGGTATCACTTCTGATGAACATTTGTGATATCGCCAAACCCAAGCGCACTGGAGTGTCGTTACAGTAGGATGTTATGAAAATGTCGATTTTTTCTGTATTTAAAAATATTTCAATTTCCGGAATATGTTGCATAAGCCCACACGCATTCCAGATTGCTATTTTACTTAACATATTTTATCGGATTGCATTGAGGGAGTTGCATTTTCTTCAGTAGATCAAATATCATGAGATTCAGATTACGTACTTTGGCATCTGGCCGCTTTGTAATAGCTTCGATGCTATTCATAATGTTTTTCGTAATTCGATTATTTTCAGAGCCCATATATTTGGTCGAACCCGAGCCGTTCACTACCTGAGCAAATGTTCTTCTTTGCTCTACGTTGATTGATTGTGGATTTTGATTCATCTGATTTGATGTTTGAATCTTTCAAGTTTCATGATTTTGCGGTTGATTTTGTGTTTTATCTCTTAATTTTTGAAGTTGTTTAGCAACCTCACTGCCTCGATAATTAGCCGGATGTTGACTCTTACAATTTATACACTTAGCTGGCACATCTCTCCCTACAGTACATACCTGGGTAATATGTTTAACTGAGCATTTTACACATCTCGGATCCCGGCTGCAATATCTTTGGCTGTGATTAAATCCCTGACATTTCTTGCATTGGGTTATATGCGTGTAGTGGTTCTCTTCATTGGTTTAATTTTTACCTTCATGTGAAGAATTGCGTTTATATACCATAACTGTTTTAAACATTCTCTTTGTTGTCAACTATCAGCAAAAAAACAGGGAGTCTCCTTCTACTGAAAGGTTGGTTTCCTTCCTGGTTTTCTGTCCGTCTTTTTTAACAACATTCACAGCATCTAGTATTTTAAGGCCTTTATTTTGTAAGTCTTCCAATATTTCTGTGCTTGAGCAAGTGTGATGCAATCCTCTTGCCATAATATTTATAGGTCGAGCCCGTTTGTCCTCATAGGTAAACCACTGACACTTTTCAGCATTCAGATTCACAGATAAGGTTCTATACCTGGTTACGCGCACAATATTTATTGGTGGAGGTGGTTTTTGTTTCGATTGCACCAGCTTTGGTTCAATGTTATTGGTAGATTTACTACCTTTCGGTTGATTGACCTCGAGTTGGACAACTTTCGGTTCGGTACTTGTAGTTCCAGTATCATTTAGTTGTCCAACCTCAGGTGACAATTCAGCTTTTATTTTCTTACCCTTCCTGGACAGTTTATTTTTTTGTTTAGGATTCAATCCGTCTCCCTCTCTAATTCGTCCTGATCAGTGAAATAGTTAATTCTCTCTAATTTGCTATGTTCTTTATATATAATTATATCTTAAGAAGTTAATAGTGGGCTTATTAACTGGTTAATATGATTTTTTCTTCTGAATGTAATAAAAGGTTCTTGTTTTATTGAAGATCGCGTACGACACTATTTCTAATACTTTGGAACATCAAAAGTATTTTTCAGTACAAGAAAGCATTTTAACTCGAGTGACTGTATAGCACCGGTGTGAAGTTTTTAACGTTAAAAAAAAGTGTAGCTACACAAAAAAAAGTGTAGCTTCACAAATTAATGAAAATAGTGTAGCTACACATATTAACAAAAATTATACACAAATTAATGAAAATTGTGTAGCTAGACTAAAAAAAAATTAATCACATTTAAATAAAATTATTACATTACATTATTCGTTTATCATTTATATAATTTTAATAATTATAATAAAATAATAAAATTATTTCATTGATTCCTGAAAAAATAAAACTAACAAATTTACGTAAAATTACCAAAAGCATGAATCTCAGAGATTTTCTCAATTGGTGACCATATAGAATGGAAAGTGCTTTAATCACACTTTGTTAATATGTACTTGTTATTCGAAAATAAAGGGTTGGGTAGTTACAGTGAATTTTCAAAAATTCGTTATTAATGATTTTATATAAAATAGTGCGGAAGTGCTTGTACACTTTACCAAAAAACATGAATCTCAGAGATTTTCTCAATTGGTGACCATATAGAATGGAAAGTGCTTTAATCACACTTTGTTAATATGTACTTGTTATTCGAAAATAAAGGGTTGGGTAATTGCAGTGAATTTTCAAAAATTCGTTATTAATGATTTTATATAAAATAGTACGGAAGTGCTTGTACACTTTACCAAAAAACATGAATCTCAGAGATTTTCTCAATTGGTGACCACATAGAATGGAAAGTGCTTCAATTACACTTTGTTAATATGTACTTGTTATTCGAAAATAAAGGGTTGGGTAGTTACAGTGAATTTTCAAAAATTCGTTATTAATGATTTTATATAAAATAGTGCGGAAGTGCTTGTACACTTTACCAAAAAACATGAATCTCAGAGATTTTCTCAATTGGTGACCATATAGAATGGAAAGTGCTTTAATCACACTTTGTTAATATGTACTTGTTATTCGAAAATAAAGGGTTGGGTAATTGCAGTGAATTTTCAAAAATTCGTTATTAATGATTTTATATAAAATAGTACGGAAGTGCTTGTACACTTTACCAAAAAACATGAATCTCAGAGATTTTCTCAATTGGTGACCACATAGAATGGAAAGTGCTTCAATTACACTTTGTTAATATGTACTTGTTATTCGAAAATAAAGGGTTGGGTAGTTACAGTGAATTTTCAAAAATTCGTTATTAATGATTTTATATAAAATAGTGCGGAAGTGCTTGTACACTTTACCAAAAAACATGAATCTCAGAGATTTTCTCAATTGGTGACCATATAGAATGGAAAGTGCTTTAATCACACTTTGTTAATATGTACCTGTTATTCGAAAATAAAGGGTTGGGTAATTGCAGTGAATTTTCAAAAATTCGTTATTAATGATTTTATATAAAATAGTACGGAAGTGCTTGTACACTTTACCAAAAAACATGAATCTCAGAGATTTTCTCAATTGGTGACCACATAGAATGGAAAGTGCTTCAATTACACTTTGTTAATATGTACTTGTTATTCGAAAATAAAGGGTTGGGTAGTTACAGTGAATTTTCAAAAATTCGTTATTAATGATTTTATATAAAATAGTGCGGAAGTGCTTGTACACTTTACCAAAAAACATGAATCTCAGAGATTTTCTCAATTGGTGACCATATAGAATGGAAAGTGCTTTAATCACACTTTGTTAATATGTACTTGTTATTCGAAAATAAAGGGTTGGGTAGTTACAGTGAATTTTCAAAAATTCGTTATTAATGATTTTATATAAAATAGTGCGGAAGTGCTTGTACACTTTACCAAAAAACATGAATCTCAGAGATTTTCTCAATTGGTGACCATATAGAATGGAAAGTGCTTTAATCACACTTTGTTAATATGTACTTGTTATTCGAAAATAAAGGGTTGGGTAATTGCAGTGAATTTTCAAAAATTCGTTATTAATGATTTTATATAAAATAGTACGGAAGTGCTTGTACACTTTACCAAAAAACATGAATCTCAGAGATTTTCTCAATTGGTGACCACATAGAATGGAAAGTGCTTCAATTACACTTTGTTAATATGTACTTGTTATTCGAAAATAAAGGGTTGGGTAGTTACAGTGAATTTTCAAAAATTCGTTATTAATGATTTTATATAAAATAGTGCGGAAGTGCTTGTACACTTTACCAAAAAACATGAATCTCAGAGATTTTCTCAATTGGTGACCATATAGAATGGAAAGTGCTTTAATCACACTTTGTTAATATGTACTTGTTATTCGAAAATAAAGGGTTGGGTAATTGCAGTGAATTTTCAAAAATTCGTTATTAATGATTTTATATAAAATAGTACGGAAGTGCTTGTACACTTTACCAAAAAACATGAATCTCAGAGATTTTCTCAATTGGTGACCACATAGAATGGAAAGTGCTTCAATTACACTTTGTTAATATGTACTTGTTATTCGAAAATAAAGGGTTGGGTAGTTACAGTGAATTTTCAAAAATTCGTTATTAATGATTTTATATAAAATAGTGCGGAAGTGCTTGTACACTTTACCAAAAAACATGAATCTCAGAGATTTTCTCAATTGGTGACCATATAGAATGGAAAGTGCTTTAATCACACTTTGTTAATATGTACCTGTTATTCGAAAATAAAGGGTTGGGTAATTGCAGTGAATTTTCAAAAATTCGTTATTAATGATTTTATATAAAATAGTACGGAAGTGCTTGTACACTTTACCAAAAAACATGAATCTCAGAGATTTTCTCAATTGGTGACCACATAGAATGGAAAGTGCTTCAATTACACTTTGTTAATATGTACTTGTTATTCGAAAATAAAGGGTTGGGTAGTTACAGTGAATTTTCAAAAATTCGTTATTAATGATTTTATATAAAATAGTGCGGAAGTGCTTGTACACTTTACCAAAAAACATGAATCTCAGAGATTTTCTCAATTGGTGACCATATAGAATGGAAAGTGCTTTAATCACACTTTGTTAATATGTACTTGTTATTCGAAAATAAAGGGTTGGGTAGTTACAGTGAATTTTCAAAAATTCGTTATTAATGATTTTATATAAAATAGTACGGAAGTGCTTGTACACTTTACCAAAAAACCTGAATCTCAGAGATTTTCTCAATTGGTGACCATATAGAATGGAAAGTGCTTTAATCACACTTTGTTAATATGTACTTGTTATTCGAAAATAAAGGGTTGGGTAATTACAGTGAATTTTCAAAAATTCGTTATTAATGATTTTATATAAAATAGTGCGGAAGTGCTTGTACACTTTACCAAAAAACATGAATCTCAGAGATTTTCTCAATTGGTGACCACATAGAATGGAAAGTGCTTCAATTACACTTTGTTAATATGTACTTGTTATTCGAAAATAAAGGGTTGGGTAGTTACAGTGAATTTTCAAAAATTCGTTATTAATGATTTTATATAAAATAGTGCGGAAGTGCTTGTACACTTTACCAAAAAACATGAATCTCAGAGATTTTCTCAATTGGTGACCATATAGAATGGAAAGTGCTTTAATCACACTTTGTTAATATGTACCTGTTATTCGAAAATAAAGGGTTGGGTAATTGCAGTGAATTTTCAAAAATTCGTTATTAATGATTTTATATAAAATAGTACGGAAGTGCTTGTACACTTTACCAAAAAACATGAATCTCAGAGATTTTCTCAATTGGTGACCACATAGAATGGAAAGTGCTTCAATTACACTTTGTTAATATGTACTTGTTATTCGAAAATAAAGGGTTGGGTAGTTACAGTGAATTTTCAAAAATTCGTTATTAATGATTTTATATAAAATAGTGCGGAAGTGCTTGTACACTTTACCAAAAAACATGAATCTCAGAGATTTTCTCAATTGGTGACCATATAGAATGGAAAGTGCTTTAATCACACTTTGTTAATATGTACTTGTTATTCGAAAATAAAGGGTTGGGTAGTTACAGTGAATTTTCAAAAATTCGTTATTAATGATTTTATATAAAATAGTACGGAAGTGCTTGTACACTTTACCAAAAAACCTGAATCTCAGAGATTTTCTCAATTGGTGACCATATAGAATGGAAAGTGCTTTAATCACACTTTGTTAATATGTACTTGTTATTCGAAAATAAAGGGTTGGGTAATTACAGTGAATTTTCAAAAATTCGTTATTAATGATTTTATATAAAATAGTGCGGAAGTGCTTGTACACTTTACCAAAAAACATGAATCTCAGAGATTTTCTCAATTGGTGACCACATAGAATGGAAAGTGCTTCAATTACACTTTGTTAATATGTACTTGTTATTCGAAAATAAAGGGTTGGGTAGTTACAGTGAATTTTCAAAAATTCGTTATTAATGATTTTATATAAAATAGTGCGGAAGTGCTTGTACACTTTACCAAAAAACATGAATCTCAGAGATTTTCTCAATTGGTGACCATATAGAATGGAAAGTGCTTTAATCACACTTTGTTAATATGTACTTGTTATTCGAAAATAAAGGGTTGGGTAATTACAGTGAATTTTCAAAAATTCGTTATTAATGATTTTATATAAAATAGTACGGAAGTGCTTGTACACTTTACCAAAAAACATGAATCTCAGAGATTTTCTCAATTGGTGACCACATAGAATGGAAAGTGCTTCAATTACACTTTGTTAATATGTACTTGTTATTCGAAAATAAAGGGTTGGGTAGTTACAGTGAATTTTCAAAAATTCGTTATTAATGATTTTATATAAAATAGTACGGAAGTGCTTGTACACTTTACCAAAAAACATGAATCTCAGAGATTTTCTCAATTGGTGACCATATAGAATGGAAAGTGCTTTAATCACACTTTGTTAATATGTACTTGTTATTCGAAAATAAAGGGTTGGGTAATTACAGTGAATTTTCAAAAATTCGTTATTAATGATTTTATATAAAATAGTACGGAAGTGCTTGTACACTTTACCAAAAAACATGAATCTCAGAGATTTTCTCAATTGGTGACCACATAGAATGGAAAGTGCTTCAATTACACTTTGTTAATATGTACTTGTTATTCGAAAATAAAGGGTTGGGTAGTTACAGTGAATTTTCAAAAATTCGTTATTAATGATTTTATATAAAATAGTGCGGAAGTGCTTGTACACTTTACCAAAAAACATGAATCTCAGAGATTTTCTCAATTGGTGACCATATAGAATGGAAAGTGCTTTAATCACACTTTGTTAATATGTACTTGTTATTCGAAAATAAAGGGTTGGGTAATTACAGTGAATTTTCAAAAATTCGTTATTAATGATTTTATATAAAATAGTACGGAAGTGCTTGTACACTTTACCAAAAATCATGAATCTCAGAGATTTTCTCAATTGGTGACCATATAGAATGGAAAGTGCTTTAATCACACTTTGTTAATATGTACTTGTTATTCGAAAATAAAGGGTTGGGTAGTTACAGTGAATTTTCAAAAATTCGTTATTAATGATTTTATATAAAATAGTACGGAAGTGCTTGTACACTTTACCAAAAAACATGAATCTCAGAGATTTTCTCAATTGGTGACCACATAGAATGGAAAGTGCTTCAATTACACTTTGTTAATATGTACTTGTTATTCGAAAATAAAGGGTTGGGTAGTTACAGGGAATTTTCAAAAATTCGTTATTAATGATTTTATATAAAATAGTACGGAAGTGCTTGTACACTACCAAAAAACCTGAATTTCAGAGCACACACATACACACACACACACACACACACACACACACACATACACACTCACACACACACACACACACACACACACACACACACACACACACACACACACACACACACACACACACACACACACACACACACACACACACACACACACACACACACACACACACACACACACACACACACACACACACACACACACACACATACACACACACACACACACACACACACACACACACACACACACACACACACACACACACACACACACACACATAGTCATACGTAAATTAATTACCCTAAATTGCCTAATATTTCGAATAAATTAGTACCGCTGGATTCACTTTCGTCGCAGAACTTGTTATTATTGGAAATTGTAACAGATCGTCATGAATTTCCCATGTATTATTAATGCGCTTAATGAACGCACGAAAATGACCTGATGATTTCTTTAATTTTCCTTGGTCATAATGAATTATGGCTTTCAGTTTAAGCTCTTCGTGCGCGAATTGTATTGTTTGGGTAATTTGGTCAATTTTGATGCTGTACACATTATTGTTTGGCATTGTATCAACAATTCCAATACCGTAGTTCGTGAAATAATTTTTATTTTTAAAGTTTTGACAATTAACACAAATAGAACCTTCGAAATCTATTGAAGATTCTAAATTAGTTAACGACTGTTGGTTAAACTTAAACACGTCCTTAAGAGGAATTTAAAATGTGGATCTTAATTTAGGTATGGGATCGCAAGTATAACACTGTCTCGTTTCTGTTAATGGCGACGGAAGAGCTTTTTCTAATATAAATGATATAGGGCAAGTAGCATTTAAAAAAGTCTTACCAGTGCTTGACACTTTCGCTGAACTATTCTGATAAAAATCCAATAGCAATTGAGATCGTCTTTTATATAGAGAAGACGTACCACGCAAATTAGAAAGGTCCCGTATAAACTTGAAAAATATATTTTCCGATGAACTAAAAATACCTTTTAAATAGTCAGTGTCCGAATAGAAGCAGGCAAAAATTTGAGCTGTGGCGTCAAATGCACACGTGTTTGTAATTTTAATGACATTACTATCTTCTAAAAACGTAAATCCATTTTGTAGAATGTGAATATCTTCATTAGAATCATTTATGGTTTGTCTTGGTAATGATTTATCTTTAATTTGTGAAAAACGCGCTAAAACGCGTTTACCAAAATGTTTTGGGGAATTACTAATTTTAACTTTTTTATTCCACATCTCCTCGTGAAAGTCACTATCTGGATCTTCAGGATTACAACTATCTAAAATTTCTCTTTTTATTGATTTTCGTTCAATTGGTAACTGAACTCTTTTTTCTAATTTTGCCGTTTTTTCTCGCATTAGATTCACAAATCTGCCAATTCGAAGGTTCTGATGATTTGTGTAATGGTTCTTCACAATAGAAAACCAGCTCTCCGCATTTGCGTTGGATAATCGTCCAGCTATTCCCATTTTTGCTGAAAAGCATACTCCCCAAAGAGGTAAATATGCCATGTACTGTTTAATTGTAAAACATAAAAATTCCTCGTTATGGTAAATATTTAAGTTATCTTTTAGCGCTTCGTTTGCAGTTTTGAGTTTTATTTCATCGAAGATGACTTTATAACGATGATAGTAAGGACTAGTACTAAACATCGCCTTTGAAAAAAAAGTATTTCTTTGTGGAAATCGCCATTCCTCACTTTCCGATGATTTTACTTTAAAATGCCCACTTGATCCATACATCTCGTTCAATAAATTATGTATCCTTTCAAATGATTCTGATATTTTGGGGTTTACAAATTTCGAACTTAAAATAATACAAAAGTCTTCAAAAATGATATCAATGACACTTAAACTTTCACTATTAAGAATGCCACAAAAAACATCTAAAATAAAATTTCTAGTTTCTTTCGTTGCCTTGGGAAACTTCTCTTTAATTTGGGTCGAAATAATGTTGACGAAATGGCTACAACATATGAAGGTTCCAATTTTATCTGTTGATGATTCATTTAATGTTAAAACGTCGTAAGTATAAGTTATATATTCTGATACACTCATTGCATTAAAACTTTGTAAAACTGATTTGATTAAAGCCCAAGACCAATCAGTGACAAAATATTTTGGGAGATTCGACTTGGAGATATTTTTCCTAAGATCTTCTAAAAATCTTTTAATGGTGTCCGCGTCATGATTTGAAGAAATTAATTCGCCGATTGGAATTAGTTGAGAATTTATGTTTATTATGCAAGCATAGTATAAAATTCGTTTAAAACTATGATATGGATGGCATATGGGGTGCTTAATTACTTTTCCCGTTGCGTCAAAATGAATGGCACTAACATTGTATTTACCTAACAATTGTAATGTGGATTGCCTGAAACAAATAATGTTTAATGGGTCTAAAACTATTTTATAAATATATTTATTTTTTTTTGGCTCCGTCATTGACATTTGGCATACATCTATTAAGTCGCAGTCTTGAACTAGATCATTAGTCTTGAGTAATTCGGATTTTACCTTCCTAATGGTCGATGAAGCAATAAACGATTGTGTATTTCCTTTTTCGAATAACTCCACGTTAGTTTCGCCCGCCAAATCTAGGGTAATGTTATGACATGTGGAGCTTTTCAATAGTTCCTTTAACTCGTTGCGTCTAGACCCCCTCACTTGCCTATAAATAGTTTTCCCAGTATGAGAAACGCAAGGCTCACCATTAATATAAATATATAGTACATCATTTTGTACTTTAAATTTATATTTTTTTTCCGGTAACTTCTTACAATGACCATATACTACCAAACAATTTTTATTTTTTTCTGATTTTCGAATAGTTTGATACGATATTATGCAAGGATTTTTAAGATCTGCCAAGTATTTATCAATTTTAGCTCGAATTTCTTCCAGATTTGCTATATCCAACATGCTATTTGGAACTTTAATGCTACTTAACAGTTTGAATTGATTTTTCCAACCTTGCTTCGACGTTTGAAGTTTCTCAATAGCATTGGTTTCGTTATTAAATACGAGATCTGGATTTAAATATTTCAACTCAGCATCATCTGTTAAATGGTAATCGGTATTTCCACTTATATCATGGTTTAAATCAATCTTCGGAGTTGAATTATCCAGTTCATTGTTATTATAATTTTCATGTAAATTTTGGCTTTTAGTGAGACTCACATCAAAACTAACATAATTATTGAAATTATAAGAATTCTGAAGAGAACTTGTAATAAGCTGATTTTTTGTATTTAAAAAATAAACAACTTTACTGCGATTACTTTTGTTATTTTTAATTTTTAATCTATCGCACAGGTTAATAATCAATTGACAGTTTTGCCCTTTATCAAAATGTAACTCACTGATATTATATATATCCATCCCAGTTAAAGCGGCAACCAAATTTGCTACGTTAACCGGATTTCTTGTCGAATGGTAATTGTATTTTCCGTCCGACATCATTATATATTAATTATATAATTATATCAGATCAATATATTAAACAATAATGTAATAGAATGTAAAGAAAATCCAAATGAAAGCAAGGGTCGGTTATTAAAAATTCAGGTTGTTCAAAATCCAAAAGAAAGCCGGGGTCAGTAATAAAATATCCAAAATAATCAAAAATAAGTTGTAAAAGAATGTCAAGAGAATAGCCAGGTCAATAGTTTTAAAAGGAAAATTTTGCAACACAAAAAACTCACAAAGAACAATAACACAAGAAACGTACAGCATAAAGTCTGAAAATGTATTAAAACAAAATACAAAAAAAATTTCTTTATATACTAACCCGCAAAATCCAAATTTTCTCTTTTTTTCTCTCTTAATATTTCAAAATAAATAAAGATTTATGTATTATTGGTTTAAATGATTTGCTTATTGCACAAGTGTAATTATATTATATATAACTAAATAACAAGTACATATTAACAAAGTGTGATTAAAGCACTTTCCATTCTATATGGTCACCAATTGAGAAAATCTCTGAGATTCAGGTTTTTTGGTAAAGTGTACAAGCACTTCCGTACTATTTTATATAAAATCATTAATAACGAATTTTTGAAAATTCACTGTAACTACCCAACCCTTTATTTTCGAATAACAAGTACATATTAACAAAGTGTGATTAAAGCACTTTCCATTCTATATGGTCACCAATTGAGAAAATCTCTGAGATTCAGGTTTTTTGGTAAAGTGTACAAGCACTTCCGTACTATTTTATATAAAATCATTAATAACGAATTTTTGAAAATTCACTGTAATTACCCAACCCTTTATTTTCGAATAACAAGTACATATTAACAAAGTGTGATTAAAGCACTTTCCATTCTATATGGTCACCAATTGAGAAAATCTCTGAGATTCAGGTTTTTTGGTAAAGTGTACAAGCACTTCCGTACTATTTTATATAAAATCATTAATAACGAATTTTTGAAAATTTACTGTAATTACCCAACCCTTTATTTTCGAATAACAAGTACATATTAACAAAGTGTGATTAAAGCACTTTCCATTCTATATGGTCACCAATTGAGAAAATCTCTGAGATTCAGGTTTTTTGGTAAAGTGTACAAGCACTTCCGTACTATTTTATATAAAATCATTAATAACGAATTTTTGAAAATTCACTGTAATTACCCAACCCTTTATTTTCGAATAACAAGTACATATTAACAAAGTGTGATTAAAGCACTTTCCATTCTATATGGTCACCAATTGAGAAAATCTCTGAGATTCATGTTTTTTGGTAAAGTGTACAAGCACTTCCGTACTATTTTATATAAAATCATTAATAACGAATTTTTGAAAATTCACTGTAATTACCCAACCCTTTATTTTCGAATAACAAGTACATATTAACAAAGTATGATTAAAGCACTTTCCATTCTATATGGTCACCAATTGAGAAAATCTCTGAGATTCAGGTTTTTTGGTAAAGTGTACAAGCACTTCCGTACTATTTTATATAAAATCATTAATAACGAATTTTTGAAAATTCACTGTAATTACCCAACCCTTTATTTTCGAATAACAAGTACATATTAACAAAGTGTAATTAAAGCACTTTCCATTCTATATGGTCACCAATTGAGAAAATCTCTGAGATTCAGGTTTTTTGGTAAAGTGGACAAGCACTTCCGTACTATTTTATATAAAATCATTAATAACGAATTTTTGAAAATTCACTGTAATTACCCAACCCTTTATTTTCGAATAACAAGTACATATTAACAAAGTGTGATTAAAGCACTTTCCATTCTATATGGTCACCAATTGAGAAAATCTCTGAGATTCAGGTTTTTTGGTAAAGTGTACAAGCACTTCCGTACTATTTTATATAAAATCATTAATAACGAATTTTTGAAAATTCACTGTAATTACCCAACCGTTTATTTTCGAATAACAAGTACATATTAACAAAGTGTGATTAAAGCACTTTCCATTCTATATGGTCACCAATTGAGAAAATCTCTGAGATTCAGGTTTTTTGGTAAAGTGTACAAGCACTTCCGTACTATTTTATATAAAATCATTAATAACGAATTTTTGAAAATTCACTGTAATTACCCAACCCTTTATTTTCGAATAACAAGTACATATTAACAAAGTGTGATTAAAGCACTTTCCATTCTATATGGTCACCAATTGAGAAAATCTCTGAGATTCATGCTTTTGGTAATTTTACGTAAATTTGTTAGTTTTATTTTTTCAGGAATCAATGAAATAATTTTATTATTTTATTATAATTATTAAAATTATATAAATGATAAACGAATAATGTAATGTAATAATTTTATTTAAATGTGATTAATTTTTTTTTAGTCTAGCTACACAATTTTCATTAATTTGTGTATAATTTTTGTTAATATGTGTAGCTACACTATTTTCATTAATTTGTGTAGCTACACTTTTTTTTGTGTAGCTACACTTTTTTTTAACGTTAAAAACTTCACACCGGTCTGTATAGCTCACTGTTGAGAATGGTCCCAAATAATGGTGAAAGCTCACTTTTATGGCGCATTCATTTCAAAGAAGATATCTAACGAATTTGTAAAATATACTTTGTTGTTGACAGAATCACCAAAGTTTTAAGTATGGCAAACAAAATTAAAATAAAGATACAGAACGATCAGAATTTAGAAGCGAATGACAAGGAGGTTTTAGATCCATCTCGATACCTTTGAATAGAAACATCACTCTGAGGCCATATTTAACGTTGCAAAAAATATCCGATATTTATGACTAAAAGAAAGTACATTTATCTGGCTTTACTTCCCAACAAGTTTACAATTTTCTCTTAAATGACAAAGCTATTACAACATTGTACTGTTTTACTGTTGCTGTTACTACGTTTCTCTACATCCACCCACCTCACCCTCACACACATTTAATGTACACAAATTACGTTAGTTGTTTTATTTGGATAAAAACGTAAAATCTTGTTTTTATTTTAGTATGAGGTAAAAAGCAATTATGAAAATTAAATAATTTCCCATTTTCATTATTTTGTATTTATTCATTCTTATATATTTACTACCCACTTCACAAATCACTTAATTTCCCTTAGCCCGTGCTCTCGGCTTCTTGATATTTTATATAGGTATCATACCTAATATATTTCTTTCTTTATCCTATAATCGGGATATATATTATAGGTACTAAATTTTATTGTGACGATAAAAATGAAATGCAACAAAAACTAAACAGAAGACACTTCTTTTGAGAGGGGAAACGAATAACAGTGTACAATTACACACAATGGGAAAATTGAATTAAATTAAATTTTATTTTTATTGTCTGCGCAGCAAAAAAAAAAAAAGAAGAAGAAAAACTTAAATAAATTAAAATAAACCAAGGTGAATCCTTTTTCCGTTTTTATGATTTATGCTTAATGAAATTACATTGTACGCGCTCTGTGTACGAATGAATAAGCACAGATTTATTTTTTAAAGTTCTTCCAACTTGAAATTTTCTTAATTTAAAGATTTAGCATGAATGGGTAAATGATACAGAGAATTAAGGGTTAAGTTGAAAGGTACATTACCTATATAGATATAAATTAAGAAGGAGCACATTAAATTTCTCGACATGTTTTATACATTTATTTGAGAAAAGGATATTGTTACAGTGGATTTTAAAATTAAAATTAATGTTTATAAACAAAATATAGAAGTAAACTGTAAAAATGGTCTCAACTCGAAAAATTAGAATTTTGAGTTCAGATGATCAGATACGGTTATACTTATTGAGTCGTAACGTAATGCAACCTTTTCCAAATTATATCTAAAATATTTGATATGTAAACCGTTGAGGTTGGACCAATTGATTGATTGATTGATTGATTGATTGAAGTGTTCGACCAAGCTTTAAGCAAGATTTCCCGGGGTTATTAATGGCCGGGCCTCACCGAGCACATTGTTAAATAAAACATAAAGAGGATTTCGATAGGTTTAGTTAGTGAGATAGAAATTGACCCGGTTACAGACACCTAAATATAGCCAATAGTTAGTAACAATGACAGCACATTTCTAATCTACTTTTATATTTATTAAAATTAACATTAAACTGCACTGTAAAATAACATTTATTAGTTTGCTGCATCGGATTCCTGCGCCCTTCTGAAAATCCTAATCATAATTAATAAATATATAGTTAATAAATTTGATTGGTTAGTATGAACGGTCAAGCATTTAGCAAGCTTCCCGGACTCCCCGGTTCCATTCCGGACACCCTATTATATTTAACAAAACCAAATGATAGGATACAATTATTATTTGGGAGAAACTCGACCCGGTTGCAGACACCTAAGCGATCAATAGTTAATAAAAATTGTTAGTAAATAGATTGTAAAATAGTTAGCACAAGACAATGTAACTTTTAAACTACATCTTATTTACTCCTTGTTGATCTTAGCAGGTTGATTTTAGCTAGAATTTTTCTGAAACATGAGATTAAATTTTTAGCCCTATAGTAATCAATGTAATCATTAATACTGGAACTATATTCTATACTGAAAAATAACTTAGTTATTAGTAACTAAATAATAGATCATTATTTATCTTCATTAACCTACATTAATTAAATGACATTAATGAAACAAACAGAATATTAAAATCACACATTCTAAACAATATAATAGATCTTACAAAAATTACAAAAAAGATGTTTAATGCAATCACATAACGAGAAATATTTAGCTAAAATTCTAAAAGAAAGTTTTTTATAATTTTAAAACCTAAAAACACTAAGATATGTAATCTTTAACTACACAGCACTTGTTTAACTAGCTGTAAGAATCCTATAGCTAGTTACTTAATATTTTATATACCCTGTAAGCAAGATATAAAGCTAAAAATAAATAAAAATAAATAAATAAATATTCCCATAGAATTAAACTAATCAGCAATTTCCTTTGGATCTGGAAAAAGAAAAATTAAAATTTATAACGTTAAGATTGTAATTAACAAGATTATCATGATCTAATTTAAAGACTTTTCTGAAACGCTTCGGCTAAAATCTAGCGTTCATCGACCATTTAGTTAAGCACTGAATGAAAAATCCATATACTAGTTCCTCTCAGGTCAGAATTTCACAATCCTCGCTGCAAAATTAAAATAATCCGTTTCATTCCCAAACTTTCTTACCCGCTTAAAAGGACCCAACCCTTATACATTTATTAGTTATATCTATTATAAACAAGATACTCCACAGCAATACCATTACCACGCTACATGAGGCCTGAGCGCTTGTAAGTACCGGCTGTTGAGCAAGGATTAATACAATTTCTTTCTTCCGTAAACCCGTATACTTATAACAAAACCTAAGGATAGGAAAGGATTCTTAGTTGAGGGAGACTCGACCCGGCTACAGCCACCCAAGCGATCGTAATTAACCATACAATTAACGTAATCAACAATAGCCCAACTATCTTAAAAATCGAAATTAATATAATTCTAATCTCCTTTTATGTTTTATTAAAATAAAAATTAAAACTGCACTCTAAAATAACATTTATTAGTTTGCTGGATCAGGTTCCTGGGCTCTTCTGAAAATCATAATCATAATTCATTTAGAATTGACATAAAGCTAGTAAATATAATCGAACTCAGCTGTTTATTTACCTGATTTCCTCTATACTGTTCCCTATCGCTACTTGTAACTACTATTTATAATACATGTGCATATAAGTATAATAGTTTCAACAAAATCTGCCACTAAGATTCTAACCCGGTTCCAGTCACCTAAGTAGTTGATAGTTAGTAAATAATACAACACCATTTCTAAACTACCTGAATGTTATTTGCTTGTTTCCCTGGAGCTTTGAGTCGGCCCTTAACTTTATTCCTGAAAATTAGGATTAAATTAATTCCCTTTAAAAATGATTAATTCTGGAACAATCTTAGATTCTGAAATAAGTTAAATTATTTATCAGTGTGAAGTATTTCACACAAAGTGTAACTACACAAATTAACGAAAAATGTAAGTGTATGGAAAAAGTGTAGGCCTACATAAAAAATATTAAATAACCAGTATAGCAAGGCATGGAACAATTTTTTCATAGAGTAGACAGTTCAATAAAAATGGTTGGGCATGTGCGACGCTATTTTGAAAATTGTAAAAATCACTTAAAATGTTTAAACCTGATGCTACACTTTGGCCATTTACTAAAATCTCAGAGATGTTACCAGATGTCGGCTTATATTTCCATAAAGTGGACAGGTCAAGCTATCCGAAACAATTTCTGTTATTAAGATAAAAAGAGTTGGGCATGTGCGACGCTAATTTGAAAATTGTAAAAATCACTTTAAATGTTTAAACCTGATGCTACACTTCGGCCATTTACTAAAATCTCAGAGATGTTACCAGGTGTGGGCTTATATTTCCATAAAGTGAACAGCTTAAGCTATCCGAAACACGTTTTGATGTTAAGATAAAAAGGGGTGGGGCATGTGCGACGATATTTTGAAAATTGTGAAAATCACTTAAAATGTTTAAACCAGATGCTACACTACAACCGTTTTGTAAAATCTCAGAGATGTTACCAGGTGTGTGCTTATATTTCCATAAAGTGAACAGGTCAAGCTATCTGAAACAATTTTTGATGTTAAGATAAAAAGGGTTGGGCCTGTGCGACGATATTTTCAAAATTGTAAAAATCACTTAAAATGTTTAAACCTGATGCTACACTTTGGCCATTTACTAAAATCTCAGAGATGTTACCAGGTGTGGGCTTATATTTCCATAAAGTGGATAGGTCGAGCTATCCGAAACAGTTTCTGCTATTAAGATAAAAAGGATTGGGCCTGTGCGACGATATTTTGATAATTGTAAAATCACTTAAAATGTTCAAACCTGATGCTACACTAAAAGCATCAGGTTTAAACATTTTAAGTGATTTTCACAATATTCAAAATATCGTCGCACAGGCCCAACCATTTTGGCCCAACCATTTTTATCTTAATAACAGAAATTGTTTCGGATAGCTTGATCTGTCTACTCTATGATTGTTCCTAATGTTCCATGCCTTGCTATACTGGTTATTTAAACTTTTTTATGTAGGCCTACACTTTTTCCATACACTTACACTTTTCGTTAATTTGTGTAGCTACACTTTGTGTGAAATACTTCACACCGGTATGATCTTATTAATCTAAGAATACTTAAAATTATATCTGCATCAAACCAATACCACCTAAATGATTTAATAAATAATTTAAAAAGTCCTCTAGGTGACACTCCTACACATTTAACAATTTGTTAACTAGTTCATCAAAAAGCTTACAAAATTGTTGCTAACTTAGCTTCCTTCTGGAACTTGTCCAATCGTCAACAAAAACATAAACATCTACTTACACACCACTCAGAAAAACACTCTACAAAATAATTTTAGAACATTAATTCGACACAAAGTTTCTCGAAATCTGCATTGGGTTTCTCCGAATATTTCTGAAAATCAAGATCTATGTAAATTCGTTAATTGTCATCAACTTCTACTTTTAAAATAGGCAAAACATTATTAAAATCTGAAATCCTCATGGTTTAGGTGTTAAATGGCTATAGTAAAAGTAATTAATTAATTAAATTTCTCATCACGCTCATTAATCTCTCTGAAAATTTAAATCAAACCAAATTTTAAATTTTAAATTTTAAATTTTAAATTTTAAATTTTAAATTTTAAATTTTAAATTTTAAATTTTAAATTTTAAATTTTAAATTTTAAATTTTAAATTTTAAATTTTAAATTTTAAATTTTAAATTTTAAATTTTAAATTTTAAATTTTAAATTTTAAATTTTAAATTTTAAATTTTAAATTTTAAATTTTAAATTTTAAATTTTAAATTTTAAATTTTAAATTTTAAATTTTAAATTTTAAATTTTAAATTTTAAATTTTAAATTTTAAATTTTAAATTTTAAATTTTAAATTTTAAATTTTAAATTTTAAATTTTAAATTTTAAATTTTAAATTTTAAATTTTAAATTTTAAATTTTAAATTTTAAATTTTAAATTTTAAATTTTAAATTTTAAATTTTAAATTTTAAATTTTAAATTTTAAATTTTAAATTTTAAATTTTAAATTTTAAATTTTAAATTTTAAATTTTAAATTTTAAATTTTAAATTTTAAATTTTAAATTTTAAATTTTAAATTTTAAATTTTAAATTTTAAATTTTAAATTTTAAATTTTAAATTTTAAATTTTAAATTTTAAATTTTAAATTTTAAATTTTAAATTTTAAATTTTAAATTTTAAATTTTAAATTTTAAATTTTAAATTTTAAATTTTAAATTTTAAATTTTAAATTTTAAATTTTAAATTTTAAATTTTAAATTTTAAATTTTAAATTTTAAATTTAAAATTTAAAATTTAAAATTTAAAATTTAAAATTTAAAATTTAAAATTTAAAATTTAAAATTTAAAATTTTAAAATTTTAAATTTTAAATTTTAAATTTTAAATTTTAAATTTTAAATTTTAAATTTTAAATTTTAAATTTTAAATTTTAAATTTTAAATTTTAAATTTAAAATTTAAAATTTAAAATTTAAAATTTAAAATTTAAAATTTAAAATTTAAAATTTAAAATTTAAAATTTAAAATTTAAAATTTAAAATTTTAAATTTTAAATTTTAAATTTTAAATTTTAAATTTTAAATTTTAAATTTTAAATTTTAAATTTTAAATTTTAAATTTTAAATTTTAAATTTTAAATTTTAAATTTTAAATTTTAAATTTTAAATTTTAAATTTTAAATTTTAAATTTTAAATTTTAAATTTTAAATTTTAAATTTTAAATTTTAAATTTTAAATTTTAAATTTTAAATTTTAAATTTTAAATTTTAAATTTTAAATTTTAAATTTTAAATTTTAAATTTTAAATTTTAAATTTTAAATTTTAAATTTTAAATTTTAAATTTTAAATTTTAAATTTTAAATTTTAAATTTTAAATTTTAAATTTTAAATTTTAAATTTTAAATTTTAAATTTTAAATTTTAAATTTTAAATTTTAAATTTTAAATTTTAAATTTTAAATTTTAAATTTTAAATTTTAAATTTTAAATTTTAAATTTTAAATTTTAAATTTTAAATTTTAAATTTTAAATTTTAAATTTTAAATTTTAAATTTTAAATTTTAAATTTTAAATTTTAAATTTTAAATTTTAAATTTTAAATTTTAAATTTTAAATTTTAAATTTTAAATTTTAAATTTTAAATTTTAAATTTTAAATTTTAAATTTTAAATTTTAAATTTTAAATTTTAAATTTTAAATTTTAAATTTTAAATTTTAAATTTTAAATTTTAAATTTTAAATTTTAAATTTTAAATTTTAAATTTTAAATTTTAAATTTTAAATTTTAAATTTTAAATTTTAAATTTTAAATTTTAAATTTTAAATTTTAAATTTTAAATTTTAAATTTTAAATTTTAAATTTTAAATTTGGAATTTGGAATTTGGAATTTGAAATTTGAAATTTAGAAGTATGTAATTTGTTTAATCGTCAAAAGTAAAGAGTTTTTGGATTCAAATTGCAAGATTAATAAAGTTTCATTTTTAAATCGAAATGATTCTGAATTTAAATTTATGTATATTCTTATAGAGAAAATTTTGTTTAGCAGATTGTGGGTTTAAAATTAAATTTAAGTTTATGAGCCGAAACATATATTTATGCTAATTGTTTGTATTGGTACTATTGGCATAAGAATATACTAATGTGGATACTCAAATTATTTAATTTAATAGTGTATGGACAACTTTAAGCTGTTATTATTTAATGAGATCTAGATCAAATTTAAATTATTTCGATGCAAATTTTAAGCAGAATAGCCATAAGCAATTATTTATTTAAATTTTGATTTTGGAGGTAGTTTTTAGAGTAAATAACTATCTGTAGATTTTGAAATGAAACTATATGGGGTTTCAGATATTTTAGTTCCTGATTTTAGAATTTTTTTAAATATTAAAAAAAAAAGATATTTAATTTTCATAATTTAGAATTTAAATTTCCTATGCATCTCGAATTTCACGTTATTTAGTTAGTGATTAATTTGCTGTCCTTTTAATTTAGATGCCGAATTGAATTTTATTTAAGGGTATTAAGCGCTGATTTTAAATAAAGAATTAATGGTGAACTAAATTGGTTTTTCAGTTTCACTGTATTTAATGAAATTATCGGTAATAATAGGTAAGTGGATTTGTTCTGTGTGTTCCCCTTTTATGGAATCAATGAAATAAAATAAAATTTGGATTAAGTTGAGATGATTGCAGCTGTTCAGAAACGTGGCAATATTTCGGACCTTTTTCCAAAAAATAGCAGACAGCTAATAAAATTACTTCACCCAAACAAAGGCATGTCACCTGAATGCCAAATATTAATTTCTACTATTAAACTTGTACCTAATAAAAGGCGAGCATAAAAAAAATTCTTGATACATTTTGTGAACCTATTCGCCATTATGTTAATGGTCTATAGCACTAAATTTTAAAATAAAACGTTTACATATTTTATGTTAATTAAATGAAAAAATAATTAGTCTACGTTTAACTTATTTTTAGTTTAAATGCCAACAAAACAAATAACCTTAAATATGTAAAAGGATAAAAGTAACTTATAAATTTTCAACTTTTGTTATAAAAACATTTATGGTAATTCATAATATTATTTTAGTAACTAACTTAAAATATTTTACCCAGGTACAAAAATTCAAATTACCCAGCTAATTAGAATTTGATTTGAACAAACAAGAAAAAGAAAGTTTGCTTTTATATAGTTTGTTGTTTTGTTGCATATTTTATAAGATAATTGCAGTTTGTAATCAGAATATCGGTTGCCTAGAAAATAGAATATTACAATACTGTCCGTTATATTTTGACATCTGTGCCCCCCATGGCCTACAAATTATTTTATTAGTAACCCATTAGCCAAAAAGCAGCCCGTGTCACAAAAGTTACATTATAAAATGTAAATTAAATAAGTACGTGCTTTAAATAAATAATACATTAATAAGAATGTAAAGCTGCTAAAATATTATCCTCGACATTTTTATGTATGTAGGCATGTCATATTCTCATGTTCATATTTTTTTATGATGTTTTAGCGCCATCGAATTGTAAAAAAATAAAAACATCACATATTTTTTTATTTGTACCATATTTACCTTGTCTTAAATCTAATAAGATTAAAACATAATTTTTAAATGTTTTATAAAAAATATAAAAATTGAAACATTAAAGGTATAAACATTTCTATTATGTATATTAGAGCATAAAGCACATTATTTTTTCAGATTTTTTTATGTTTCAATTCTTTGTTATCTTGAAAACACTAAAAAGCATAAATAAGTCGCTTCAGATTTATGTGTAACATAAAAAAAAATTGAACATCGTCATAATAAGGTACGCCTTAGTAAAACAATACGTGAATTACATTTTCCTACTGTCATGTTGGAGTATTTATAGTTAGGTACACAAAAATTATATTCAGTCAAGTGAAAAACAAAGACAAAGGAATTTTTCCGGAGGGTAATGATTTGTGGGCGGTTAATTTAAAGTGATGTATTTCATGAAATCGTTTACACAAGATAAAATGCTGCAGGTATATTATATTGCTGTACGTCATTTAAATGCATTATCACAAACACATTAATTTTCGAAATATGTAGCTAATTATGCAAATTTCCTAAGGGTAAATGTTTCATAAATATTTACTTATGTACAGAAATCACACAACAAGATAACAAATTCAAAATTTTGCTAATTACAGATAAATAAATTTTCAAATTTGGCCTAGAGCATATTTTTTTAGTGCGGTGTAATTTGATTTTGGTTAGGGAAGATCGATTCAGTACTATCCTAAAAAGTTGTGTGACAAAAAATAAAATAAAATATATTTTATTCACACATTCTATTCTTAATGATTAGAATTCTATAAGTGAGATGGTCTCAAATGTAGATTAATCTCGCTCTCGCTTGTAGACACTTCATATCGTAATTAATTTCAAAGTTATTGACATGCATTACAACGGTTCTCATAATATTATTGCGCTTGGTGTTTGAAACCTCAAGAAATATATCGAATTGAAATCAAGAATTTTTAGTCTCACTAAAATCTACATCTTTTACTACAATATTTTAATTGAAATATTTTGTATTTAGGGCAAAACCGGCCAAAGAAAGTTAAAAAAAACCTTACTTCTTCACGACAATCCACCAGTGCACAAGGCTAAAGTTGGTTCAGCTGCATTAAAGGGCTGCGGCTTCGTAAAAATTCCGCATCCACCGTACAGTCAGGACTTGGTATCCAATGACTATTTGCCGTTCCCCAATTTAAAAAAAAAAAAACTAAGGCACCGGAAATTTTCCAGTGAATCTGAAGTACAGTACACACTTAGAAATTTTGCGTCGGTTTTCGATGCAAGGGTTGCATCGCAGCATATACGATACAACCTTGAGCCGAATTTATATACAAAGAATACATCGTTCATATCTACGATGAAATTGCATCTAAAATCGGTGCAAAAGTATATCGGAAAATACTCGTTTTGTTATGTTTCGGTATTTGTATGTTTCGGTAAAATCAAAACCAAAAATATAAAACGAAAAACAAAAAAATGTTGTACTATACATACAAATGTATCTATAGCTTTTGTGTTTTAACCCTATTCATCTGTATTTTGGATACATAAAATCCTCTTGTCTCTTTGTAAAACATAAGGAAATACTTATCCTCGCAATTGAAGGGTTAATATAAAATATAATACACACACATACTACAAAATTACAAATATTACTAATTCTTTTAGTTCAGTATAAATTTTCTTCGAAACAGGTGTTTTCAAAGTGCTTCAAAAAGTATAATATTTTCAAATTTGTGGTTCTTTTGGTAAGTAACATTGGAAAATTAAAGGAGTAAGTAGAATTAGTAGGTTGAAAAAGTGAAAGTGCAAAAAATGGAAACCAGAGATGCCTTATTTGTAAAAATTGCATATAGCAATATAATATCATATGTCCAAATTGTAAAACATGGCCAGCAATGGGAGTATGAGGATTTTGTTGTATCAGGTAATATATATATAATTGTGCTTATTATTTAACTGTTCGAATAGAAATTTTTTTGTGGATATCTTACAAAAATTTGCAACGATTTAGAAACGTATTACATTTTTCCTATGCGATGCAATTTGCATCATAAATATGAATAAACTGTTTAATTCAATGCTACTTACATTGAAAATAAAACTAAAGAATATACCGTTATTGATGATAAAAAAATTATCTGTAATCATATTTTATTATAGCCGCTACCAATGTAAATATTTCGGCGTACGAAATAGATTCATTTTCTGACGCAAGCGAAGTAATAATTCCAAAAGAAAAGTTCATCCAGATTGTAGAACAGTATTTTCAGCATCCTCAGTTTCATCTAAAAATTAACAGAACTTCTGAATCGGTAATAGGAAAGCCACCAGCAAGGCAAAATTTTACAATCGGGAGTAGCATTTATAAGTCGTCGAACGTAAATATATTTTTGATAAATTTGGTGCGTCATGTAGAAATTTTAATTGCAGTGTGCAGTCGTTTCATAGACAATTGCTGTATTTCTTTGGGAACCTTAAAAAATATTATTATTTAAGTTAAGATTAAGAATAGTTTTTCCCGATTTTATTTGTTTAAAAGGATTTACTTCATTTGTTTTTATTTGATATGTTGGCACTAATCGTCGGAAATACTCTTCGTGACTAAAGAAATACAGCCTGACACTTGTAGATTAGCTTGAAATTGCTAAATAAAAATTAAAATATTCATTTCGGGCCCTAAATCAATTAAACACATTAAATAAATATTAATTATCAAATACCTACGTCAACTGAAATCAGGAGCTGGAAAATTACATATTAGAATCAAAGAGTGCATATACCTTGTGTAAAAAAAACAGTGCATCAGGTAACTTACAAGGGCTTTCTGACATGGAAAGGAGAGCAATTGTCAGAGAGAGTGTAGATTTTCTGGTAAAAAATCATGGACACCATCCAGAACCCAATTATATTGAAGCTTTGGCCTACGCGATGATCAAATTGTTTCCACAATTAAAATCTACTGAAGATGATGAAATTGTAAGAAAACGACGAAATACTATAATTTTCAATATTTGAAATTAAATTGATTTTTAAATTTTTACAAATAAATCATATCGTTTCTAAACATTAGTCTTAATTCGTCATTAGTTAATAATACATTTTTGTTTTCAATTTAAACTATGTGCTTTTAAATAGGAGCTCCTCTACAATAGAAAGCAGAACCGAGGCTACATTCTGTCAAGACTGCAGCGACTTCGAACAAAACTGTATTCATTAGAAGAGGGTAAAACAACCACCAGAAAAAGGAAATCAAAAAATACATTTATTTGTGTAGAACCTGTTGAAAATTCAAATATTAATTTTGAAGACACCGAGGATTTTTTAATTTTAAAAAACGCAAACGTGAAGACACAAAAGGAATTGATTAAAACTAAACTACAAACTACATTAAAAATTCGAACTGAATCATTTCAATTCAACAAAGATGTGAAATATTCAAATACCTTCCCGTTTTTATTTACTTTATTTTACTATATTTTTCAAAACATAACATCACTCAAGATTTTGATTATAAAATTCTTTCACAGATTTCATTTGATTTCGAATTGCGATACCCAAACGCACAAAATTTTAATAACAAGTGGACAACCGTATACCCACATGTATTCAAGGTATATTTGGACTTAAAAGGAGGAACTTATAATAAAATTCCTGAAATAGAAGGTATATTATACTTACGCATTAATTGTTTTTTACTGAACCCATAATATAACTAATATCTTTTAAATTGGTTTTACCGATTTATTTTATAAAATCTCGAGCTTTCCAACTCTTCCAGTTTATTTTCATAAGTGTCATTGCGTTGCTTCTGAAACTGGAGTCAAATAAAATCACAAAATCTCTTGGTTTAACAATAAGATTGTAAAATCTAATTAAAAAAATATAAGTAGTATTAAAAATATCTTTATGAATAATTAGTTATCTACTGACTACTAAACATTTACTTTGTTTTATCTGTATAATTATTTATAGAGTGGACCGAGTCAGTGAAACCAATTTTTTACTTGTTACATTTGCTTCCTCAAAACATTGGCGGAGTATCTTCATCAAAAAAATCAAGAGACAGTTTCGGTACAATAATTAAAAAAAAATTTTTATTTAGGAAGGTAAATAAAAACATCAACATGCAGATTATAAAACTAATTTTTTATGTATTTTCAGATTAATTTAACAGTTGAAGAGTTAAAAGAAATCAATGCAATTCATCCATATATAATTGCGGTTGGTGAGAACAAATTAGCCATTTCGTCATATTATTTATTTGTAGAGGGAGAAATTATAATACTTCCTCCGCATTTTTCAGCCATTGATGCCTTCGATTATCTATTTAAAGCTCACTACGTATTCAACCAAGATTTCGATTATTCAACAAAAACATTCTGGAATTTTGTAGCAAGTTATTTCTATAAGATAAAAACGACAGAGACAAAAATTGTCCGGATAAAAGAAATTTCGAGTAAACTGGAAATAGAAATTTCTACTAAGATTTAATTATAAAGCTAAGTTTTTTTGGTGGAGTTGGTTTAACGTATAACTTACGTATTATCTAGATGAATTATTGTATTTATTTTTTGTTTAACTTGATTTCAATTTGATTTATTTTAATTTTAATATACATATGTATAAATAATCTATAAAAATACTTACTAATATAATATATAAGTTATTATTTTATTAAATTATTTAACATATTAATTTTAATTATTTCATATATAAAAAACATAAGTTTAGCTTTAAGTTATTTTAAAAAAATGAATTTATTTTGCTTTATTTGCAATAAGCAATTTAAATGCTTTAAAAGTTTAGAAATCCACCTAAAATATGTTGAATTTGTAAAAGAAAACTCGTCAATGAAATTAAAATGTGTCGTAGATAAAAATTGCAAAAGCTCTTTTATCAGATTTCTCTCATTAAAGAAACATTTAGCAAAACATAAAACTGTTATTGAAAATGAAACTCACGGATTTGCAGAAATAAGAGGACCTGATTCGTTAATGATTTGTTCAAATAAGCTTAGTAATAATGTCTATTCTAGCAAGACACGTAATTCTAAACAAAATTTTAATTTGGAACCATTTGAAAATAGTGTTCGTCATATGTATATTACGATGAATAAGTTAGGTTTGCCCGAGGAAACTATTTCAACCATTTTTAATGAAGCTAAAGTTGTTGTCGAAAATGCTAATAAAATAATTTGCCCTTCAGCACAAAATCGCAATATGGAACTAATGAAGATAAATGACACTTTAAATAATTTTACTTCGAAATATAGAAGACAGAAACTCTTCAGTAATAATCCCTATTTTGTCCAGCCAAAAGAAATACCTATCGGTTTTCGTTGAGAATTACGATTTAACCAACAATCATGTTCGTACAGAAAAGTTTTGGTGCAAAATTTGTTTCAATTTATTCCTATTTCGTTGACTATTAAAACCATTTTTAAAAATAATTACTTTGCTAATTTATTTAAAAATTTTAATAAGTCTCATTTGTGTACAGATGGCTTATATACTAATATTTGTTGTGGAGCTGTATTTCAAGCACTAAATTAAAAACACAGATTTAAAAATGTTGTACTTATTCAATTGTACTACGATGATTTCGAGGTGGCCAAAGTTCTCGGTAGCAAAACACTAATCCACAAAATTGGAGCTATTTATTTTACAATACTCAACTGTCCAATACAATTAAAATCAAAATTACAAAATATTTTTTTAGTTTCTCTTTTTTTTGTCAATGATTTACATGGAACTTTCAATTTAAATTCAATTTTGAAACCAGTAATTGAAGATATTAAGCAATTAGAGATCGACGGAATTATAGTAGAAAATGTCGGTTTAATAAATTGCGTTCTAATATCTTTAGCGCACGATAATCTTGCAGCTAACGATATGCTCGGTTTTACCAAATCGTTTTCCGCCAGATACTTCTGCCGCATATGCACCATGCCAAGTAATACGACCAAAATAACTCCCGTAGAAAATGTTGATTTTTTACGAACTTCAAACTGCTACGATATTTTAAAAAATCTGCGACCAGAAAATCAAAAAACTTTGATAGAAACGAAAGGTATTAATACATCTGTTTTAAACGAACTTTTATTTTTTGATACGATCAAAAACTATAGTGTTGATATCATGCATGATGGTCTAGAGGGCTTTGTTCCACTTTCTTTAAAATATCTATTCGAATTTTTCATTTCAAAAAAAATATTAAACATTCAGCAATTAAACGATTGCATATCCTCATATAATTTTGGTTTTATTGATAGAAAATCGAAACCATCAAACATAAATTTGGATAGAAGCAATTTAGGCCAAAATGCTTCACAAATATTATGTTTGGCGGTACATTTTCCATTTATATTTGATAGATTTTACCATTCAGATGATGATGCTTATTGGAGAAGTGTTTTAACAATCCTTCAAATTATGACAATTTTATTTTCATACGAAACCACAGAAAGTGACATTGTCAATTTGCAGGACCTTATATCCCAACACTTACGCATTATTTTAAATGTTTTTAATAAAACCCTAACTCCAAAGCAACATTTCTTAACTCATTATCCCAAAATCATCAGACAAATGGGGCCTGTAATTCATTTGTGGACCATGCGATATGAGGCTAAACATCGCTATTTTACGAAAAATGTAAATTCAAATTTTATAAATATATGTCATACTTTTGCCCGTAGACATCAACAAATGATAGCAACTTGTTGGCAAACATTTGGTTCCGAATTGCCTTATAAAACCGGCAAAAAAAGTCAGATAATTTTACCGGATTCAAATTACGAAAATTTTCAAGTCCCATTATATAAAATAACTTACTTATAGAATGAGTTTCACTACAAAAAAGGATTTTTTATACTCAAAGAAAAGTATAGCAATAATGAAACAATTAAATTATATAAAATCATGGAAATTTTGGAAAACCAAAATGAAATTTATTTTCAGGTTAATGAATATTTAGGGATTTTCGATCAATTTTACTGCAGTTTCATGCTTATTAAAAAGGTCAACGAACCAATATGTATTTTATACAGAAATTTAAAATATAAAAAGTGCTATGAAGAACATTTCTGCAATAATAACAATAATTCTTATCTTTTAAGTTATAACATCCACAAAATTTAAATCGAGAAATGATTGAATTTGCTAGCTGTTAATTAATAATTAATAAGAATTTTTAAATCAATAATTATTATAAATACATTTTTTTTTAATTTTATTATAATATATTATGTAAATTAAATATTGAAGGAACATTAAAAATAATTTACTGAAATAACAATTTTTTTTCCACACCCCCTCTGAAAAGTATGTTATTCGATTCAAGTAACATGAAATTAATTCAACACAATTTTGCATCGGCGTTATATTTATAATACAAATTGCATTGAAATCATTTTCGTTGGTAGGTTACATGTTTAATGGTTATTTGGCGCTATTAACATCGAAATTGTTTCTGATACAATTTTCATTGAATCGTCTCCTTCGGTGTAAATAACATCCATATTTTTTTAGATGTAATTTTACAACTCTTATTATTTTGCCATTCAAGATACATCGAAAAAAAAGTCGATGTAATAATGTATTTTTTTTCTCATTTCAAAGCAAATTGAATCCAAAATATTTTCGATGTAAAGGTTACATCGAAATTCGATACAAGCATATGTCGGACGTATATGCGATGCTAATAGCATCGCATATCAAAAAAATTTTCAACTGTGTATGTTGTAAATGAATATTTTATGGAGCGAAAAAAAAACTTTTTTTTTTAGAGGGCTTAGGCAAGTTAGCACAATTGTGCCGGCAATGCTGTCTAAATCTCAACATGGTACAACGGACTACATCTCAAACAGCACAAAGGATATTGAAATACCTCTTGCTGTGTGCAAACTGTTGTTTCAGGAGGAAGCTAGTAAGTTGACGAATGATAGATGTTCAAATAGTACCTCATGCGTAATAACTCGGCAGGTCTGGCCAAAGTTGAACTCGGCGAGATCCAATCGGCTGATCTCACTTCAGCGGAGTCAGATCACTGTGGTTGTTGGAGTGATTACGGGGCACTGTCTCATAGGCAGACATGCGAGTAGACTTGGTTTCTTCTCACATGACTACTGTCGTAGTTGCGAGGACGAAGAGGAGGAAGAGACAGTACTTCATCTTCTTCGCACCTGTCCTCGTCTGGCACGAAACAGACTGAATTTTCTAGGAGCACCCCTTTTCAACGACCTGACGGAGCTCAGCAGGATGGACGTCAGGAGTATTCAGCACTTCATAGCAAGCTCAAAGTGGTTTCAGTTAATTGGAGGAAAATTTTTAAATTGTGGTACGACTACGGACCTTTATTGTATCTATCCTGGTCCTAGTGGACCGCCACTCAAATCTAATCTAACCTAATTATACGCAGTTTTCCGTTATGAATGTGTTTTATTTTGACCAACTTGAGGAGAACGGATAATACATTATTATTTATATCGAATATGATCAGATCACTCACTCATACGACAATCATTTGTCAAAATAAACATTTTGAACCTTGAATCTATGCAAAGTTCTTTAAAAAATTGAATCAACTTTTACATTGTAAAAGTTGGGGGAATAGAAGGGAAATTAATTTTATTTATGAAAGTTTGAGTCGCCGTTTCATAAATTATATTATGCTAGGTAGTATAGTCCCACCAGAAAACATATTAACGTGTTTGTGAGTCTAAACCGTCGTAAAAGTGAGCATGTGCCGTTTCAAAATTTCAGTGATTTTTAATTTTATGAAATTGAAAACTATATACATATAACTCAATTTATGTTGCCAAAGAATTAATAAAATAAATAATAAGACCGACTGAATTCAAGCTTTACAAATGTTTGATTAATTTTTGATAAAAATCTGTTAAAACCCCTACCAAACTTACTTATTGTTGATTTGAGCCAGTGGCCGCACAGCGCATACTCTCAATTTTTTAAACTAAATGTCATAATAGAACACTCTGTTAGCCTCAAGGGATTTTCTTGAAAAAAACTACATATCATCGTTTGATCCCACTTTATTGCAAGGCACCATTGGCAATGCTTATTAATGCTTCTAGAAATAGTTAGGACAGCTTAGGAATAAATCGGTGGCCGATTTTAATTGTTGAAGCTAACTATGATTATAGAACAACCTGTTAGCCTCAAGAGATTATCTTGAAATAAAACACTTATCATCATTTGGTCCCACTTCATTGCAAGGCACCATTGGTAATGCTTATTAATGCTTTTAGAAATAGTTAGGAGAGCCTAGGAACAAATCGACGGCCGATTTTAATTTTTTAAACTAAATGTAGACATTGATGTCAAATCGAGTGATAAGCTGAATAAGAATGAAGATTCGGATTCGGAACATTTATGGAATTGGTAGCGGCAATTTGACATTTTTAGACGAAAGTGAATACATTCGTAAAGAAAAATCAACCGTTGTTTTATATCAGAGCCTTCTAGAGTATAGAGCCATAATCATTATGACGTATTTTTAGAAGCTTTTTTAGTGGAATAACTTTTCACTGATTTCCATAGGAAGCCATAGTAAAACTGGTGTTTTTAGCATCAAGTTTTTCAATGAAAAAAGCAAAAATGTTACAAAATGTTTATACAAAAGTGTTCTACATATCTTTAGCAGCAATATACAAGAAGGGTATATTGGTATTAAGTAAATATTAGTTGCAGAAATATTAAAATTAAATTATTTCTAAAATATATTTTTCGGACTTTCATTTTGAAAAATACATCAAAGATGGCTCTGACGAATTAAAATAATACTTGCTAAATTTAACTTTAGTTTTACTAGTGTACGTTAGATGTCTATAATTGTTGGCAGAGAAATACGAAAAAAATTATTTAATCACAAAATTATGGCACGTTCTTAATATTTTGAGAATTTGTTTTGCTTTTCCTACAATTTTCGCACTTGAAATTTCTCCAGGTGGCAATTTTTGGTACGATTTTTCAAAATTTTTACTGCCATCTATGTAACGTATATTGACTTAATGCACACGATTTGTAGTAAGCTTTTCTTTTTAATTTGACCAGAAAGCTATTGTTACGAACTTTTTTTTTATATTTTGGTTTAAATAAATCAATTATTACAAGAAAATCAGAACGATTTACTTAAACCAGATTTATATATGTTGAAATTCAAACATTTATGAAAATATTTCAGAAATTATAATTAAGAATTTGCAATGTTTTCATTTACAAATTTGCCTTAGGAAAAATGTGATTTCCCATATGTTTTGTGTGTTTTACTATGGAAATTTTGGTTTTTTCCTCGTTTCTAATTCCCTTATAAAAGCTTCGTTTTTTAGATTATGGCTTGTACAATCAAGGTTGCTTTGTTTATATGCACCAAAATTGGTTTGGACTATACTTTATAATTACACAATTAATGATGATTTCAAATAAAAATACTGTTTATTTAAAAAAACTATCAAATTGTGATTTTAAATATAAACTATATTTATTGATAATTAACAAATTTTTTACATATCGTCGGCGAAACTCGCAGAATGCATAAGTCCAAAAAACATATTTTTCAGGAGGCGATGAAAACTATCTCACTCTCCATATTGTCTATATGCAAACACTAATTTACTTTCTAAGTTTTTTACTTTAACATTACTTTTTTTTGATATTTTAGAAACAGCAATCGAATCACAATTTTCTCTTCTTTCGTTCGATATGAAAAACGCAAAATTGGCAAAAATGGACTTACGCATTCTGCGAGTTTGGCCGACGATATACAAATATAAAACGATGCACAAATTAACAAAAAACAAAGCTTAAATTATTTCTTATAGTGAATTTAATTTAATTTTAAAGTCAGAAGACCGGTTTCGGACATTCGTCCTTTGTCGATTCTGTATTACTAAAAACTTAATATTCAAAAATATTGCATTATCATTTCGTAAATTTTGTTAGTTTTGAAGTTAATTTTATCATTGAGCAAATTTTGATTATGGCGGTTTTTATAAATTTCAAACTCTTCATGTCTATCCATTTTATTGCCTTTAATCATTCTGTGTATAATTTGGAGATTATGGTTAATATTCGTGAATGAGTGATTTTCTGCTATTAAATGTTGTGCGTAATTCGATTTTATGTGTGTGTTGGTGTGTCTATTATTAAATTCATTGGTATTTTCGGCGAATCTTATTGAAAATGAACGTCCAGTCTGGCCAACATAAAATTTATCACAATCATTACAAATTAATTTGTATACCCCCGCTGTCAAACTTAATTTGTTGTTTTGGTTTTAATTTATTTTGTAATTTGTTGATGGTTTTGTACGCGATATTGTAGCCAAATTTGTGCATAATTCTTTGTAAAATGTTGCTATTCTTGTGGTCATATTCGATTGATATATATTGTTTTTCACTGTCCTGGTTGCAATGTAATGTTGATAAATTTTGTCTGCTGATTTTATTTCTACATTTATTGTTAAGATCGATTACCATTTTCTCTGTGAATCCATTTTTTATTGCTATATGAATGATGGTATTTATCAATAGTAGCAAAAAATGCCAAACGAAAATGCGAACTATACACCAAAATAGATATACTAACGTTAAAAACATACAATGCACAATTACACATATCCAGAATATTACATGTTTTGGAATATAACAATATATTAAACCAAGTAGAGATAGCGGTCAACAAAGTAATACTCAAGAAGAGAAATTCAATTAAGAAGAAGTTAAATTCATTGAAACGTCAAGTACAGCAGTCGAACACATCATCCATCAGGCCCAACAACAACGATCGTCACGTTTACTTCCCACGATTGCATAACATGACTGATATAGTATTTAATGAAAATGAAACAACTTTATTAGAAAAAGGGCTGAAACTCAATCTCAAACCAAAATCAAATAAAAAACAGAATATGATGCAGTTATTGAACGTAGAAAACGCCATATTGAATACTGACCCGAACCACCAGGATGAGATTAGAACCCTTTTTATTAATGAAATAAACAAACACAGAGTCACCAATCAACAACGTGGAACAATAAAATGATTTCAAATATCAACAATAAATTGTCAGAAAAGGAAGCAGTAATTGTGAAAGCCGACAAAGGCAACACTATGGTTATAATTAATAAACATTTATATAATTTTAAAATCCAAAAATATTTCGCAGACAACAACATTGTAAGGTTGGAAAATGACCCAACTAGAAACTACTTAAAAGAGATCAATAGCGTAATTAATAAATCAACGCATATTCTTAATAGATACCAGATCCATTACAGCAAAATGATCAAGCCTTCAGCTCCAGTAATTACCGATTTACCAAAAATCCATAAACCAAACGTGCCAATCAGCACATCATATTACAGGATGACAGGACCTTGAAGAACAACATAGAATTAGTGGATAAAATTAGGAATATTAACATCCCGAATGGAGCAAAGTTAGCATCGTTTAATGTAACAAATATGTATGCCAACATCCCTATAGCTGAAACTTTAATCATTACCAAACAGTTATTAACGGAACACAATATTGATCAAAACATAGCCAACGAAGCCATCAATTTACTAAAAATGATCACAAGTCAAAATTATTTCCAACATGACAATATATGTTACACACAACATGACGGATTACCGATGGGATCCTTCTATCCGGAACTTTAGCCAATATTTATTTAAACGATTTTGAAAGAAAATATGTCCATAGCAACCAAAACAGATATCTAAACAACATAATTTATTGGCACAGGTATGTTGATGACATTTTGGTTTTATTTAAGGGTTCAGTTCGACAGCTTGAATCGTTAAAAAATTACATCAACAACATCCATAACAATATCAGCTTCACACTGGAAATGGAATCCCACAATAAAACTATTAATTTCCTGGACTTAACGATCTCCAACATAAATCAAGCACACCACTTTAACATCTATAGGAAACCCACTCAAACTGATCACACAATACATGAAAGCTCGTACCATCCATTCCAACACAAAATTGCAGCATATCATCATTTAGTACACAGGTTAAATTCCATACCAATTGACAGCCATGCATATTCCAATGAATTAAATATCATCATTCATATAGCAGTAAAAAATGGATTCACAGAGAAAATGGTAATCGATCTTAACAATAAATGTAGAAATAAAATCAGCAGACAAAATTTATCAACATTACATTGCAACCAGGACAGTGAAAAACAATATATATCAATCGAATATGACCACAAGAATAGCAACATTTTACAAAGAATTATGCACAAATTTGGCTACAATATCGCGTACAAAACCATCAACAAATTACAAAATAAATTAAAACCAAAACAACAAATTAAGTTTGACAGCGGGGGTATACAAATTAATTTGTAATGATTGTGATAAATTTTATGTTGGCCAGACTGGACGTTCATTTTCAATAAGATTCGCCGAACATACCAATGAATTTAATAATAGACACACCAACACACACATAAAATCGAATTACGCACAACATTTAATAGCAGAAAATCACTCATTCACGAATATTAACCATAATCTCCAAATTATACACAGAATGGTTAAAGGCAATAAAATGGATAGACATGAAGAGTTTGAAATTTATAAAAACCGCCATAATCAAAATTTGCTCAATGATAAAATTAACTTCAAAACTAACAAAATTTACGAAATGATAATGCAATATTTTTGAATATTAAGTTTTTAGTAATACAGAATCGACAAAGGACGAATGTCCGAAACCGGTCTTCTGACTTTAAAATTAAATTAAATTCACTATAAGAAATAATTTAAGCTTTGTTTTTTGTTAATTTGTGCATCGTTTTATATTTGTATATGTAAAAAATTTGTTAATTATCAATAAATATAGTTTATATTTAAAATCACAATTTGATAGTTTTTTTAAATAAACAGTATTTTTATTTGAAATCATCATTAATTGTGTAATTATAACCAAGTGATTTAAGACGCTGTAATTCAATATAAAATGGATTTATACAGTTTATATTATTCGCATATACTTTATGTCCGACGGTTGGTGAAAGATGGTCTTAAAGTCGAATTCAACGATCGAATTTGCGAAATCAGGCATAATGGTCAACAAATCGGTGTAGCTGATATAGTTGGTGAATTGTATGTATTGCGTCAACCAGATTTAGTTTGTGCGGTGTTAGCATACAATGACAAATGCATACATGAATGTCATCGAAAAGTGGGACATCGTGAAGAAGCAGTGATTCGGAAAATAGCATCAGAAGATACAATTACCGGATTGAAAATTATTGAATGCGGAATCAAAGAAGTTTGTAATGTTTGCATGAAGGGAAAAATGACACGGCTACCGTTTGCAAATAGATCAGCAAGTGAGTTATCAGCGGTATTGGATTTAATGCATTCGGACGTTTTCGGACCTATGTGTACAGCGACTCTCAGTGGAAAACGTTACTTGGTCACCTTCACTGACGATTACTCATGTTTTACATTCGCTATTTTGTTGACACACAAATCGGAGGTTGAAGACACTGTGAAGCGGTTTGTCGTATTGTATAAAACAAATTCAATCGAAAACCAAAGATAATGCGATCGGATCGATATGGTGAGTACAATTCAAAAGAATACTCAAACTATTTAAAGTCAAAGGGATCCAGAAGTCAGATCCAGTTAACGGCAGCCCGCTATCCACAACAAAATGGTAAAGCTGAACGAAAGAATCGCACTTTAATCGAAATGCCTGCACATTGACGCAAAGTTATCGCACAGTTTTTGGGGTGAGGCGAGGTGAGGTTTAGAATCGTGTGATAACAAGAACAACGAATATGACACCATATGAACGGTGGAGCGGCATAAAACAAACAATTTTCGCATATTTGGTTATAAATGCTTTGTTCATGTATCATCTGCAAAAAGAGGAAAATTGGATCATGTGGCAGCTGAAACGATTTTTCTTGGACATGACGAACATTCGAAAGCTTATCGTTGCTACAATGCTTCAATGAAGAAAGTAGTAGTCAGTTGAGATGTTCGTTTTGGTACACAAAATACGAAAGAAAGCGAAATATTTGGGTGAAAGATAAAAACATAACAGTATCGGTGAATATGTAAACGATGAGGAGGAGGTGGTTTCAACATAGAAACACAAGTAAATGAACGACAAAATGATCAAGTTTAACCAACGGTACGTGCTTCACAAAGAACAATAAAGGGGGTGCCATCGAAGCATTTGATCGATAAAATAAATATGGTTAGAGAGATGAATGAACCGAAGAATTATGATGAAGCCATCAAAAACGACGAAAAGATGCTATGGCCGAACACAACGGTACATGGGAACTGGCAGATTTGCCGCTATAGGTAAAACAGCAATTGGAAGGAAATGGGTGTTCAAGGTAAAAACCAATGGGGATGGTGAAGTGCAATGATACAAATCCAGATTCGTGGCACAAGGACTTTCACAGAAATACGGCGAGGATTATGACGAGGTAAGTTAAAGGAAACCATATGAAGCAGCCACGCGGCTTTGATGATAATAGTTGGAAGGTATGCTAGCTTTAGAGAAGCATTTATGGTCTGAAACAGGCTGCCATTTCTTGGAATTCCGAACTTCACAAAGTACTCATCGGAGATGGATTTCAACAGAGCTATAACGATTCATGATTATATTCGAAGACAGTTGATAACGTATTTTGCTATATCATTGTCTACGTGGATGACTTAATTGTGGCAGGTTCAGCAAAGGAGCAAATTACAGATAATGAAAGCATTTTCAAGCCACATTTTTGATGGTGTAAAGATTTGGGACCAATCAATTACTATTTGGGCATGGATGTTACAAAAGATATTGATGGAAATTTTGAATTGAATCAGTCAGCATACGTTATGAAAATTGCATCGGATTTCGGATTAACTAAAGCAAAACTGGCGAAAAACCAATGGAAAATAATTACAGAAAGTCAGACTCTACACAACTATTGGAGAATAACAAGAAATATCGATCACTGATTGGACGATTGTTGTATTAATTAGTGAATTCAAGACCTGCTATTTCGGCCATTGTTATTATTTTGGATCAAAAGGTATGGAAAATTGGGATAAACTTAAGCGTGTTGTGAAATATTTGAAGGTAACACAACAACTGAGGCTTAAGATGAGCAACGTCAAATCGAACGAATTATCATTGTTTGGATATGCAGATGCAACATGGGCCGACGGCAAAATCGATCGAATCAAACAGTGGTCGTACAATATATTTCAACGGTGCGGCGGGACAATAAGTTGATCATGTAACAAGCAAGGAATAGTTGCAGCGTTATCATGCGAAGCCGAATTTATTTCAATATCGGAGGCATCAATGGCTAGTTAGCCTATGACAAGGGCTATCAAATAAAATTACCCCCATGTAAATACGATGACCTAGACCCATTTGTTATTGATGATACTTTATTGTATTAAGGATTGGCTGGATTACAGAGATGTCTCACAAATGTGATATACACGACTAGTTAGCTTTATGACAACGAATATCAAATAAAATTAGTATTTTTTTCAAAAAAATCTCTTAGGTGTAACAGAGTGTTCTTTGGTGACATGTAGTGTAAAATAATTAAAATCGTCCGTTGATTTGTTCCTAAGCTGTCCTAACTATTTCTAAGCATTTATCAGTAATGCCAATGGTGTCTTGTGATGAAGTGGGACCAAACGATGATATCTAATGACTAATGACTATGTATATCACATTTCTGAGACATCTCTGTAATCCGGCAGTCCATAAGACAGTCAACGTTAAATATGTTGTCTCTGAATAGCTCTTCAGTTAAAAATTATTTCATTAAATATGTGCTTTAATGAATTAAATAGAAAACTTTTATTCAATTTTTATTATGGGTCTTACGAAACTTTAAAAAATATCTTACATTGTTTTGCCAACTGTACATGCACAATTTAATTGTTATTTCGACAAATTTCATACCGCCACGTTTTGTTGTTTTTCTGATTTTGTTGAAAACTTCATAGCCGTCAGCTAAATTGAATTTCCACAAACCATTTTGTGTTAGGTTACCTAACCGAGATATGTGGAGAACAGGGATACCATTCTTTGAGCGAAGTTCAATGGTATGGTTAACAGCTGAATCAAAAACGGAAGACGGAGCGGGGGTAGGAATTCACGGGAGAGGGCGGCCGTCTCGAAGTTATTGGGTAACAATGCTACCGTCTTTCAAGCTACATACTATAGAACTTTGCGCTATAGGTTAGGCATAGCAAAAAGACGTATGCAAAGGTATATATTGTACCAGAAGTCAATCGGTCTGAAGTTTATTAAGCATCTGGTAAGCTTAAATAAGGTAACACTTATTTGGGTGCCAGGTCTTACTGGAATCGTAGGAAATGAGGCAGCTGATAGCCTCGCCCGCGAGGGTTCTGATTCGCCACTAATTGACCGGAGCCCTTCTGCGGCGTCACTAAGGGACACCTTAGGACAGCGGTAAAATGCTGGGAATCCTCATTCTGGTGCAGAATTCCAGGTTTGCGGCAGTCGAGAAATAACATTGGGGTTAGTGATCAAAAAATGTTACAACTTCCTTATGCTCGCCTGTAACGAGACGTTAACAGTATATGTATTCCAATTTTGCACGAATACATTTTGGCAGCCGATGTGGTTGAGTTGAGGGTTGAGTTGTATTCCATTTGCAGGTTGATTTTGGAGTCGATTTAGAATTGATTTGGAATATAACAGTTTAGTGAGCGATTCAGCTGGGGATTTACTTATCAATTAAATTAGCGGTTAAATTAGAGTTAGCTTGGGTTGAGTTCATGGACGAAAGCAGTTTATAGGATCATGTTGAATTGGTGGTTGAGTTGGGCTCGAGTTTAGGGTTAATTTAAGGACTGTGTTGCAAATCTAGTTAAGGTTGAGTTTGAGTTGGACTAGCGTTGAGTTGGGGTTGAATTGGGATTGAGTTGATAGAGACTGAGGAGTCAGCGGATTCATTTGAGGTCGAGTAGAGGGTTTAGTTGTTGGTTAGATTGAGTTATCTTGCTGTGGGGTTGAGTGAGGAGTTCGTTTAAGAGGTGTTTGGGGTTAGTTTAAGAGATGATTTAAGTTAATTTGGGTTTGAAATGGTGACTGAATTGATGGTTTGGTTGGAGGTTTGCGTTGGATTAAGTATTAGAGATTAATGTTGGAGTTAAGTTAATCTTCAGGATCGAACTTCTGATCAACTCATGAGGTTTTATCCATTTATATTTTTTATTTATGCATTCCAATCGGTGAATTGTCATCCTCGCTAATTTTGAATTGGGATGGAAATAGTTGTGAGTGGTTTATGGTCAGTGATTAGTTAGGAATGGTTTGTGTGTTCAGATGCAATTTATTAACACAAAAATGTTCGACAAACGTTCCTTCTCGATTTGATGCAAATACGAAAAAATGTTCCGAGCTATCTTTGGATAATGAGATATATCGGATATTCCGGCACTTTGCGATGTTATATCTTTAACGTAATGGCGAAGTCTGCTATAAAATTCACTAAATGCGGCTGTTTTGGGGTTTTACACCAAGTTGGCGGTCGCAATCACCATTCCGCTCGGTTTTGAGCTTTCTCTTCTTTTTCTTAAATTAATCGAGAACCAAATCTCTAGAGTATTTATTTTTTTTATTTTTTGATCGTATTAACAAAATTGTACAGGTCTTTTAAAACAAGTGAGATAGAGCGTTTAGTCCTATTATAGTCTAAACATTTTGAAAGATTAACAGAATTTTGTAAAATTTATTTGAAATCAACATTAAGCAAAATATTTCTGTATACCTATTCGTACATACATACATACATGAGTATATATTAATTTAGTCTTAAAAAAAATTTATCAGACAATCGTTTATTGTTTAACCAACTCCTAAACTATAATCACTATTGACATTAGGGATTTTTGTACTTTTCTATTGTTTTTTAAAAGCAATTTTATGTCATCAATCACTAAAGCCAATATGTTGGTATCACCTCATAAAAGATTGTAATATACAATGTTCAAATGAATTATTAATTTATAACGATTAGATGAAGTGTGTGTAAAAAATGAAAAATGATCCAAATTCTAGTTACCGAGAGTATACAGCAAATTTTCCAATTGATTACTTTTTCAATTTTGAACGAAAAAACTATTTTTTGTTGTATTGTAGCTTCTTTTATAATATAACAAACTACTTTGTGTGTACGAGTCTATCTATCTATAAGGCGATATTAATCAATTAAATGTATAGACAACAATATTTATGATGGATTTCTCAACATTGTTTAGAAATTGATTTACGGAGTTTTGGCATGAGAGTAATGGTTTTAAGATTATGTAAGTAATTTGATAAATCTGGGATGTGATTGAAATACATTTAATTTTTATAACATATCAAGAAGTAAGTAAAGATGGATAGTTTGGGTAACAATCGTAGTTTTAATATAATCGAGCCTCTGTTTGGCTTCAACTATGAAGCAAATAAAAATTTGAAAACTGATTGAATTTTGCAGCGATTTATTTGGATGATTTGGATCAACATAGCCAAGTAACATTAGTAAAATCTAACAACAACATGTAGCAGCTTTACTAAGGTTCTAAAACTGTACTTATTACACCAGCACTTTTCCAATGTAAACGAAAAAAAATTAATAGCTTTAATAAAATTTATTTTGTTTTATAACCTAGTTTATTAATTTGTTTAGCAGGTAGTTTATACGAAAGCGGGACTATAGCCGTACGTCCTCAAATTGGCTACTACTGCGTAAAAGTAGGACGGTAAAAGCTAACTGCGAAAGAGTTGGGAGTGCCTTCAGCCCCAGAAAGATTGCATGGAAATAAATAAAAAAAAATAAAAGTAAACAAAATAAACGTAAATTTCAAAGGTTGTTTAATGAAAAAAAAAATCACATATTGGTGAGTGCAACTGAACATTTTGGAAATTGTACCAATTCGTAACAAAGACGTTCCCTTAGACGTACGTGTAAATACTTTGTGCGATAATCCACAGTGAGAACAAATACAACAGGAATCAACTAATGAATATTTGAGCAATAATTGGATAATAAAATTAGCTGAAGATAACAGTTCAGAGTCTAAGGAAGACGAAATAATTGTTAGAGATGAACTGAGAGCTTTGACTTTAGAATTTAACCTAAGACAGCAAGCTCTTCAAAAACTTGCTTATAAGTTTGCTAACGAAACTTTTACGTGAACGAAGTGTTTCACGTGACCCACGTACCTCATTAGAGACTCCTAAATCGACAAGCATTACTCCTATTGGCGATGGATTTTATTGGCATCATGGGTTAGAATTTTGCCTAAGAGAATATTTTGATTGTAATTTAGAACAGTCACTCAATATTTCGTTTTTTTTTTTTTAATTTATTTAATTCAGTTATTTAAACTACAATTTATTATTTTTATTTAGCGGCAACTTCAACTGAATATGTATAAAAGAGAGTCTGCGTTGATTGCTTTGAAATCATTGTGCAGAAATATAATAAATAAATTTTAAATTAATGCGCTTTAAGAAGAATTATATTTATAATACTATGAACATTAATATTTGAAAAAAAATTTGGATTTAAGGTTATTGTTAAATTATTAATAAGAATTAGAATTAGAAGCCATATCCGTTGAAAATCCCGAAAAACATACTGCAAGAAGACAGATAATTAGTAATATATTAGTTTTTTTCTTCAAAATTTAATTTAGTTTTTTAAATTTTTATAATCTATTATCCATTGTTATCTTAAGTTTGTATTTATTATATTTATGTTTAATTAAACCTGTATGCTTTATTATAATATTGTAAATTTTTGTTATAATTGTTGTTGTGATAACACTTAAAAGGTATTTATACTGTGTGTTGTCCTAATAATGGAATAAAATAAAATAAAATAAAAAAATAATTGGTGGTTAGATGGAAGAAGAATACGCAAGTAAATATCTGTTGATTAGTTCGGGTTCGTATTTACGATATGTTACAACGCTAGATGTTTAAAACGTTTAAGCACAAATCAATATATACAGATCATTCATATTGAACAAAAAAATGAAAACTGATGGTGGTGCCGTTTTATGTAGCCAAATATGTTTTCGCACTATGGGGTGCTGCAACAGAATAGAAACAAACTTTTCAAAAATATAAATATTTTAGAAACAAACCAATTTAAAATCAGAAATACGCGCTTACTTGGATAAATAGCATTAATGCATTGTTGAATGTATGTACATTTATAAAGAATGTGTGTACAGTTTGTTCTTTCTCTCTCAGCAAGTGTAATTTAAAAAAATTATAAAACTTGGTAAACAGAAAAAGCGAAGCAATTGGGCCTATCCACACGAATATTTTTAACAACACCGTTACAACAGCATTCTGCATTCACACTGTTGTTATTCTTCTTTATGTATGTATAAATTTACTTCATTTAAAGGATTGCTTTGTTCGAGGTAAGAACTACAAGGAGAAAAACAATTACAGTGAAACCTCCCATTGTGACCACCAGTTCATTCTGACCACCTTCTTAAATAGGCCACTTTTCTACAGTCCCAACACATTAACCATACAAATTTGTTCTAAAAATTCTCTTTAACCTGACCACCTCCCTCCTTTAACATAGACCTTTTTCCTTAATTGTCAAACATAGTGAATCAGCAGAAATATCTGTAGGTGTTGCATAATATTGGAATCTTGTTTTCAGTGTTTTAACTAAATAAATTAAATTTTACATTAAATTTAACTTTAGAAACGCGTTTGCGGAATTGTGAAGTTGTTTCCCGAAATATAATTCATTAATTATACTTCTACAACATTAATTTTTACTTCGGACCACCTACGGATCGTCGATCTTACTAGTCAAATTTTTTTAAGGAAAAAGATCAATAGCCAAAAATATATTTTTTTTTAAATATAAACAGAGAAATATTCTTCTTTTTTTACCCTTTAGTGTCTTTTCTCCACATCTTATTCAAATCGTCATTAAAAACCCTTGTCATGACTTAGATATTTTTTCTCTACACGGATACTAATACTACTACACATCCACCTTAATAATATAGCTTGGTGTCTTTATCACATTACATATTATTACGTTTCATTCTTTTTTCATCTATTCATTATTTATAATAGTTTTAGCATACGATTACAATGGCTGCCAAAACGATTTATAAGGAACTGCTGAGCTGATCATGTTGGAGTCAGTAAGACAACAGTTAACACTTTAAAAAAGCGAAAAAGTGAATACCTTGATTTGAAACCAAAAATATTTCAGCAAAGAGAAAGTTTAAAAAAACTTCGTATGAGGATGTCAATAACGCAATTTATTTGTAGTTTAAAAAACAACGTAGCATAAATGCACGAATGATTAAGGAAATTGTACTGCACTTTGCCAAAGAATTTAATTGCCCAGATTGTAAGGCGTCTAATGGATAGTTGAGCAAATTTAATGCACGGAATGATTTCAAGAGACGATTTAAAGATTTTGCTTGCAAATATGTATAATGAAAGTGATATCTGGGATAACTGCCCAGCTCATACAAATATTAAACTCTCAAACATTAATTTGAAGTTCTTACCACCAAACACTACTTCTCAGGTACAATCGTTGGATCAAGGGATCATCAAGAATTTTAAGACTTACTATAGAAAATCTTTAATGACAGCTGTTGTATCAGAAACTTTAATAAACAACACATCCATCTTCTTGTCAAAAATAAATGTGCTAGATAGCGTACTATACTGGATAGCGTCATCCTGGACATCAGTTAAACCGCAAACAATACAGAATTGTTTCCGAAAAGCTGGCTTTTCACTAAATGCCGAACTTGCTAATGATGAGTCAAACTCAGTTAAGGTAAGTGCTGGTGATACAATTATAATCATACTATCGCTGTCGAAAAATGAAACTGAGAACTTTGTTGTAATGGTTGAATCACTGGATATGTGAGCCACCAGATACAGATGAAATTTTCCATGCAATTGTTAATGAAGTGAGAGCCAGAAATTCAGACCCTCTTATGGTAGGTAGTTCTGAGGAAAGTGATGAACAACCGTTAGAAAATGAAAAAACTCTGCCAAGATATTCTGAAATCGCTAACAGTTTAGCAACTTCAAAACATTTTGCAATAAATAAGTGTCCTCAAATGATAACATCAATTGTTCAAACAGAAAATATTTTTCAATCATATTTAGTTGAGGAAAAGATGCATCAATCAACTTTGGTTTCATTTTTATCTATTATAATTTGTCGAAACTTCTATAAAAAAACCAAACTCCATAAATATAATTTTGGTCACTATTCAGAGAAGTTTCTTCATACCGACCACCTCTGTAAAATGACCAGAAATGTACAGTCCCGTAAGTGGTTGCTTTCGGGAGGTTACCTGTATTTCATTTTGTGCGTTCAGCGATTCTTAAAGTGGGTGCCGTGCCGCCCGAGGGTGGCGCCTTATTTTTATTGGGTGCCATGAGACTACCTGTACATATTTTATGAGAGAATTTAAAATTGTATTCACTATGAAATCATTTTTAACTTATATACACACATATGTATGTACATAAGTATATACTAACATTAAAAACATTATTTTCTCAAAATAAAATTCGTACAAATGTTTTAAAATATGTACGTAATTATTTCATATTTATTGCAGTGCACTGTAATATAAATATAAATAAACAGCATCGCCGCTTTCAATTTATGAACCAGTTGCCGTCTTACTTTGGTAACTGGAATAGTAATTGGTATAAAAATAAAAATGCAAATGCTGCCTAAAATAATAACCGAAAATAATTTTCTTTTTATTTTTATCACTTGACATTAAAAATTAAATAAAAAAGCAATACATAATTTTTCAAAATTATTGGTACAATAATTCTATAACAACAGATACTTGGATTGCAACTATTCCAAACGGAATGTAAATACATTGTTATTCTAAAATTCCCAAAATAAAATTACAAATAATTCTATTACTAAACCTATGAATAATTTAGTACTTCAATTTTATTTTATTGAAACATGACATTCGAATTTCGTTTTGTATTTGTCATTCGTTGTCAGTCGTCCATACGTTTGGTGAAACATTTATATTTTTTACACAATCGAATGCTTATCTTTTCAGCTTAATTTTTGTTCAAACTTTCAATAAACATAAAACTCGTAAGTTGGGTCAATTTTAAACGTATAGTAATTTGTTCAATCAAAGTGCATAGAAAAACTAAATATTTTATTTAATTCTGTGTTGTATCCAATCTAACCTATGATTTTTATAAACTTAACACAGGTATTTATTTTTTTTAAATACAAAAATCTGACTTGATGGCAACGTTCATGGAAAAGTGGCTCAAACGTTCTCAACCGAATAGCTCAGCAGAAGTGCGCATAAGTCAAACAATTTCAAATGTGTGTACAGAAGAAATCCCGAATTGTAGTTCTGCTGCACAAAAGTCAATTAGTGATACAAGTATAATTAAGGACTTGAAAGTTAAGAAACGAAAGTACCAAGATTCTTTCCTGGAGTATGGTTTCTCATGTTGTACTGTTGATAGTCAAGAAAGGCCACAATGCGTGATTTGTTATGAAGTTTTGGCCCACGATAGTTTCGCACCGAGTAAATTGAAAAGACATTTAACAACAAGGCACGACGAACTTCAAGACAAGCAGCTCGCATTTTTTGAAAGAAAGGTGAAGGAATTAGGTAGGCAAAAATCTTTACTTAAAGAAAAAACAGTAGTTGACAATAAGTTATTACGAGCTTCATATGAAGTATCATTTTTGATTTCAAAAGATAAAAAACCATTTACAATTGGTGAAACTTTAATAAAGCCTGCGGCAGTAAAAATATGTGAAGTAATCTTAGGAAAAGATGCAGCGAATCAAATAAAATTGGTTCCACTTTCAAACGATACGATTAATCAGCGTATTGTTGATATAAGTAAAAACTTAATGGAACAATTGTTATCCCGTATTAACAGAAGCCCTAAGTTTGCGATTCAACTTGACGAATCCACAGACGTAACTAATTCTGCTCAACTACTTGTTTATGTTCGATATTTTTATGAAAAACAAATGGCCGAAGACATTTTATTTTGTCGCACGTTAGAAACTACTACTAAAGGGGAAAATATTTTTAAGAAAATTAATGACTTTTTTGAAACGAATAATATTATGTGGAGTAATTGTGTTGGTGTATGTACAGATGGGGCTGCTTCTATGATGGGAAAAAACAGGGGTCTCATGGCACATATAAAGAAAATCAATAATACTTCAATAATGTATACGCATTGCATGATTCGTAGAGAAGCATTAGCTTCTAAACACCTTTCCTCTGATCTGAATAAAGTTCTACACGAAGCAGTTACAGTTATTAACTTTATTAAAAGTCGCGCATTAAACAGTCGGCGTTTTGCCCAGCTTTGCCAAAGTTTAGGATCAAATCAATGTAAATTACTACTCCATACCGAGGTAAGATGGCTTTCGAGAGGCAAAGCTTTACGCAGATTATTGGATTTAAGCGAAGAAGTAAAATTATTTTTAATTGAAGAAAACCCGCAACTAGCTGAATTGTATGAAAATGTCCAGTGGATATGTATACTGGCATATTTAACGGATATTTTCGAAAAACTAAATGAGCTGAATTCAAGTTTGCAGGGAAGCGGTAGTGATAATATTTTAGTAGCCAGTGATAAAATTATGGTATTTCAAAAAAAATTATCTCTTTGGAAAGCTAAAATTGCACAAGGAAATATCGATATGTTACCATGCACATGCGATTTTGTTGAAAAATATAACATGGAGCTACAAGTAATTCAACCAATAATCATAAATCATCTGTCGGCTCTTGAACAAAACTTCAAAAAATACTTCCCTACTGATTGGGATATTAAAAAGTATGACTGGATCAGACAAACTTTTAATATTCAAGCTGCTCCGGATCATTTTTCATTATCCGCTCAAGAGGAATATATTTCGCTATCGAGTGACCGCCAATTAGCGATAGAATTCAGAAATTAAAGTTTTACCGAATTTTGGATTTCTGTTTGCACCGAATATCCATTCTTGTCAAGTATGGCTCAGCATATACTATTGCCATTTGCTTCAACGTATTTATGCGAATCGGGTTTTTCTGCAATGACTTATATAAAGTCCAAGTACAGATCCCGCTTATCAACGGTTGAGCACGATTTACGAATATCACTTTCATCAATTGAGCCACAATTGGACGATCTATGCTCCTCAAAACAGCAACATCCATCAGATTGAATGAATAATAAAAAAAAAATGACTATATGAAACATGTTTAACCCTTAGCAGCCACAAGGGGTGAATATGTACCCCAGGACAATCACCTTAATTTAAGTTATCAAAAACTACGAAAGTCATACTTGTCGCGCCATATATAGGTTGTCGAGGAATGTAGGTTACTTGCATGGCACATAGAAGGAAGAAAAAATTATTATAGTAGCGCGTATAAACGTTGAATTTCGGAAGGAGTAATGATTTTTCAATAGTAATTATTTTTTTTCTGAACAACGTCATTTTTCCTGACTTTGCGCATATACAATTTTGTTTTGTAAAATTATCTTGATATTGGCTCTTTTAAACCATATTAGAAATTGAAAAACATGTTTCAGAATGTCCATGAATTTTTTGGAGTCTCAATATTTTAAATTTGTCTTTCTAGACCGATTTTTTGACTGGGGTGAAAAATCACCCCAGTGTGGCCGCTATGTTACGGGAGCGAAGTGTGGCCGCTAAGGGTTAATAATATTAAACTATTTCATTTTGAACTCTTACTGAATTATGCCAAATTTGTTTGTTTTGTTTTACAGAAATATAGTATATTATAAATAAAATTAATTTACAGATATTTAATTTGTGGCGCGAGATCAAAATGTATATTTTTAGGTGACGCTTCGAAATAAGTTTAAGAACCCATGCGTTAAATAGAAAAACACATGCGAATACACATTCAATTTTTTTATTTATTTAATTTTATATTTGTATTAGTGTGTAACAACACGAGAATACTAGAAATTTCATAATGCAAAAGTGCATTACAAATCCCCACGACAAATTTAGGTTTGTAGGCAGAGAGGTAAAGAAACGAGGGTGAATACGGTTGTTAAAAATACTGGTGTGGATAGGCCCATTCAATTTTGGCTATAAAATTCAAAGCAATGAATAAAAACTATAGTGTGTGATTGTATGAGTAAACATCCTAGGATAATAAAACCAAAATTGTATTCATAATAAAAACGGAAGGAGTCCATTTTTGGGGTTATGCTGTGGCTTTTGTCACAATGTACAACAAATAAATACAATTAGAAATTCAAAACGATTTTTTCACTTGTATTAGTTTACGATTTTTATTAGTAAAAAATCTTTCATTTGTGTGACAATTATTTTATTTTAATGTTGGAGGACCGGTTCCGGATTTCTATCTAATACAAGTGAAAAAATCGTTTTGAATTTTTAATTGTATTTATTTGTTGTTCAAAATTGTATATATGTAATTTATTTTGGAAATAAAAAAATATGGTTCGTTAACGTGTTAGACGTGTTGGCTAGTTGCAATAATTTGAGCTTAACAAATTTTATATAAAATATTTTATTATTATACAGGGTGTCTTGTACTTGAATGCTAATCCTTTACGGGGTGATTCCGTGATCAATTTTCTATCAATTCGTCTATCTCCAAAGAACATTTGCTCGAGCCTGTACCAACACTTAAAGTTAGGTTAATAGCTTCTATTTCACTCGACTTATATTAGTTCAAGAGCAAACGTTTCTGGGGTTGAAATTACCTTGTAATCGGTGTATCAGACCGCCGCGTAGGTCTTTCCACTTCATAAATATTGATATTCAAACGTGTACATTTTTGCAAGTTTCAAAAATTTTCTGTGTTTGATCAAAAATTTTTCTGAGAAAATGCATTATCAACATGTCACTTTTATAATTTTTATTAATGCTCCATACAATACCTACCAAAACTAAGAATAAACACTTAGCTTAAGACTTATGATTTCAGATTTATTCTTTACCGAGTGAAAGTGTTGCATTAAAAAAAACATTGTTTAATGATTATTATAGATTTTATTCTTATAGTAGGTGTTCAAAATGTCCTCCTCTGTTTTGGATGCATTTTAAGGCTCTTTTATACACTTCACGTGTCACATTAAAATTTCGTAAATGTGCACGTATTTCGTCTGCTGCTTCATTAATTCTGTAATTTAAATCTTCTACGGTTTGAATTTCAGTCGAATAAACCAGCTTTTTCATTCGACCCCAAATAAAAAAGTCTATCACCGTTAGATCAGGCAATCTGTCTGGCGGGATCAGACAATCTGGCGGTTTTTATAGTGGGAATTTAGGAAATCTTTTATTTGGCGGCCAAAATATCCTAACAGCCCGTAAAATTAATTCGTCGTTATCAGCTGATGCAACTTACACTGGATTTGCGTCTGCTCGCTGGTTACAAAAGCTTTCTGTTTCTCGAAGGCTCTAAATGCAGACGAAAATGTTCGGTCATCAGGTAAGCGATTAGGAAACTGTCGGTACTATAAACGAGCATTCATCGAATTTCCTCTGCATAAACCATACACATAAACTATATCTGCATACTCCTTGCTTGAATAAATCAGCATTGTTCACTAGGTTTAATTTTAATTTTCAAAATTGTGAAAAAACGGTCAAATCGACTATTGGCGACTCCCATCAACTGTAGTCGGCGTTGGTTTCTATGTAAGCAAAGGGGACGAGTATTGTCAAATTCAACTATTTGACAGTTCTAATCCCTCTTGTTGTATGGTTAAATTTTGTTCATATTGTTTTCACCAGATGTCAGCTACTTTGTTGAAAGTCGCGAATAGGGAAAAATTATTTTGTTTATAAACCAAATTAAAAAAAAAGGCTGCTTCAGATTTACAGGTTTAAACGTTGGAAAGAATTTTTAAAGGAATTTAAGCATGGTTTCCATGATGGCGAGGCGAAAAAATTAGTCAAACTAAAAAGAGGAAGGAATAAAAAAAATAACATGAGAGTGAGTGAAACAGCAACAAGTCGTTACACCGAATTTTTATTCATTTATTTTTGACGTTTCGCGATTTCATCACCTATAACTTTGTTTATGTTTGGATTGATATACATTTGGAGACATTTCATAATTTAACTTACATTTTTTAACTTTATTAACAACCATTACTGGATTAATGCTTTCCAAATTAACGGTTCTATTTTGAAATTTATTTTATTCCGAAAATTTGCTTCAAATTGACATATGAATTCCGAAAATCAGCGGCTAATCCGAAAAAAGATGATCCATTTCATCTTTTTTTCGGATTAGACGTCCAATTTCGGAGTGCTGAATTAAAATATTAAAAACTGGACGTCCCAATTTTTCTGTCAAAATGATATTTTGTCTCTATCGTACTATTGGTGAATTTTTATTTTCTCTTTTTAGTTTGACTAATTTTTTCGCCTCGCCATCGTGGAAACCATGCTTAACGTAGCACGCGAAGTACATAAAATGGCTCTAAAATGCATTTAAAACAGAGGAAAACATTCGATACATGAATTATAATCAAAAAATCTACGAAAATAATGAAACAACATTATTGGGCGTATGTAATATTTCTACATTAGACGGCCTTCTCCAGGTTATCTTTGAAACTATAAGACTGTAGCCAAATGTTTTTTCTTAGTTTTGGCAGTTATTAATATGGAGCATCAATAAAAATGATAAAAGTGACATATTGATCATGCATTTTCTCATAAAAAATTTGATCAAACACAAAAAATTTTTCAAACTCGCAAATATTTCCACGTTTGAATATCAATATCTATTAAGTGGAAATGCCTACGCGCCGGTCTGATACACCGATTAAAAGATAACCAAAATTCCAAAAATGTATGCTCTTGACAGCTAATATACGTCGAGTAAAATATATGATATTAACCTAAATGTGAGTGTAGGTACAGGCTCGAGAAAATTTTCTTTAAAGATCTGTATCTCAGTGGATACTGGGGATTGGCAACCTCGCAGAAACATTTTTTGCTCAAAATTGGTCAAGGAATTACCCCGTAGAGGATTAGCATTCAAGTACAAGACACGCTGTATATTGAATCAATCGCCACATAATAGCAAAAGGAATAGAATCAATATTATATAGAGAATACATAATATTTTAAAATATATTTATGAATATTAATTGGATGTTGCCGAAATTTTAATTTTATTTATGTTTTTCTCGGTACAAATAGCGGCTGCATAGCTAGTTGTTGTTTTATAAAAATGATTATAAGTTGTAACTGGAAAGCTTTTAAATTATTTGGTGTAACCACTGAAATATCACTTTTTCAGTATACATATTATGCTTCTCATCTCATAAAATCGGTTCGAAATGCCCTCGTTAAATCGGATTTAAAATATCCAGATGGAGTAGTCAGCTGGAAAATAATAGAACAGCTATGAAAAAAACTCAATCACCAAATGTTGCCCGCAACTTACATAATTCAATTTGAAAAGATGCGAGTGAAGTATGCTACACAAGTTGTTAACGCCGGAACTATTTACCAGCGTTATTAAAAAATGGAAACGGAAAATTAATTTAATACGCAATTCATGGAAAAGATATTCACTTCTAATTTATTAATTATAACAACTGAATTGAGTTTTTAAATGCTAATCCCATGATGTATCTGAAAATCCATTAAATTGTACTAGAATTATTGTTATTAATTTTAATTCAAATTTGTTTACTTAGCTCTGTTAAAAACTTCATACAGTTTTAGATATTTATCAATATTTATTACTTTATTAATTATTATTAATTAAAAGCTAATTATAAACTTTGTAAATGTAAACAAAAATGTAATAGTGTATTTGTTTACGTTTCATTCCACAGCTACCAACACTAAAAAATGTACATAATTATAAATGATAAAGTTGGTAACCGCTTTGTAACACAAAGATTGGACGAGTATTGTATTCCGTCAATGCTTTTGTGTATTCTTTAGTTTAATTATTGAATTGAAAAATATATTTTTGGGTCTTCTTACTTCAACCTTTGTAGAGAACATGTCGTTCCTACATTGTAATATCAAATGTCACAATTTGTTAAAATAAAAAATAATAATAAAATTCTATATAGAATATATTAATCGTCGAAAATAATAAGTTTAAAATAGTTATAATTAAAAAAATATGTATTATAATAAATTATATAAAGCCCAAAAGTTAAGTGAAAATACAGTGTGCTTTTTTATTTATTAAATTAACTATTGTGAGGTGCATAATTACACAACGCGTCGAAATTGCGTGAATGGTTTGGATAACGTCGTCAAAATTAGAATACTTAATCCAAGCCACTTCACAAGTCTTTAGTAGATGTGTTTTTTCTGGGAAAAAACTGCTATCCAATTTAAAAAAAATTCAACTGACAACATGGAAACTGCTATTTCGACCTACAAATTTATTGAAAAGTTCGATAAACTCTGCGATTGTCTCAATTCCAAGACTAAATACAGTAAAAATGAATTTAAAAACTGTATTTATTGCAGGTAACGAAGTTTCAAAATGTTTAGCCTACATGTTAAACTATATATTCCTCAAATTGGTGTTATCAATAAAACAACAGTTTATTATTTTAACGGCTTGAAACAAACCATAAATGCTGTTTCCAACCTTTCACATGAAATAATAAACGAAAAAGTTGGTGTAGAATATATTTCAACAGCTCGATTTAACCACGACATCTTTTTTTTTTTTTTTTGTTTCCTTTATTTTACAATCTATCTCATTGTGAGACATTCAGTAAATTTTTTGTCTTTTTACATTGTCATGATCGGAGTATTTTTATCCATTGATAAAATCTCACTTACATTACGATTAGTATAAAATAACCCATAAATTTAACTATTTAACTATTATTGATTCGATTCATTAGAGATTTTAAAAATTAATGTCTAAAGGAATATCTAAAACCTATTTGGCAAATTAAAAATTTTGTGGCGTTTTAATCTTTCCGTCGTTGTGGTAGTGAGAAAATTGTTGGCCAGATCGTTTGGATGAATCTTTAATCTTGAGTGATACTTGGCACTGGAATTTCTAATTTCTTCCCGTATTGTTGGTACCTGTAGGTCTCTGTGAATTATATCGTTTGATGCGAACCATGGAGCATCTAATATGAGCCTTAGAAATTTAGACTGGAACCGCTGAAGAATGGCCAAGTTCGAGTTGTATACCATATGTCCAAATAGGTTTTATTACCATTTTATAGAGCAGTAGTTTGTTTTCAATCGACAAATTTGATTTTCTGCCTATCAGCTAATACATTTTTGTCAGTTTTATTCCCAATTGTTTTCTTTTTGTCCATATATGTTTACGTCATGTTAGCCGTTTGTCGAGGTGAATGCCTAAATATTTCACTTCATCAGTTTGAGATATATCTTAGAAAATTTATTTTCCCAAATCAAAGGAGCTAATGGTCATAATCGTAATCCATCTTTTTGTGACTTTAATCATAACATGGCAAAAATTACGAAGATTAAAATTATTTGTCCTTTTCGAATTTCTCAAATTGTGAAGAGGATTCGGATGAATGTTTGGTAGAGCTTTGTTCACCCGCTCTCATTGAAACTACCGAAAATTGCGAAGCGAAAGAGTTGACATTTGATATTGAACTAAATGAGCCGGATACTACTGATATATCGGATAACTTTTTTATTTAGACGTGACTTTACAAGAGGCTTCAATGAGGTATTTTGTAGGCTATGTTGCATTTAAGATATCAAAAAAAGTATCGTGCCTTGAATGTAATAAATCATGGATGAAAACTGCGATCAAATACTTGAAGTTCCAACAGAATATTTAATTCACAACAAAAATTACGATTAGAAAATGATTTGTGTAAACTAAAAGCGCCAACTGAGCCTTTTTATAAGATTTGTCAAGCTCAGATTCATTTGTTTGCTCGTATCTTTGAAAATCATCCAAAAATAAAAAATCTGAAAGACACTTTTTATAAGGATTGTGTAGCTTTGAGTTGTAACAATAATTTTTACAATGATTCAAATCCATGTGCCGAGCACAACAAAACAGCATTAAACTTCATGCTTCTCGTTTTAATCAAAAAACATTGTAGCTAGCTTGAATAAAAATATTCTCAAATGTCCTACAAGAACGTTCGAAATCCGAATTGGAGAATCCTTGTACAAGGAAAATAAGTGTTAAAAATGTAAGTGTTTAATATTTATTTTATTAATTTACCAAGAAGGTTTCTCTATTTTATTTAATTTACGAGTATGTTGAATTTATTTAAATTTATTTAGTACACTTTGTACAAACCTTTTCAGGACCCCAGCCTTGACGTGGCGAAGGAGTTTCAGTTCCGCTTGATCAATTTTTTTATTGATGCTCTAGCATTCAGACTAATGTGATCAATTGGGTGTTTCTCTCTCTAGTCAACATAGTTTTAGATAAAATTTTTAATTGCCGAATGTTTGAACCGAATGTTGAACAACTTCTAAATGTTTAAAGTTATTATGTATTCAAGACACAAAACCTAAACCATTTTTAGTAAATAGGATACAGGCATTGAAAATGTTTTGTGACAAATACAATTAGTCCAGGAATTCCATTGAATCGGTCAACAATAATTACTCGATTTCATCTGCCAAATACTTACGTCTAAAACAAACAACGTGGTTGAACAACGCATTCTAGAATTGCATTCGGCTCAATTTTGCCATAATCGAAATGAATTAGGTATACATTTTAATAGTACATCGGAAAGTCCTACTTAAATATCACAAATACCTAATATTTGTTGTGCCGTGTAAATTTTCATGTTATTCTAAACTAATCAAATTTAAATATGAAACAATAATTATTCATCCGGATTATTCATCGAGTTTTTAAGATAATTTGATATTGTTTCACAGACAATAAATCCTATATAATTTGGCCTGCAACAAATTATTAAATGTTTGGCGTATGTCTTCGATGAATTTAGCTCTAAAAATATTTGAGAAAAAGAGGACTGTAGTGAAAGGATAACCTAAAAATTATGGGCTTAGGCCCATTCAAACGTCAAACGCGTTTTAAATTATCGCTTTCAAATGGGACCCGTTGTTTTATCTTCTGTTTTTGTTGTATACATCAGAGAATTCAAAAATTATTGATATCAATTTTGATTCGAATACTGCGAATTATTTAATAATTTAATTTAATAATATTCAAAATGTATGTACAACAACTGTAAGAGAGTTGTAGGTCTAGATACTTCCTAAATAGAAATATTATGACGTGCAAATTTAATTTTGAATGGATTTTATTTTTAAATTTTATTTATTTATTTTACTTGATTTCTGTAAAAAACTGAGTTTTTATTGTTAATGATTCCACTACGGGTACATAAATAGTACAAAAATTATTTCAATAATTGTTTGATTGTCAATAAGTGTATGCAAGGGCCGATAATTATACTTTTTGTTAATCATAATTAAATAACCATAAAGTAACTTGATTTGACAGAGTTAGTCTCATTTAAATATAGGATTCCAACTTTGCATAAACGTACAAATAAGCCGTATTAATCTGCTTGGTATTATGCGCAAATTATAACTCTCGAAATTGTACTATAATTGTACATAGGTACCAAAAGATCCATAAACAAATTGGCCAATAAAACTTTTCAAGTGGTTTCCACCGTAGCGGCGTAGCTACAAAGAAAAATTATAAATGAACACAACATTCGCATAAAAAAATTATTTCGTTTTATGGATTTTTTATTGAGGATGCCCAAAATTGTGGCCCATAAAAACAAGCACAAAACACTTTTGCCTTAAAATTTTCATCTAAAAATTATCAAAATTATTTTTATTTTATTTTCACATAAAACAACAATTCCCGGCTTGTTTTGTTCGTACACTGGCGTATAGTACAATATTTATACCATCTTTAATAGACGTTTTAGTACTGAAGACAACAAACATAAAAAAAATGTTTGTATTTTTATCAGGAAAAGTAATAATTTTCACAGAAAAAAAAACTCGTAGAAATAATAATAATAACACAAAAAAAGTGTCATTTGGGTACTGGGGAATAACAACAATTTTAATAACTGCCGATTCTTTAAAAAATGGACAAAAGTTTTATTGTGCCGCGCATAATTTTTGGATAAGTTTATCGAAAAATGCCGATTTAGCTAAATAAATTAGATTACACTACTTAAAGTTAAATTCCATAAACTAATCAACCTGCGACTTTAGCAATAATGGCCTTGATTCTAAATTGAATGAAACTCTGTTTTCCACATGCTTTTCAATTTTTAAATTACTAAAAACCAATTTTTTACCTAAAAAGCAATACATTATTTGCTTCCTCTTTCATTTTGAAAAATTATTTTAAAATTTGAAATTCCACCACACCTCATTATAATATGTATGTTATGTATACCAAACATAATTTTCGATGTTCATTCATGTTGTTCTTCTTTATTATGTTTCAAGAAAAACAAGAAAAATATGTGTTTCCGTTAATCAATTCTCATTCAATATTGCTTCATCTGTTTACCAAGAAAAGTGATATTATTAACACCCCCTCTCCCCCTCGTTATCTAAAACCGAATAAACTATATGGATACAATATCTTATATTTTGTAATATACTAAGAAAAAAAAAGTTTCTTTTGTGTTTTATAAATTTAAAAATATTTGTCAATATTTTCATCATACATACCATAAAGAAAACAGACAATAATATGAAATGAAACAATACAAATTGACGAACATAAATCTAAATTAGAATTTAGGGCTGGAGGCATAAAGCATTATTGAGATGAGTTTAGAAAATTTAGAGTAGTCTACATAAGACCAAACCAAGCAGTGGTTACAGCTGCGACGTTTGGGTATCGGTTGATACCTCACCAGGTTAAATAAAATCTTGTCCTGTTGAGTAAAGTGATCCAAATATTGAAGAGACCTAATTTATGGTAACGATGAATATTTTGGATACGTTGTTGGGGATGACCTAATTGATCAATGTAGATCCTTCCAAAGCATTTGGCATACAAACGGCTTAGCACTACATAAGTTATTACCGGTTTTATTATCTGAAACACATTTTATCAAAAAAGGCAATTTCAACCGGATATTAGCCGGATGGTGAAGTATATGGAGGAACACCTGTGTTTCTATGGATAAGATTATTATTCTCCTTCTAAAATAATGAGGATGGTTTTGATGGCTGCTTATTTTAGAATAATGTTATTTATGCGCTTATCCAAAAAATTCTCCGTTAAATAACGATAATGAAATGAAATACGATACAATTTTTAGATTTTTATTAGTATGATCGCACTTGTATTTCGCTTGGTAGCTTTTTTTCAATAAACAAACAAATTTTTCTAGACTGTTTACTTGACTGCTTAGTTCGTCTAATGAAAACTAGTTTTTTAAACCGCTAACTTCGTAAAGTTATTTCAGATTAATAAACTAGTGTATATACTGGAAGAGTGCTGAATGAAGTTAATTATCGTAAACAAACCGTGCTAACAACCTGTATTGATTGTTGATTAAAACATTATGAACTTAGGAAATATAAGAAAAAAATATTTCAAATCTTTGAGTAATGGGCAATTGTCTGCAGGAATGATCTGGAAACTCTGGCATATCAGTATATAGTCATATAGTGCAGTCCAAAATGTGATTTAAAAAACTGCAGTTTCTTAAAAGGGAAACAACTCAAAGTTCCTGATTTAATTGATTTCTGTGTAATTAAAGGTATTAAAGCAAGTATACTAAGGCTAATAAGTACCGACGTTTTAAAGACAGAAACGCCGAAATATCTGACAAACAAGTAGGGTTTCGTAATCGGATATATCCGTTACCGGTATCAGCGGATATTTGTGCTAGTAGCTGTATTCGATATCCGTTTAATAAAAATCCGGATCCTCGTTCAAAAATGGGTTTTAAAAATACGTTAAAGTAACAAGCCAAACTCATTAAATGACGAGTTCCAATTATTTTTACATAAAATTTCGCTGCAGCTCAATCTCATTTAGCTGGCAGAGTTTGGTTCTGGTTAAAAGAGGAAATTTCATCAGCTTGCGATGCTAATGAAATAAAACGATGCTAATGAAATATATGATAACCAAGCTCATATCCGTACGTCCTATAAAATCACATTCTAATGACTATTTCCTTAGCACTATTGCTGTGAATTTGGAACTAAGAAAGCACATTCTTCCCCAGAAAAAACTCCCCCAAATCACAACTCTTCCAGTTTTCGTTGGAAGTCTTAAAAGACATTCGTTGCTAAGCCCCCCTCGAGGTTCTCTTCGTGCGAGGATTCTACCATCTCCAGCATGCAGCTTGAATTTAGATTAATCGGAGAAAACTACATTACACCACACCTCTTGAGTCGAAAAAACGTGCTCCTGGGCCCACAGCAAATTGTTTTTGTCTGTTTTTGTTGGATTCGTAATGGGAACTCTGATTCAAGAGCTCACAAGCCGTCTTCTCACTAATCTTGATAAAATTCGTTTAACCGTTGCTCATTCAAGATCCCCTGTTATGTTTAATGACGGTAGGCTTAAAATTATTTACTTTATTCCATTACTTCCTTTAAGTTCCAAAAAGGCTATACTTTACTTTAAATATGTTGGCATTTTTTCGATTTTCTCCTAAATTGCATATAAAATGTTTGTATATAAATATGTTGTGATGGTGATGATAGTATGATGGTATGTTGGCATTATGGTATGATGGTAAGATATACATCATGGTATGAATCTAAACCGAAGTTCTAATCACCTCATAAGATTTCAGCCCTTTATATTATATTAGTGAATGTAAGGACGTCATTTAGTTGTTAAAAATCCGTTAATGTATTTATATTATTGAGATTATTTTACATCATTCTGAAGCACTAACTATAATGAAGGTAATTATTTTATAGTAATTTTCAATAAAAAAACAACTCTTCTTGATAAACTTACATACCAAATTATTCTAGACTGCAGTGAAGGTGTTGTGTTCCCTTTTCATTTCCAGTCAAAAGCTAATAATTGCAAAATAAAAGATGTATTTTACCATAACAGTTTTAAAGCTTTTAATATTATAAATACAGTAGACTCGCGATAACGTGAACAAAATAAAACCATGCAAATTCATGTTAAAGAGATTGTTCATGTTTGAGGGAGTTAATTTTTTTCATATGAAATTTGGATATTCCTAAGTTTACAATCCAAATTCTTATTACAATTTGGCCCATTGGCTGAATAACCGATGTGGCATTTGGTCCATCGTTTGATTTTATTTCATTTTCAGGTGGATGAGATGGAGCATTATCCAACAATAATACCCCTTTTACTGGCAGACTTTGACTTTTCGAAAATGTTCGTATACCTAATTTGGTAAAATGTTCATTTATTGGCCAAAAAGAATTTTTTACTTAAATACTTTTAGACCAATAATAGTTATTTATGGTACTAGTGAGCAAAACGAGATATTATCCATGAGGGATAAGTTTGTCCCACGAGGCGATAGCCGAGTGGGATATTATCCCGAGTGGATAATATCTCTTTGCTCACGAGTGGCATACAACGTTTTATCCAATTTTGTTGAAATAAATGTAAATAATCGTAAATTAATAAGAAATAGTTCCATTTTGTGTTTTCACACTGTAGCATTGAATTTTGAAATACATTTTATCAAAGTGACCGTTCTTTAAATTTATGTGACGTATTTCTTTGATGTAAATTACGAAATCTACGAATAATTTTCCAATGACTACTCAATATTTTGTTATACAAAATATAACTCACGTTGCCCCTAGCAGCGTGGGTTATACAATAACAATGGGTTATTTTACATTTTCTCTATTTGAAATCAGTCTAGTTATCGGGCTATTATACATCAAAATTGGATAAATTAACATTTACCTGTGGTACAAAAGATTTATCGAACCTATCCGCGCAGTTTTTGATTGTTTAAAGTCAACAAGGCAGTTACAATTTTTAATGATCGGGAATGTTTCGCTTTTAAAATTACTAACGTTGTAATTCATGAAGTCCATTTGCATTAGTTGAATATGCTTAAGTACAAGCCAGTATACGCCTGTTTCATCTGTATTATAAATTTGGAAAACTTCTCTCCATTCTCGAAAAAATGAGATAATGGGTAAACGTGTAAACTTGAAAAAAGCGAAGCTTACTTTAATGAGTATGCAATTTTTCGATTTGGCTACTACATACTTCAAATAAAATCAAAAATTTCAAACTAATAAAAGAAAGCTTTGATTTTTACAGGTTTACACGTTTACCCATAATCTTAATTTTTAGAGAATCAGGGTGCAGGGTGAAGTAATTTTAAGGAATCGTAGTAGCCACCAATTACTTGCTTGGAACGTGCTCTCGTTTACTTTTAAGTAAAAGTTTTGCGTTTTCTTAAAGCATATCGTCACTTACAACTGACCTGACTCGTTACATCGGTGGTAGAAATTGGGATCCCTATTTATAAATGTTGAGTCGTTGATTTTAATCGTTTCATTATGGTATTGTATCAAAAAACTTCCTTCCAAATATTTGCTTGAGTTGTTACAAAGGATGTTTCCCTTAAAGTTGGTCAGAAATATGCTGTTATCGTTTAAGGTTTCGATAATTTGGTTTCTATTGAATTGATAGTCACATCTGGCATTTGACCCTCTTATAAGTTGATTGATGCAGTGGTCCTTATTTAGTTCCTTCAGTTTATTTGTTTCGCAGATTGTGATATCTCGGAAAACATTGCATTCCTGGGTGATTCCGTATAGTTCATTTTGATTTAGCAAAAGTTGCTTGAATTCTAGGTGTATCTGTTTGTTTTGGTTAATTTTTGACCTTATGGTGATGTGGGTCTAGTTCTGTTTACTTGTCTTAGGCATCGATATGACATATAGGATTGCAGAATTTTTAATCATCATCGTAGGTTCTGCATATTCCATTGCATCTATTTCGTTGGAGTATGGCAAGGTTTCTATTTCTGTGATTATCCGGCCTATTTCCCCTTTATCCAGTAGATTGGTATTGATAATTTTCCCTTTTGCTAATTGCGCAGCTCGAACAATTTCTTTTATCTCCTCTTCGATAATTATAAGCCTGTTAAACAGTACTTGTTGTATTTGATAGTCTTCATCTTCATGTAAATGTTCTACAATACTATTGTATTCGTTGTACATCTGTTGGGATGTGTCGATTAAGACCTTATTAATCTTGTGCTGTTGGTTGTTATTATCGATTACATGGTTTTGGTTTTTAACTATATGATCGCAGTCCGTAGCATCCGGTGAACCTGCGAACCATTTCCATGCCCTACCAATCCAATTTATCGATCTTCTGGTTTTCGATTTTGGATTCTTGAGTTCTGAAATTAGCTGCGAGATTTGTTTTATCTGATGAATTAGTTGAGGTCGAAGTTTGCTTTCTTGTTGTATGCTGTTGATTGTTGGTATTAATCGGTCAATCAATTTCTCGTAGTTGTATAAATTTAATGATGTGGATTAATTTAAATTCCCCCTTGATAATTCGTCCGTTCCCTTGTCTTATAGTTACTATCATCGGGTCATCGTATTCATTGATATTCAACGTTGATGTCAGAAAGAATTGCTGTAAAGATCGTTTCGCCAGGTTCGTATGTTTTAGGAGTGTTTTCTCTCGCGATTTTGGATTTCTGAGCTCTTCTGATTTTTTCAATTAAATACCTTATTTATTTTGGTTTTGAAATCGGTTGAATTCTGGTAGTTTACTCGTTTGTTCTCCTAAAAAAAATATCGCTGGGTTTCTGCTGGATGACTGAGTGTATAGAATTATTGTGGCGATCTACCGCTATGTTGATCAATTATTTTACTGTCAATTCCTTGAGTTCGTCTTGCAAGCATCTGAAGATTTTAATTACTGTAGAGTGGACTCTCTCGTCCCATTTACTTCACTTCTATGTGACGGTGTTAGGTAGGTAAATTTCGACTCCTAAGGTTTTCAGGTAATCACTAATAATAGGGCTTTCGAAGCTGGTCTCATTTTCCATTACAAGCATCTTGGGTACGGTAAATTAGTGCAGTGCCTTAATTATTTCATCCCATGTGGGATCGATTTAGATTTGATACGAAAAAATTTCGCAAATTTTGAGAATTTATCCACATATAAGAATTTTTCGTTCTTGATTTCCATTATGTCAACATGGAATATTTCTGCTGGATACGTCGGGATGGGTGTTTCCTGGATTTGTACTTGATTTGGAAGTCTATCATACTTATTGAAGTTGCAGGTACCGCAGGCTAGCGTATATTTTTTTATTAGGCTAGCCATTTGCGGAAAATAGTACTTTTCCAAGATTTGTTTCCTGTTTTCTAGAATATGATTTCGGTGTACTCTTCTGTGTTCCTCCTTTATAATTGAGTATTTGTTTCTTTCATTGCAGATATCCGTAACCATTCTTTGAGTTAGTCGAATTTTATAATTGGAGAAGTGTTCCAATGAAGAATTTATACAAATCTTACAAGAAGTCTTTAATTCTTGTAAGATTTGTATAAATTCTTCAGGTATTTTTATCACATTGATCACATTCGGGTTTAATTTTTCTCGTAGTATTCTATCTATAGCGCTTCTTTATTTAGTTCTGGTCGGCTGATGTGGCGTCTATGGTAGGATGGATGAGGTTCTTCATAAGCGTAGATTTCTTTGCCTCTTTTGAGTATAATCTGATTTTTGAATGCATTAATTTGTGCTTCACATATAGTATTTTATTAGGCTTGTAGAATCTTCTTCAGCGCTGTGAATTGTTCCCTCTGTGGAAAGTGTGTTTAAGATTTGTTAAGGGCTTCCCTATCTTCGCAAAATCTTTAATAAAACGACTATAGTATGATGCTAGTCCGAGAAATGATTTTAGTTCCTTCAGATTCTCAGGGTTGTTTAGGTTCTGGATAGCAGCTACTTTTTTTGGATCGACCGTAATTCCTTGGTTTGTGATGACATAACCTAGGAATTCAGTTTCTGTTTTTAAAAATTCCCTTTTGACCAAATTTATCCGTAGGCAGGCCTTTTCAAGTTTAGAAAATATTTGTATATTCTTGGTTTCCCCTCCGAAAACAATTATGTCATCAATGTAGACATAACAGGTTTTGGTATTCAATCCTTTCAATACGTCATCTATCATACCCTGGAATGTAGCAGGTGCGTTTTTAAGTCCGAAGGGAAGTCTTAAAAATTCGTATTTCCCGTTTATGGTTGAGAAAGAGGTTTTAGGTACGTCGGACTCTTTCATTTTAATTTGGTGGAATCCTGATGTAAGATCGATTGTGGTGAAGAACCTAGAATTCCCAAGATTCTCGATCGTGTTAGAAATGTTTGGAATTGGGTAAGTATCTGAGATGATGACGGCATTTAACCGCTTGAAATCAATAACCATCCTGTATTTTTTTATGTACCAGAAGCATCCAGCTTTTCGTTCACTATCCAGATCGGTGAATTATATGGGCTCCTCGAAGGCCATATAATCCCATCCTATAGAAGTTTGTCAATTTGTTATTCCAGTTCGTTCCTCATATTGACTGGATAGGGGTAGGATTTCGTATAGATTGCCTCTTCCGTAGTTGTTTTGATTTCAGCCCTCATGATTGGTGTTATGTTATTTACTGGAACAAACAATGTTTTATATTTTGATAGTAATATCTGAATTTTCTGAGAAGCTTGTTTTTCATGAAGTGGTATCTTAATCTTTGGGACAAGTGTCAGGATGTTATTTTTTCGATCAATAACTGCATCGAGTAGTTTCAGTGTGTCATCGCCAATTATGCCGTCGAATGTTTTTGTGTCGATCCCGATGCTTTCCACCGATTTTCTCGCTGATTTCGATTTCTCCTCCTGCTGATCTTATTTTGAATTTCGTATTGGCGGCAATCGTGTTTTTGGCTAATTGAGGTTTGATGAAATTTATTGGCTCCCGTATCAATCAGAAACTTAAGGGTATTGTCATTTTTTATTTGATATTCTATGTATGGTATGCTAGAGAGGCACCCATCATAAAATATAACACTGCATTCTACTCGATTTCTTCTTCGTCTTCAAGGTCCCCTAAGTCTGCTTTATCTCTTAACAGCTGTGAGTATTCATCTTTATCCTCTTCTTCTTGAGTCTCTATGTGGTAAATTCTTTGTTGTTTTCGTGGTTCATTGCAATATGAGTTTTCTCGTTTAAAGGCTTGTTGAACTTTTTGCGGTGGACGGTTCATGTAGTTGATTTGTCTGCGCTGTAGCGATGGATCAACATCCATTGGTTCTGGTGGCTTATGGGATGTGTTGGCCTTGGCGGTACCTTGATATTTTGGTGCTGAATGTTATAGGCCATGTTTCTTTGTGATAACGACATTTGGTTGTTATTTCTCCGAAAATCCGGCGGATTTGTGTTTGGTCGTGAACAAATTTGGTTAATTGGAGCAGTTACTGAATTGTTGATATTTTTCTTATGTACTGTGAAATTCCGATAGTTTAAATTCTGGATCTCCAGGTAGGATGCATGAGCCTCAGGTATTGTTTGTGGTTTCTGGATGATCAGCATTCTCGATAAATCTCCATTCAATCCCCTGATAAAGACATCCCGGGCTCGGTTCCGATATGTTTCGATGAGAACATTAATTGTGTCGGTCGAATAATCTTCCGTTTTGATTTTATTGACAATTAAAGAGAATTGGTGATTGACATTCGTGTTGAATTCGTCCAATGTCATATTCTTCTGAGGTAGGTTGCTGAGTTGATGCTCTAGTGTCCTCAGGTCTCTCTTGTCAGCGTAATGGAGCGAGAGACATTTTTTATTGCTATCCATTCATCATCGAATATGTTGTACAATTAAAGGGCAGAATCAGCGCTTCTCCTAATTTTCTGCCTGATACTCTGCAGAATTGTTCGATATATAGACTTATCGCGCATGATGTTATAATCTTTTAAGATGTTTTTAACACTGTGGATCCAAGATATGTACTGTGTAAGTGTGTAGGGTTACAGTCAAATGGTTGTAGCTCTTTTATACAGTCTGGCAATTTACTGATTTCTTTTAAATCCTCTGCATTTTTGGGGTTACCAAGTTTCCTGTTGTTCTAACCACTGGTATTATTGAATTTTCCGATTTTTGAAGTCTTCCTTCAATCAGTTTTGATTGTTCTATTTGAGCATTAAGTGCTCCTATCACTTGCTTTATGGTTTCATACAATAACTCTAATTGTTTTTCCATTTTTTCTATTTTATTTTTAAACACTTTTGTTATTATTTATTGGGATTATTATTATTGCTATTATTATTTTAGACTTTTGTCAAAATATTTATTTTATTTCCTTTGATTATTAATTATTATTATTATTTTAGGCTATTTATCTGTCAAAATATTTATTTATAATTTTTATTCACTTACAGTATTATTAGCCTAATTTGGCGAGGATTTCTCCTACGATTGAATTGGAACGGGGTTTTGAATTCCCTTGGAGCTATGTATACTATTTTGTTCCGGATGATTCGCTGGTTTCCTTTTTGGCCCCAAGTGTTGATTCTTGCCTGTTGCCTACTAATAATGCGATATCACCTTTTGTAATAAAATTACTATTGAGATGGTTTTTATATTATTTTACACTCTTTATATTTATTATAATCTACTGGTTATAATAAATATTTTTGTTGTGTTAAAATTTATTATGATCCACTGTTAATAATAACTTTTCTAATTACACTTTTATATTATAATCTTGATGTCACTTTTTATTAATTTACTATGATCTACTGGTTATAGTAAAGATTTTTGATGTGATACAAATTTTGTAGGATAGCTTTTTAAATTTGTTTCGGCACCAGTTTATGAGTTTTATTTGTAGATTTAAGAAAAAAAAGATTTATTTATTTTTTTTTTTTACAATTCTTTTTCTTACAAAATAAAGACTAACTGTTTTATTTATAAAACAGCTTTATTATACAATCATTTTACTTAACTAATCAAAAAACATAAAATATAATTAATTCTAAGACAATACACATGCGTGGTGTAGTGTTGCTAATTGTGTCTACACCTTTTTGTTGACTCGTCATTTCCCACATTAATGTTATCATCTATAAGTATTTGTTGAATCATCATTTACCGCATTATGTTGTTATCTTAATTTGTATTAAGAATTATATGTGCAATTATGGACATGCGAGAGTGTACAAAATCTAGTTCACGGTATACGGCGTTCATGTTATCGCCAGTCTACTGTATTGTATATACGATAAATTTAAATTTGAATTTCGGTTACCGTACAATTTATTCATGCCGAAACAGCATTAAGCAGTTTTCATTCCGTTTTCACATTTAAAACTTTTCTCTCTTTTTCTTTTAATCGTTATGTTTTGATCTCATACAAAATATACAAAAAATGCCTTAAGCTTTTGATTAGTAAAAAAATGTGAATGCGGGTGTTATTGCAACTTGTTTTAAAATTCTAAAGTTCCCATATTGTTGTCACTGAATTTAGAATGACTTCATTTGTTCTACTTTATGGTTTATTGGTTTAATTTACATTTTCAATTGGATTGTTTTAGTTAAGTTAATAAAAATCTTATACATTTTCCAATAGTTTCTAGTTTTTCATTTTACAATGTTAAATCGGAAAATTTACTCGATTATTTATTTTTTTTTTTTTTTGTTAACATGATTTTGATATATTTGTAGTTTGAGCTATATATAGTACTGTTCGACAAGAGTATAATATTGGAATTGGATGTTATTTAGTTCTCAAAGTCATCGATGAATATTGGTCTTATATGTGTTCTGTATACATACTATGTATACGATAACAATAACAGTGTCATATTTGTATCGTGTATGATGTTACATTTTCTGCTCTGGTATACTTGTTTATTGAATTGTTTAGTTCTTTATAAAGGATGCTCGTGTACCTTTATTGTTTGTGTACGAATTTCATTACAATATCGAAAGGATATTAAGAACAATCTAATGAAAGAGTTTACCAGTTTTTCAGGAAATTTCGATTTTATTTTTTCTGTCCATATCAGTCTATTAAATTCGTTTTATTACCATACCACTTGACCATTATTCATTCAATATGATCTATTTAGTCCGTAGTTAATAATAAATTGAATGGCTATTAGCCATCGTTTGTGTACACAATTTATTGGAATTTAAAATCCAATTCGATTAGGATTTATACACGTAGATAAATTGTAGTATGTATATATATGTAGATATCGTATGTAGAAAATGACACTAATAATTCATAATAATTTCACAATTCGTATGCAATAAATTGCTGTCCATCTGTTCCTTTATACATATATGTATATATTAGAGTGCACAAAAAATGTATGGTGAATTTTAAAGAATTTTTTTTTAATGTTCTTCGGGCAAAATCTGAAAGTAGGTTCAAAATAATGAATTTAAATGAAAAAAAAAATTATAAAAGTTAAAAATTAGATGGTGCTCAATGCAAAAAGGTGCAAAACATCGAAAAATTGCCGAATTCTTGCCAATAAAATATAACTCTCACACATGTTTTCAAAAAAAATTGAATACACCTTTAGATGAAAATTGTATGAACTATCGATTAAAACCATAAAAATTTTTGTTTTGTTATCATTAAAGGTAGTTCCGAGTACTTTTTTATAAAATTTTATGACTTTTTCGCATTTTCTGTACAAACCTATGCAAGTTGAGCATACAACTTGCTTTTTTAAATACCTAAAATACACGTTATTTTCGAGCACTTAACCTTTCAAAGGTGATATTGTATTCTTTGATATCTTACGCGGATCAAAAAATATCAGCGTTTTAAAACTCGTTCACTAAAAATTTGTTATATCCAGCGATATAAATACATGGATAGGGGATTGATCAAAAATCACATTGATTTACGTCACTAAAAATGGAGCAAATTTTATTGTATAGTCTTACTACTCTTTTATATACTCCTCTTTATCAAAAAAAGTATTTCCGAATAAGTGCCGTACTTGAATAAATTTCATTTCGAAATTTTTTGAAACAGATTTTTGTTTTAAATTGAATGGGATAAATATTGGATAATGTTTAATTATATTGAAAATAATTAATTAATTATATCAAATTTGAATAGTTAAACATTACGCTACCAGTTTTCGTACACTAATTAAAGAATTAATAACCATTTATTCCTTTAAATTTCAAATACATCCCTGAAAAATAAACAACAACAAAAAAAAATTCGAGTAAAACGTCAAAAATCTAGCATAAACAAACTAAAATTTCTAAAACAAACTTCTAAATTTTAAAATGTAAAAAAAATTAAGTTAAAAGATTTTATTAAAATAATGTATTTAGTTTTAAATAACTTTCTTTTAATTACATACGCTCCAGTAAGGGGCAGGACGGGGGTTTCTTTCACAAAATAATAATAATTCAAAGTATATATTTTATCGTTGTTTTACTTTCTTTTAGACAATTTTTCTCAATGACTTTTCCTTCATCAGATGTGAACTGTGGAATCAAATCATTTTGTTCATTAGGTAGCCAATTACCCATCGTTAGTAATTATTACTGCCTGAAACAAGGTTTTAATTTATGAATCAATTTACAAAAAAAAAAAAAAATTGAAACCCAAAACAACTTATTTGAATCTGAGACGTAATGGAGAAATTTTAATTTGATGTTCAGAAGTTTATTAAAATTGATTAAAATCATCTGGTGCCGCCTCCGTTTCTAAAAAAAAAAAGAAAACGTCGGCCAGTGTAATTAACGGTTGTCCAAATTCGGTTATGAAAATCACTCAAACTTTGAAAAATAAAATTATACATTTCGGTATTATTTAAAATTAAAAGTTTTTATTACAAATGTAAACCTCTTGAAAAATTTAAATTATATTGTAGTATTGAAGGTATGTACTATTCGGCATAATCTGATAGGTGAAATAAATACACAGATAGAGTTGGTTGTCTTTATAGTGCCACATTTGGTATTTGTATTAAAATTGGCTTTGTTTGAGTTTGCCTGGATAAATTTCTGATCCGATATGAACTTTACACTTAGATGCAATTTTGGTAATCAATCTATTTATATTTAGGCCTTCTACAGCCTTAGCCTGCATAACACCCATTTGCTTGAATTTAAGTGGACAGTGATATAGTAATGAATACACCTTTAAATCGTCTACAAAATAATGATTCCTGATGTTATTGTTGTTACTTTTCTATTATTGTATCTGGCATGTTTTGAATTTGCAACGTTTATTTTTTCCGTCTCTAGGCGACAGCTACTTTGCTTTACCGCCTCCTACACATAAATTTGAATTTGGTATTCGAAAATTCGAATTTAAAGACAAGGACGAAGGTTTTTTCTTTCTCTATCACACACTTAATACTTTTTCAGTTGCTCCATAAAATTTGTTCTATCCCCTATCCATGTATTTATATCGCTGGTTATATCGTTCTTTACTGGTCAATACAATTTTTATTACTGATCGATCTGAATAGTGAGTAGAAAACAAAATATTATTCGAAAGATTACTCAGTTGGCGTAAAATAAAGAAAACAAAAATGTATTGTCAGTTCAATCAGAGCCTACTGTATAAATAAGAGCCTCCAGTATCGACTGTATTTTTTACTAAGCTTAAAATAAGGTACAAACAATTTTTTCTTTACTATGAAACTATATGGGAAAACGCTTATTTTCATTGACAGATTTAGTTTATTAGAAATGTGAGCTTTTGTTTTGTTTTTATAAGAAAATGTTCATGAAACATGTAATATTATTTGATTGAAAAATCGAGTCTTGAAAATGTTTATTTCTAAGTGAAAATCGCCATGAAAAATAAGGTACTTTTGAAATTTTAAATATTGTTGTTTTTGTAATACTATACGTCACCAACATAACTAGAAATTTATAAACAAAACAATAATCATCTCTTTCATTGCCTCCATTCCAATTTGAATTCGAATATGTTTCTATAGTTATTTTGAATTTGCAAAGCATGCTAGATTGTTTTGATGTTTTGTTTTTTTCGCACTCATTGTATTGATTTAATTTATTCTGTTTGGCTCTTTTTGATTTTTTTTAAATTTTGATTGTTGAGCGGAGGCGTGTTGTCTTTTTTCTTACCATTGGGTTTAGATGTAGACAAATGATGACGGCATTAAACTGAATTTTCTTTTTTTAATACACATTGTTGTTGTTGTAGAATGTTTTTTAATTTAATTTCCCTTATTTTCTTTTGATTATTGCTGGAAAATAGGGAAATTTGAGAATCTGTGTTTTAAATGAGTAAGACATTGAGTTCTTTGTTAGCGATTTTCTAAAAAATTATTTAACTGGGTTTAACTTTTAATTCATAATTTATCGTCAATCGAAATCGGGTTTTTCATACAAGATCAGATGAAAATAAATGAATTTTTAGTGTTTCTATATCCCTTATTTTAAGTTCATTTTTCACATGCCGGCTCTATTCACATCAAGATGGTTCTGGTTCAATACTATCAGAACCATCTTGAAGTGAATAGAGCCGGCATGTGAAAAATGAACTTAAAATAAGGGATATAGAAACACTAAAAATGCATTTATTTTCATAGTGTTTATATGAAAAAACGCGATTTCGATTGACGATAAAATATGAATTAAAAGTTAAACCCAGTTAAATAATTTTTTAAGAAATCGCTAACAAACAACTCAATGTCTTACTCATTTAAAACACAGATTCTCAAATTTTCATATTTTCCAGCAATAATCAAAAGCAAATAAGGGAAATTAAATTAAAAAACATTCTACAATAACAACAATGTGTATTAAAAAGAGAAAATTCAGTTTAATGACGACATCATATCTCCACATTTAAAACCAATGGTAAGAAAAAAGACAACACGTCTCCGTTCAACAATCAAAATAAAAATAAATCACAAAGAGAAACAGCAAAAAAAAATAAATAAATAAATCGATACAATGAGTGCGAAGAAAACAAAAAATCAAAACAATCTAGCATGCTTTGCAAATTCAAAATAACTATAGAAACATATTCGAATTCAAATTTGAATGGAGGCAATGAAAGAGATGATTATTGAATTTTTTATAAACGAGTTATGTTGATGACGTAGTATATTACAAAAACAACAATATTTAAAATTTCAAAAGTACCTTATTTTTCATGACGATTTTCACATTTTTTCGTAAACGACGATTTTTTCATAAATAAACATTTTCAAGACTCGATTTTTCAATCAAAAAATATTTCATGATTCATGAACATTTTCATATAAAAACAAAACAAAAGCTCACATTTCTAATAAACTAAATCTGTCAATGAAAATAACCGTTTCCCCATATAGTTTCATAGTAAAGAAAAAATTGTTTGTACCTTATTTTAAGCTTAGTAAAAAATACAGTCGATACTGGAGGCTCTTATTTATACAGTAGGCTCTGATACTATAAACAAACAAAAAATGTTCTTTTCTCCCAACGTCCTAAAAGCCTCTTGTTTTAATACTGTTTTTGGGTATTAAAGTTGGCCTTTTTCTTACTATTTTACAAAATGTGTGTGTTGCTAAGCTACACTTTTAATCCTTGGGTTTGTAGATACTTTTAATACTAGGAGAAAAATATTATAGTGAAGATCTAATAATATGTATGATGTACCTATATGAAATAAGATTTTTTTTTTATTTTGGAAAATAGTACAGGATGTGGTTCAAACAGCAAAATAAATTATGTTAAAATTTCTTTTGCTGTTTGAACCACATCTGGTGGTAAATTTAATAAATCTTCTTATTCAAACATTTTGTTCGCAAGAAAGAAAATATTGTAATAATAGCTTTGCAGTTTGACGCGTACAATAGTCAAACCAAACAAAAGTCATGATCTCCTTAGTTTCACAAACTACAATATTTCAACAAAATTAGTTTCAATTTTGAAAGTCATGAGCTCCTTAGTTTCACAAAACATTTCAACAAAATTAGTTTCAATTTTGAAGTTTTAATTACATAATTTGTAGGTACTTATTCGTATAATTAGTTATAAACAACCTACACGACATGAACTCTTCGTTGTGATTAAAAGTGACTTTGTTTGACTCGCAATCTTTGCTTTTGCTCGCCTACGCTACGCTTCGCCTCGCATGCAAATATAATTGCTCGTCAAACAAAGTATCACTTTTAATCCTAATGACACAATGTACTATTTTTCTATTCAATGCTATAACGCTGTTTTCAGTTTTGTTTTTAAATAAGGACGAAAAGTAGAACAAATCAATAGAATAGAAAAAGAAGAGTAGAATCGCAAAAAAAAAACAATTGTACAATAGTAACAAAATTTTTTTCAGTCTTTCTGTGATTGTTGGAGTGAACGCTTTAGAATAATTAGTGTCTAGTCCATCATTTAATTGTAAGTATTTTGTAAAAATTAAAATATATACTAATCAAATTAACGTAATATTTATTATGAGTTGGACAAAAAAAACAACTTTTCTTAATTACGCAAATTACTAACAAATGTTTTATATTTTTAGTTATGTGCTTATCGGTTTTGCCATCACTTGCCTTTTGTCGTTAAAACTATGTGAATTTTAAAAAAGGTATTTTTTGTTCAAACAAAATTAACAAAATGCTTATACAAACCGTGCTGATGCGATACATATTATGTAAATGAAGTAGACTAGTGTGTCACTGATCCGATGCTGTGTGCATCCATGTTATAAAATAAATATTAATACTTCTTATTTAAACATTATATAAAACGCATTAACAAGTAAGGCTGCGGTTACAGTGGATGCGTGTTCTGACGAACTTTTGTTCTGACGAATTTGTCAGAAGTGTTCGTCCGAATATAACTGGTTATAGTAACTGCGTATACTGACGAAATGTGATTTGATAAGAGTATAGTAGATTTGCTGTACATGATGGAACACGTCAATGATTTTCTACTTTTTGGAGAGTCCATTATTAAAAATTTTACTTTTAAGTGAAAGTAGGGAATACTAAATCCTTTGTTTGCTGCAAGAAACATAACAGGAGAATATCATACATTGTTTCAAGATCTGGCAAATCAACCAGATAAGTTTATGGAGTATTTTAGGATGTGTCCAAATACTTTTGATTATATTCTTGAGGGAATCACTGAATGTATATCTAAGCAATCAAATTTCCGTGAATGTATATCAGCGAAAGAGAGCAACATTGAGGCAAGAATAAGTTTTTCATTTTTAAAGATTATTTCATTTAGTTTTTATTTTTATTTAATGTGTACGTACAAATAAAAAGTACATACATTTTATAATACAAAAAATAATCCATTACTATGGATGATACTATACTGTATAAATATAATATATAACTTCTAAATACTTGAATTGTGTGAAGTGAAATATGATGTCAAGTCCAAAGCCTCCATTTCGTTATGATTATTATTTGGAGGAGCATTATGAGCTATAAGGTTTTCAGATCCCCACGTGATTTTGGATGATTATCTTTCTGAATACTTAGCTTCCCGGTAAGGGATACTTTGTGAACCCAAAGATTTACTGTGAAACTCTTGATGACGTAATTTGAGAATTTGAGCTACAGTAAAATTGTTACCTAAAATTTTCCTTGTCACAAAACTCCTGTTGTAGTTTGCTACGGACAATCAATTTTAGACCCTCGGGAACTTTTCTCATAAAGGGCAATAGACTTATCAAAAAATTATAATCGGCATCCTCTATTTTGCTTTCATACATGTATATGGATATTTCTCGGTTGGGGTAATTTTTGTCCTTTAAATCCCATAAACTCCGATTTGTAAAAATTAAACTTATTAGCTTTTCAATATCCATTATAAATTATATATGTATGTACCAAGAAACTCAAGAATTGAATCACGGTGTTCGCACGAAATTCGTAACAAAAATCAAATTAATTTGAAAGAGAAAATTGTTCGTGCGTATTCGTGCATATTTTGAGGAACTGGTCACATGTACTCTAACCATACTCATTAGGTTTTGAGTATTTGATGGTTCTGACGAATTCGTCAGAACGAAAGTTCGTCAGAACATGCATCCACTGTAACCGCAGCCTAAACCCAGTCAGTCGTCAGTGCACATTTTTCTGTAGTACCTCTGTTATAAACGATCAGCGCGACTTAATAGACATTTGTGTAGGTTTTGGTTCAACTAAAATAGAATATTATATAATGAGTCACAGCGACTCTCGATACAGAAATTGAGTTGAATAGTAAAATTATTTTTTATTTATTTTGAATGTCCTCTCTTCTGTACATTATGCGTGAAATGCCCTGCATTTAAATTGTTGCAAGTTGTTTAATAAAATAACGTATTGATAAATCGTTGTTAATCCTTTTTTTTTAAATTTAGGACAGCAAAATGGGTGGAAAAAACAAAATGATTCGTAAATATTTTATCTACAATAAAACTGAAAATGCACAAATTTGTTCAAAACCTTTTCACAATCGATATACAAATCGGGAAAAATCAAAAATTTAGGACAATTAAAATTAAACATTCCGAGTACCTAATATGGGAAGGTTGTGTTGAAATGGTTACAAAGGTAGGTCTACCATTCAATTTTATTTCAGACAACGGATTTAGAAAAATTATTGGTCTGGGATGGGCAGTCTCGATACTATAAAAACTTTAAATGAAGCAAATTTAAAAAAGCAACTTGGCGTGTTCGCTGAAAGTGTAAAGGAGGCGATAAAACAAAGCGTGAAAGGCAAAGTGGTTTCATTAATGGTAGATTCAGCCTATAGATTAGATAGGAGTGTGCTAGAGTTAAACATCCAATACATAGATGACGATAAAGTAGTATTAAAGACCCTAGCGATGAGAGTGTTAACACAAAATCATACATCAATCTACTTAAAAAACATAATTTTGGATATTCTATGCGAGTTTAATATCGAGCTAAACCATGTATAATTGTATAACATTAGGAAACGAAAAAAATATTTACTTGGTATTATATAACTTTGTTTTTATATGTGCCGTATTAGTTCCATATTCAATGGCTGTACACCAAATTATAAGCAAATCGATTCATAATTAAATATATTTTTGCTTTGATTTTCTTCTGGAAAAAACGATTATTTGCTATTACCACCAAGATCTGTGCCAATGACAGCTCCATGCAGGCTTACACCAAACACTACAATGCATATCGTTGTACCCTCCTACTCAATATGACTCGATCTTAATAGTATAATTAAATTTGCCATATCGGTTATGTACAGGCATATGACTTGAGCGCCATCCATTAATGATTAAAACAACAAAACTTTTAAATGAAATATTTGAGGATGAATTTGAGAATGAGAATGATGAACAATCATCAAACGTGGGTATGGAGATTGTGAAAAACCATGTAAGCAGCGAAGGTAAAATCAATCCAGTTGTTAATTGTATACGGTGCGCCACACATACTCTACAATTACAGACGTCATCAATACTACAATTACAGACGTCATCAACAAATGCGGCGACTTGCAACAAAAATTAAATGAAGTTCGAAAAGTTGCAAACAAATTTGGCAATTTTCCGTTACCCATGTCCAAAAGCTGCCTGGCAAATGTTTTAGCTGTACCATCGTGATGTAAATTCACACGCATGTTTGTAGATAGTGTGATTTTCGTAACGTGTTTCCAAAGATGAGACGCCTTCAGGCAGGCATTAAGTTCATCAGTGGGTGTTGATCGTGGAATGACTGGCAAAATTTGACGAAAATTACCTGCTAGTAGTATTAGAGCTCCTCCCATTGGTCGGTTATTTTGTCGCAAATCACGCAAAGTACGATCAACCGCTTCAAATGCTTTTTTGTGTGCCATGGTACATTCATCCCAAATAATGATTTTACATGTTTTAATAACGTGACAATTCCCGAATTTCGTGTTATATTGCAAGAAAAATTATCCGCTTGATTCAAATTCAATGGTAGCTTAAACGTTGAATGTGGTGTGCGTCCTCCATCGAGTAAAGTGAGGGCGATTGTATTCTGCTGTCTTACTTCAGCAAGTATCAAATTAAGAAGGAATGTTTTCCAGTGCCTCCGGGTGCATCAAGAAAAATAATTCCTCCGTTACCGTGTTCAGAGATTCATAAGTGTTCAGAGATTTGTCTTCAGTTAAAGTGATGAAAGATTGTCTTAAATTTAAATTAATAAAATTAATTTGAATAATTAAATCAATTATAGTAGAGGTATGATTTGTGTATAACAATCGCACGCTAGATATCCCTTTTGGTGTATAAATTTGCGGCTAAGGCGCTATTTCGGAACATTTAAATAATTGTATCTATACATGTAAAAATGAATTCTTGATCCAGAGCAGACTTCCGGATTGGAGCATGTCACTAATTTCATATAACCCCTTTCCTAAAGTCATTCCCGTCAAAAAAATCTTAAAAAAATTGAAATTTGAGGAAACATTTGTACCACAGCCCCTAGACCCCGGGGTCCAGCCCTTTCAAAAGTATCGTGGGCTTGGTCATGAACATGCAACATATACATGGTAAAAATTTCATGGCGATGAGTAAAGCGGCTAAGGCGTTATTTCAGAGCAATCAAATAATTGTATCTTTACATGTAAAAATGAATTTTTGATCCAGGGGCGGACCCCCCGAATTCGAACATGTCTCTTATTTCATATAACCCCTTTCCAAAACTCATTCTCGTAAAAAAATTTAAATTTTTGAAAAAATTTGTACCATGGCCCCTAGACCCCGGGGTCCAGCCCCTTTCACAATATCGTAAGATTGGTCCTGAACATGCAACATTTGCATGGTAAACATTTCATGGCGATCGGTTGAGCGACTGAGAAGTAATTTTGAAATAATCAAATATTTGTATCTATACATGTAAAAATTAATTTTTGATCCAGGGCTGGGCCCCTCGGATTCGAATCATGTCAGTAATTTCATATAACCAGCCCATAAACTCATTTTCGTGGAAAAATTTAAAGAAAATTAAAATTTTCGAAAAAATTTGTACCGCAGCCCCTAGACCCCGGGGTCCAGCCCCTTCCCAAATATCGTAAGGTTGGTTCTGGATATGCAACTTGTACATGGTAAAAATTTCATGGCGATCGGTTGAGCGGCTGAGACGCCCATTCGGAACAGACAAACAAACAAACAAACAAGAACTCATTTTTATATATATAGATACAATAAAACTTTTAAACTAAATACATATATGATATTTTTCATTTTAAATAAATTAGCCAAAAGAAACACTTCGCCGGTCGCACTTGTCAAAATTAGTTATCTTCCAATTGTTTCCTAAAGTATTCAATTATTATTTCGTAATTGACGATAGACCGGTAAAATGTTTTTTCCTTATGTATAGGAGAATATTTTTACTCAGTAACTAAAATAAAAATAGGTACCAGCAGGCACGATTCAACAAGAATAATTCGAATAAGCCTTGGTAATTTGCCACCACTGCTCATGCTATAACCAAACAAACTTTCATACGCGAGGAAAATGGGTATCATTCCGTGCTTTTATAGTACAATTATATACCTACCCTATTTCGTTATCAGTTGCAAAATGTACTCTCTGTTTCCCATACAAACAAAAAACAGCATTAGTAAACTTCAATTTTCTTGCCAACCATTTTTTAATCTATAAGTTACATTTTTAACCCTCCATTACTAACCTCTATTATCAGTACAGAACTACTAACCATGGGTGTAATCCACCCATAACACTAAAATGGCTCATGCAAAAAATCTTACCATCCAAATCGTAAAATTTGTTGATTTTAAGTAAATTCAATAATAATACAATAACATCAAAAATAAAAAAAATAAAGATTTATTCGTTCAATAACTTTTTTCAAAGATAAACATTGCCCGTCATATCAGCAACAAAATTAAAGAAAAATAATAATGGTTTTGTAAAACCTATCACACTAGTTCGTTTCAGTCATTACATGTTACATATTATATGTCTTTAGAAAGCTGAAATGTTAAACAAAAATTTATTAGAATATAATTTTTTACTGGTAGAGCATACATTTTGAGTAAAATACCACAGAAATCGAGAAATTTACCTTGTTTTTTGTCATCAAAATTATAATTCATCGCATGATGTAGGGATTTCTATAGACGTTTGAACCTCCTTTTCATAGCAATCGGAACAAAGTGATATTGCATGGGTACCACAAATGTGTCTATCACACTTGAAACATGTTGTTTTAGTTTTCTGGTCACTTTTATAGCTACACACCTGGCATCAATATTGCTTATCTGCCTTCCTCTTCTTTGGCAATGGTTGTGTGATTGTGTTTGTTCGCGATGGTCCTGGTTTTTGGTGCAGATCGTTTGCAGGAGTTTTACTTGCAAATTTAATACAGCTACCTTTTACATTAGCATTCTTACACATGATTCGCCGATCGATCTGAGCTTTTATAAGGCTCAAAGCAAGGTCCTTTATAAATAATGATCTTTTTTTATAATGGATTGGTGGATTTTCGGTGTAAAGCAATATTATTCGGGCATTAATGCCTGCTAAATTGAGTATACTAAAAAATAATACCAAAGGCCATCTGCGAGCATTCTATAGTCTCATTATATGTTGCACATAGCTGGTTGGTGGTGTCTACACTACCTTCTGTTTTATTATAAAACTATAATTTCGGGTAAATTTTTTGGATTACTAATTATATTGCCATCCAAAGAAATGGTGAAAGTAGTAATACACACTTGTTCTTTTTTGGAACGTAGGATAGTTAGCATTCCTTCTATGTATATACAAAAATCGTTGATTATATTTCACAATTTTTACCGATAGTGAATTCTGGTGGCAGTACTCTTTTATTTTTTCTTATGGTGCAAACCAAAGGTGTTTTTTTCTGCAACAAGTTTTCAGCCAATGAATGTGTAGTGAAACAGTTATCCATTGTAATGTTCCTACCAACACGTTATAACTCCTCTTCGCTGTCTAGTTCCGCTAGAATCGCTCGTAGCCTTTCCTGCTCTCTTTCATAATCGCACATCCTATATAAACAAAATAAGCCTATATGATTCCACAAAAATCCGTACCTCTGAGGTCATAAACTATTACATACCTGTTCAATAATTTTGATCTAAAATCTAAATACACACCTCAAAAACAACACAAACAGTATTACTAACCTGGGTGTAAGACACCCAAATTTATATAACGTAACTACTAACCTGGGTGTAAACAACCCAGTCACTTTTTATATTCTACGATGTGATCACTTTGAACGACAAAACAATACTGAAATATATTTTAAATTGCGGGGAAATACCTAAAGATAAAATACAAATAAGTTTGTAGCAGGCAAAAAATCATAATCGAATGATTTTTCCAACGTTAAATCTGATTGGGTGGATTACACCCTCAGGTTAGTAATGCAGGGTTAATAATGGGCCCGATTCAATGTAAATCTTCTATTTGTCTTTTCTTCTATTCTGCTATTATTTCTAGGAGAACTAGATTCGACTTTCAAACGATCTAAAAATTTTTGTGGATTTTTGTGAAAACTATATAGAGTTTTCTTTGAAATACTAGAAGAATAGAAGAATAGAAAAATAGAATATTTGCATTGAATCGGCCCCAACGTTTTTTGCATTTACTACAAACTGTAATGTACCATTGTATTAACAGTGGTACTCTGTGTAATTCTTTATACATAAATCAATCCCAATATATATCATAAATGCATATTTGAAATTATTAATATTTTTATTACCTTATATACTTTTATTTACTTAATGTTAGTAGTAGTAGAAGACTACAAGTGAATTCAAATGTTATATATACATATAAGAGATGTGATGTAAAAGAGGCAGTTGAATTTCGAGCGATAAACGTGAAATAAATAAAAAATTAATGATAAAAGTTACATCAATCAATTTGTGTTTTTCTAAAAGCCATAAGAAATTTCCAGATAAATTATAACAAAAAATTGGTGGCAGCGGAGGGATTTGCTCAGGAAATCGAGCAAATTTCGTTTGGAAATTTCTTATTCTTTTCAAAATAATTTTAATAAAATAAAAACATATTACAAAAATGTATTACCAAATATACTTATAATAAAAATAATATTAAAGTATATCAGTGATCTAAAAAAAAAAAAAAGTTTTAGTGCACGCTAAAAGAAAGTTTAATACCGTATCGTAATTACAGTTCTTGAAAATCGTGATACGAAAAAGCGTAAGCTATTGAGCACGTTTTCCAAAAAAAAAAAATTGAAAACCCTTAAAATCAAGGCAGTATTAAAGGAAGTATAAGTATGCCGGTTGCAGTACAGTAATTCAACAAATTTCGGTACATATGTATATCAACAAATGTTCCTGTAAAAATAAAAAATATTTTGCTGACAAAACTTACATATGTTTATGTGTGTACATCGGAGCACCTAAATCAACAGTTCCAGCATTTACGGAAAATCATATGAATATAAATTAACCATCAACGTAATACATAGTTACATTTTTTAATTTCATCAACACAACAAGTAATACGTTATTGCAATATGGATACATCATCTTGGTAATCATTACAAATTATTTTCGTCGGGGAAAATGTTCCAGAAATTACTATATATTAATGTTATGGGAATCCGCATATCATCGTGTTTGTAATTGGAACCAGTTCATTAAACTCGGTGGAATCGTCATCAGTACAAAAAATAAAAACCGTACATTATACTCGTGTCTTGGAATTCATATTAATTATTTAACGGATTTTCATGTACAAAAATCATTATCATGCTGAAATTTATGAAAGGTTAGTGTGTATTTAAATCTTTTATTGCTCTAAATATTTATTTTTAATATCTATATAAGTATATAAAAAAAAAAAGTCATAAATTCGAAAAGTGATAAAATATTATGAATAAGCTAATTCGGTTGTGTATATTGTCTTCTTAACTTTTTACGTCTATTATATTAATTCATTCATTCCAAATCTCATTCATCCGTGGAGGAAAATATTTGTTTCGATTTATAATTTTTACCTTACCACCGTTTATTCAAAACGGATTTATGTCATTGGAAACTATAAATACTAAGTTCGACTAATTACAATTACGAACGCGTGCTATAAAGAAAAGACGATCTTTATCTTTAAACTCGGTTGAACAGTTAGAACCTCTTGAATCCACAGATAATAATTTACACATTTCTGAAAACGTAAAAAAAAAATTGAACAAAATGTCTAAATTAAATATCGAAGTAGCTCTCAAATTAATACCAGATTTTAACGGCAATTCCAATGATTTACATAAATTCCTATCGTGTTGTGACGTGGTTTATGGTGGTTTAGCAGCAACGGAAACTGAAAAATTTTTAAATCTACTCAGAACTAAGCTATATTCTAAAGCCTACGATATCATAAAATATGCTAAATTTGAATCATGGGAAAATTTGAAGCTTGAATTAAAAAATAGGTTTCAGTATTCCAGATCAAGTGAACAACTTCAAATAGAGTTAATAAATATTCGACAGCAACGAAACGAAAATGTAACTACATATGCGAGTAGAGTCGAGAAGTTGTTATCCGAATTAAATGAAGTGTGTATAGATGCAGAAGGCGTGGCGGCTTCCACAACAATCATCAATTTAAATAGCAAAACAGCTCTAAAAGCATTCCAGGAAGGACTGCATGACTCAATCAAAATTATTATTAAAGCTTGCCGGTTCACTAAACTTCAAGACGCGGTAAATCAAGCTTGTGAAGAGGAATTAATTTTAAATAGTCGAAACCACTTAAGCTTTAGCCAATCGAATACTAGAGTTAGATGTCAACTTTGTAAGAAAAATGGACATTCAGCTGAGAAATGTTATAGTCGAAATGAAGCTCCTTTCATGCCAACTTCTAACCAACCATCTAGTAGCTTTCCAACCTATAACAGTTTCTCGAATAAATCAAATGACGTTAAACCTGTTCTTTCAAATATTCGTATTGCACAAAGCAATATGATCTGCGCATATTGCAAAATCTCTGGGCACCATATTTCTGTTTGTAGAAAACGTCAGTACATAAACTCGCGTAACAAAAATGGGCAGAATATCTCCAAAAATGAACAACCACCATCTGCGGGAAACTGTGTGGGATCCGAACCAGCAATTTCAATGAATACTCCTGCAGTTCGGATCCAAGATCTTCCAAAATAGAGCGTTCTCAATCAAATAATAATATAATGGTTACTGAATTGAAATCGCATATCCAAACTGATTATAAGGCAGATTCTAATTTCATCTCATTTAACTCTTCTCTAGAATCAAACCTATCGCATTCCTTAAATTCAAATCTCTACACAATTAATTTCAATTCAGATATTCATGACAAAAAATATATTCAACTTGAACTAGATTTAACACCTAAATTTTTATTTTTCCTCGTCGATACTGGAGCAGATATCAGCATAATGAAACGAAGTTTCCTCAACGATGGCACATTATGTTATCCTGACAGGAGGTGTAGAGTCAAAGGTATCACTACAGAAATGATTGAAACCTTAGCTAGCTGAGACGCAAACATCAAATTACCAAATTCTGTTATTATTCCACATTCGTTTCAAATCGTTACCGACTCATTCCCTATTTCATGTGCAGGTATTATCGGAAAGGATTTCTTATCCAAGTACAAGTGTAAACTCGATTTTTCCAATTTTAATCTGGAAATAGACATAAATAACAATCCAATTGTATTAAAATTAACTACTAATTCCTATGTATTACTACCAGCTCGTTCAGAAAAAACAGTTACTATCAATTTAAATATCCCAAATAATACAGATTTTCTTTGTCAGTCTAGTGAAATTTTAAGTGGTGTGTATACTGCCAACTCAATCATAAGGTCTGAAAATAATTTGACAACAGTTAGTCTCGTCAATACCAATGAATATGATGTAGAAATCGATAATTTAAAAATACCTTTGCAAAAACTAGACGAATTCGAAGTTTTGTATTTAAAATCATGGTCCAATCAAATCAGTAATAGATTAGAAGCAATCGAATCTTCAATAAATCTTAAGCATCATAACGAAGAAGAGAAAAGTTCGATTTTAAATCTTCTACCGGGTGATAAACTGACTGCTACAGATGTTACATATCACAAAATCCGAATAGAACAAAATTCACATCCGATCTATATCAAACAATATCGGTTACCTGAATCGACAAAAAAGGAAATCGATAATCAGATCTCACAAATGCTTCAGGACGATATAATTGAAACTAGTAAAAGCCCATGGAATTTTCCTCTAATTGTGGTACCAAAGAAAACTAATAACGAAGAGAAAAAATGGCGCATCGTTGTTGACTTTCGCAAATTAAATAACATTACAGTAAATGACGTGTTCCCGTTACCGAATATTTCAGATATATTAGACCATCTTGGCAAGTCTAAATACTTTTCTACAATAGATCTCGCGAACGGTTACCACCAAATTTATTTAAACGAATCAGATAGAGAGAAAACTGCATTCAGTACGTCCCTAGGTCATTTCCAGTTCAAAAGAATGCCATTTGGATTGAAGGGTGCTCCGGCGACTTTTCAACGGTGTATGAATCACATCTTAATCGGGCTAAATGGTATTAAATGTCTTGTCTATTTAGACGATGTTATCGTAACGGGCCATAATTTGAAAGACCATAATTCAAAACTAGAATCTATTTTTGAATGTTTTAAAATAAACAATCTAAAGGTTAATTTAGGAAAGTGTCAATTTCTGTCAAAGGAAATCGTTTATCTTGGACATCAGGTAACCGAAAATGGGATTAAACCTGACCCATCGAAAACCGATGTCATTCAAAATTATACGCAACCAGAAAATCAAAAACAAATTAAAGCATTTTTGGGACTATCAGGATATTACAGACGGTTCATTAATAAATATTCCGAAATTGCCAAACCTTTAACCAATCTTCTAAGAAAGGGGCAACCGTTCATTTGGGATGTTTTTTGTGAGGAATCGTTTTCGAAGTTGAAAAATGCATTAATAAATCCTCCCATATTGCAGTACCCCGATTTTGCAAACCCATTTATAATAACATCCGATGCAAGCGACAATGCTGTTGGAGCTGTGCTTTCTCAACTAAAAAATTCATTTGATTTACCAATTGCGTATGCGAGTAGAGTGCTTAACAAGGCAGAAATCAATTATCCTACAATTGAAAAGGAGCTTTTGGCGATGGTATGGGCTGTGGAGCATTTCCGTCCATATGTGTACGGTCGTCAGTTCACAATTGTAACGGACCACAAACCATTGATCTGGCTTGCTAATTTAAAAAATCCATCATCTCGATTGATGAGATGGCGTATAAGACTCGACGATTTCGATTTTAAGATTATTCATAAACCTGGAAATCAGAATCTAAACGCGAATGCACTCAGCAGAGTAAAAATTGAAAAGGATGAGCAAGAAATTCATGTAGTTACTCGATCTCAGCACATACAACAGCAAAACAATAACTCAATTAGAGAATCAACTTCAGAACTTGAGTCGAAACCGAACAATTCAAAAATTATAAAACTCACTGATGAAGCTGAAATCAATAATATCATTCAAGAGTTTCACTCAAAACCTTTAGGAGGTCATCAAGGTATATTTCGTATAGCTTCAAGAATAAAACGTTACTATCATTTTAAAAATTTATATTCCAGAATTAAGAAATTCATTCAGTCTTGTGAGCTGTGTCAGAAGAATAAATGTAACAAACTAAATAAGGTGCCTATGCAGATTACAACAACATCTTCACAGCCTTTCGAAAAAATCTTCTTGGACATCGTCGGTCCCCTTCCTATAACTCATCTTGACAACAAATACATTTTAACAATTCAAGATGATTTGACAAAATTCTCAATGGCATACCCGATAGACAACCAAGAGGCAGAAACAATAGCACGAGTATTCGTTGAAAAAATTATTGAAGATTCAATTGCTTCTAATCTATTACTGATTTGATTGGACCATGATTTTCCGCTGCCACCAATTTTTTGTTATAATTTATCTGGAAATTTCTTATGGCTTTTAGAAAAACACAAATTGATTGATGTAACTTTTATCATTAATTTTTTATTTATTTCACGTTTATCGCTCGAAATTCAACTGCCTCTTTTACATCACATCTCTTATATATATAACATTTGAATTCACTTGTAGTCTTCTACTACTACTAACATTAAGTAAATAAAAGTATATAAGGTAATAAAAATATTAATAATTTCAAATATGCATTTATGATATATATTGGGATTGATTTATGTATAAAGAATTACACAGAGTACCACTGTTAATACAATGGTACAGTGTGCCATTGATAATACACAACAGTAATGATTTGTTGCAAATTCTGCGCAATAAAATAAAACAATATCATCATTATTCATTATCAAATACCAAATCAACAACATATTAATACATTCGCGAACTATTCAATGGCCAATTAGTAAAATAAAGAACCTTACATTTTCTATTTCGTTTGATGAACGATAAAATTCGTTTTTTTTTAAACTCGCTCACTTCAATATTAACATATTTTTTTTTTGTGAACGAAAAAAACAAAAGGAAAATTAAAATTTGTTACATGAGGAATTTATGTGAATAGAAACCATAGACATACAAAAAGATAGACCTGAAACAAATGCACACAATAACAAATTCACATAGGAAATTTTGTCCTTTTCGTGTAAGCAGTTGGAGAGAGAGGATAATATATCTATTATGTTCTATGCTCTTTCTTTTTTGTAAACAAACCATTTAGTTTTTGTTGTGGTTTTGCGCAGTTTCGCAAAAATTAAAAATTATCAAATAAAACAAAACAATTTCAAAAAGTGTATACATAAAACATATAATTAATTATTATTTGTGGAAAACTATTAAAAAAAATTTTTGAAAAATGAAGTGTTATCAGAAAATGTCATAATAATATTTGCAACAAATTACCGGGAATTTCATTTCATCGAGAAGTTTTATTCTGGTTTACATAAAACGAAATTAAAATTGTGATATAAACATTGTAATTTGTGATAAAAAAGTGCACTTTTAATTTAAATTTATTACATAATTATAAAAAAAAACAAATTTTGTTGTTGTTGGATTGTTTGGAAAGGTACGATTTGTAAACAAATTTATCGTTTTTTTTTTTTTACCAGGTCCGGTAGTTTTTTTAATAATAAAATTAATTTTATTAACAAATTTTAACTAAATAATAACTATCCGTGTATCAGCAACTAAAATAAAAACATTTTTTAAACTTTAATTGTTTTATTTTAAGCAACCCGTATGTAATTTTTTATGCATTAAATAACCTTTTAACCTCAGCAAGGACAGTAAATTTGTATACGTATTATGGGCAGTATATACAAATGTAAATATTTTTTCCCTTTGTATTTCGTATAGAAAAATGTTGAGATTAACCTGTTTTGAACTAAAACTTAGGTATTTTTGTGTGGTTAAGGACATATCTTGCTATTAAAATTAGTTTTATTGCCTACACACTGTTCTGTTCACAATGTTTTTATATTTTTAATTGGAAAAAATCAAATTGTATGCTGTTAAATTTTTTCAAAGCGTAAAAATAATTAGTGTGAAATTTTAAGTTATTAAAAGTAAACATTATTAAAAGTGTTTGTGATAATTATAAAAAACGACAAAGTTAAAAGTTTCGAGAGATATTTATTTGTTCAGTAAGTATTAAATATTTTTTTTGTTGATGAATAATTATAAAATAATACACTAGTTACAATAAAAATTTTGGAAAAATTAAATATTTCGGTCAAAACTACCCAACCTTCTGCATTCTTTAACATAAAATGAGGGGAATTAAATTTGTTATAGGCCTAAAGAAAGAAAAATTAAATTATTTTTTTGTTAAGTGTAATTAATTGCAATAAATGTAAAAAATGGGTTTACTCCAAAATTTAGTTTTTGACTTATTTTAGAAAAAGTCAAATATATTAAGAGTGTTAGTAATTGTGTGTGTTTTTTATGTATAAATAAAAAAATATATCTTGAAGGTCATGAATGTTTTTGCATTACAGATCACTACCATCAAAAGCTCAAGTTCCTTGCCGATTCCGGCATATTCATTTGATCGACAAAGTAGATAGAAAAACAAGTGTAAAAAAAATCACGAAAGAAATTATTGCATTATGGGAAGAAACGAATATTTCGACTATGGCGATCACAAAATTGTGTTTAAATTTAAAAAAAACTGTATGAACAGTACAATAAATTAAAGAAACATAGATTGAGAGATTGCTGTGCTCAGAAAAAAACAAAGAAGATTTCAAACACGATTCCAATAAACTGTTTGATGTTGCTAGCTAGAGCAAATGCACTAGAATTGATTGGCGAAGCGTCAAACGATTTATTAAGCATGTCCTAGTGGGTTAGGAAAAATATATGAATCATCAGAAGAATCTACTGAAACCGATTATACATCTTTATCAGAATATAAACCACCCGAAAAATATTACTGTTATAACTAATATTATAAAACAAACTTAAATTATTATGTAACTTTTTTAATAAACTATGTAAAAATATATAAAAATGGTAGTTTTAATATCTGATTTATATTTTAAGCCATTTGAAAGAAATTGCAATGTAATGTGCAATATCGTTTAAAAGGTTATTTAATTCATCAAAAAATGTATTAATTATAAAATTTACAGAAAAATAAAAAATTAATACACCAACTTCAGACTCCATTCACAAAAGTTACGAAAAACTGCGTTCAATCGAAAATTCTTGTTTTAGAAAATGATTTGTATTTTTTGATCCACGTAAGATATCCAAGAGTGTAATATCACGTTTGAAAGCAAAACACTCAAATGTTACAATTGGCCTAAATTAGGCTTATGTGAAACATCATAATGAAATTATATCATTTGCCCTTGCTATGGCTACTTATAAATTTCGTCCATCTAGAAGAGTTTCCAGCAGTGTGAATTGATCTTACGGATATGCTGGCTAAGTGAACGCCGCTTGTATGATATATGAAAAATCCTGGGTTCTTGATAATCCTCTTGACATCCACGAATTTCGCCTGTACAGACTTGGGAAAATGTACGGTTTTGCTATATTTGCGCTTCTATGAACTTGAAATTCTTCTATTAACTGAAAATTTCATCCATATTTAATGAAAAAAAATTTTTTTTTATGATTTTGGAAATATTCGGGTATCTGGATTGCTAGTCTACGACAAAATTAGATCCGCAATACTTTGTATATCAGGCTCTAAGTCTGTCTTGATGGGCAGATCATTGGGAGGAATTTTCGAATAGCTTGCGTTCAAGAGTTTAGTAAAGCAAAATTCACACTGCTGGAATCTCTTCTACACGGACGAAATTTATCATTAGCCATAGCAAGGCAAATGATATAATTTCATTATGAAGCTTCACATTGGAAGCGATTAATGAACCTGAGACTCGGAGTAAGTGTGTATGCAATTTGTTTTTCGCAAGTGAAATGAATTTTTACATATACTTATATAACTGAGTCTAAGGAGTTCAGAGATGCGTCTAAAGAATTCTTGGTGTACTTTACTGATAGGGTCATTCACTAAGATCATTTAACCTCAAAGTCACAAGTTTAATACTTTTTATCATTTTTTTTATCTACTTTTGTAACTGGGACACCTCCCTGTGGTGAAGGCGGGGAACGGATCCTTCCGGCTAAGTTCCCAGGTGAGGGACAATGCCTTCATGGCAAAGGTTGGTAAACTAAGTTTACGATGCATACCCCAGTATCGGCGGCTGGTCGGGGTGGGAAAGCGGGCCCACAGGCGTCGACATCATGCGACCATAGCTCTTCATTGGTTGGTGACTTGGCCTCTAGAGAGTTTAGGGCTACAAAAAAAACTCACGTTTGTGTTCAGGATACCGATGTTTTCTGTTACGTATATGGTAATTTTGAAATTGACTTATACTTGACGAAGATAAACCATGGGTTCCTAAAATGATTTGCTGGCCTTGTCTCACTATGATGAGCCGGTATAAAAATAGCAAAAATAAACAGGATCTTAAATTCATTGTTCCTACAATATGGCAAAGACCCAAATCAAAACAAAACTGTTATTTTTGCAAAATAGAAGTGAACGGTTTTAACTCTAAAAATAAGTCTAAAATAAAATATCCAGACATATTTTTAGTTACAAGTCCAATTGTTTCCGCAAAATCGAGTAACAACATGAACAGCACAAATTCTTCGACAGTAGATGATGATGACAAAATGGAAATTGATAGCCAGACAGAAAGTTCCATGGAAGTTGATAACGGTGAAGTGGAGGAAATCGAAGAATTAGATTCTGATTCTGAAACCTGTGATTCAGAAGATAGTGATGGGGAATACAACAGTAACCGACGAAGTAAAGGTCCACAACTTTTTGATTCATTAAATAAGCACACCAAAAAACGTAGAATGAGATATTTATTTTGAATTTTTATATGATGTGAAAATTTGACCATTTGGTGGGGTGCAAGGGTGTGCTGGGGCGAAATCTAAGGGTGATAGGTCAGTTCTGACCTGAGATTCGTTTTTAGTACACCGAAAAACGTACCAGAAGGTACTTCGCCTATCTGTATTAGGACTTTTTTTTTTGTGTGCCTTTGTTATTTCGGGAAACAAAATTTTAAAAAACAAGATTTTGTCCAACAAAATTTTGGTAAACTATATTTTACACGGTAATAATTCAAAAAACAAGATTTATATTGGAAAGTAATTTCTTACTTTACTACTAAGTAAGTACAATAATGAATTTAAATATTTTATAAAAAAATGTATTGCATTAATTAGTTCATTAATTAGTAAGCTAATTTCCACTAATATGCCACTTTGAGTTTTTCGTCCGCTTAAGGATTGATGTTTGAACAAACCTCAAGATTTTTGTTACTCATAAAAAAACCGAAAGTTATCAAGCAGCAATTATCTAAATAAATTAAAATTAATTCATTGGAAAATTACAGGAATATCATTTTTATTGCTTACTGCTGCGTTGTCCGTCGCCGAGTTGACCGTCGCCGAGTTGGTCGTCGCCGAGTTGTCCGTCACCGAGGTGGTCGTCGACTGGTTGATCATGTAAAATTTGTTGTCGCCTAGTTTACCGTCGCCGAGTTGATCGTCGCCAAGTTGACCATCGCCGAGTCGTCGCCGAGATTACCCTACGTCGAGTTGTCCGACGCCGAGTTGGTCGTCGCCGAGTTGATCGTCGCCGAGTTAGTCGTCGCCGAGCTTACCGTCGCCGAGTTGACCATCGCCGAGTTGGTCGTCGCCGAGTTGGCCGCCGCCGAGTTGATAATCGCCGAGTTGGTCTCGCCGAGTTGGTCGTCGCCGAATTGACCGTTGCCGAGTTGATCGTCGGCGAGTTGACCGTCGCCGAGTTAGTTTCGTCGAGTTGACAGTATTCGGTTTTCTCAAAACGTAAATTTTTATGCGCCGTTGAATGTAACTCAAAAAGTAATCGACCGACTGAAACTTATATTTTGCGTCATTGCAATCCTAACGACTTGTTGTCTTTACAAAGCTTCAGAGCAGCTCTCTCAAATTAAGCTAATCCCATCTTAAACGTAATAATCACTAATCCGAGAAAATTTTCGGCAGAATATTTGTATTGAAATGATGACATTTCACCACACCATAAATGTATGTCCAATTTATTTGGGCAGTAGCTACTGCAATTTGTGAGCAGCATAATTTATAAAACTTTATCAAAACACCAGGAGCTCTCAAACCATATACAAAATATCGAAACAAAACATCTCCCATATAGATAAAAGCCATTAACTCCAAATCCATTATAATATATGTTTATGATAATAATGTTATGCTTAATATGTAAACTATATATGTATATAATCATAAAATAACAATAAAAATTCACATACCCACGATATGTGCCGCAACCATAAAGAGCCATTAAAAATATATTTGAAAGCCCATTCAAATTTATTATTTTCAAATTAAATGCTCATTAGTAATCATTTGAAAATGTAAAAAAGGGAAAAACTATAACATGTCAGAACACCCAGAAATATTTTTAACCATGCCACTCCTTTATTTAAACGAAAAAAAAAAACAAACAAACAATAACTTTTATGTAAGACAAAAACTGAAATAGGCATCTTAATGGGTCGTAACGTTATCAAATCAATATTTGTTTATCAGTTATGGGATAAAAATCCCATAAATATAATCAATTTTGATTCTTAAGACACGCATTTTTCCAAATTAAATTTTTAACAATATCACGTTCTGCAAATAAATATATTTGCAGAATTACAAAATCTCAAAACCTAAAAAAAATATTATTAAAATGGATTTTATCCTTTTACCCTAAATGATTATGGTTTGTCTTAATTTCCTGCTCATATGTGTGCTAGTGATTTTTATTATACTTGAAATAAAAATGTAACTCTCCAAGAAACTGAATCCTTTTTATTATGTTTAAGGATTGCCTGTTTAAGCTTGGAAACAATGGTATTGAATATTGTCGCCGTAAACTTTTCGTAATTGGGAAGAAATTTCGATATCGGCTGTGAGGTGCCAATGGGTAAGATTTTCTGAAGTACCAAAAAGGATAATATGTACAAACTTAACAATAATCGTAAACTTATTAGGTGAAGATATTGAAACGAATGTTAATGATTTTTTTATCTTCTTCGAGTTATTAGGGTGATACTGTGTAATCATTAGTGATATAAATCTGGAAAAGTATACCTACGTTCGGAATTCTATAAACATATTAGTTTGCATTTTGATTATTTTACAAAAAAAGGTATAATACCTGTTTCTAATTTATCTATTGATGTGAAAACATTTTTAGGCCAAAAAAGGAACGGAAAATCCGGTACGACCGAAATTACAAATTATATATGAGAAAAACAACACAAACTGCACCGAACTTGCATACACCATTAAAGAAATTGAAATGCATACGCAAGTTGATGTGGTTTATAGAGACTTTGCGAAACCCTTTGACTCCATCAGTCATTGTAAAACGTTGGAACAGTTATACAGATTCGGTTTTTCTAAACAGTTTGTTGCGTTGATTTAAATTATATTTGGGCAATCGCATTCAATATATTTAGCTAGTAATAGAAAATGCCCCGGGCCACCGGGCCGCCCCTTTAAGCTCCGGAGGTCCCGGGTTCGATTCCCGGCGGGTGATGAAAAAATCACGGCTGGTTTAATGTAAGGATCAATGAACTAATCACTCATTATCCGTTGTAAAAATGATTACGAAACTTCACTATGAAGCGGCCAAATCCCTCCATGGGATGTAGCGCCAGCAAAAAAAAAAAAAAAAATAGAAAATCAGGGGTACCGCATATCAACGACATTACTGAAGTAATACAGCATTCTAAGGTATTAATGTTTGCAGATGATCTCAAGATCTTTAAAACAGTAGAAAACTTCGGCGATACCCATAAGCTACAAGAGGACATCGGCAATCTATTGAAATTGTGTGGGTCAAACCGCATCAGCCTCAACATTAAGAGTTTATCGTTCCATCGGCAAGTTAACCCTGTTATACGAGTACAACAATATCAACCTAATGGCATACTTTTACAAAAAGTATTCGAGATTAGAAACCTAGGGGTTACTTTCCTTGAAAACATGTGCTTTACTGAGCATATTAAGCAATACGTTGCTAGAGCCAATTTCATGCTTGGTTTTATTAAGCGTTGGACTTGGGATATTTATGACCTCGAGACAATCAAGATCCTGTATTAAGCCTACGTCAAATCTCAACTTGAATACGCTGTCAACGTCTGGTGTCCTTTTTACGACAAACCTATCCGAAAAATCAGTGTTCAAAAAAGTTTATTCGGTGTATAACGTGGAAAGAAGAATGGGATTACGACCATGACATACCGCACCACGTTAACCTGAAGCGATTGCCGTCATATGCTACTGGTGTAAAACCTATCAAATGACAACATTGGCAAATAGACAAGAGCTTTTAAAGTGTTCGTTTGTTGGAAATATTTTACTTGATCAAATCGATGCACCATCCATACTGGAATCAATTAAAATAAAGACTCCGAGTAGGAATTTAAGAGATCATGAGTTCCTTCATCTGAATAAACACAGAACAAACTACGGTGACAAATGACAATGAACTGGTAAACATAATGTCGAAGATTTTTAATAAAATTGAGCATCTGTTCGACTTTTACTTAAATAAAGACAGCTTTAAACGTATGCTCCAACCTGAAAATATTTTTATGTCAATTTCAATTTTTTTAATTTTAATATTGTTATAAATTCAAGTCAAATTTGTAAACGTTTCTCTTGTATAAATTAATAAATAAAATACGCCGCATGTAGTTTTTTAAATGTGTCCTCGCTAAATTCACATTTTCCTTTTGGGACGCTCGTCTCATTAAAATGGAAAAACACAAAAATTATGCGCGTATAATGCAATGACTCAAAAAAACGGAATGGAAATACATTTGAACAAAGAGAAAGTACACGCATACTTCAAATATTAAATATTTTACATCTCAAGCCACATTTTGTTACCTTCTGTGTCGTAAAACTCCGAAGTATTACTACTGGGAGTATCAAAGAGGGTAAAAAATTCATATAGAAAATATTTCTTTTGGAAAACAAATTTCTCCTGCGGATTGAAAAATTTTCATTTCGCGTTGTAATACTCTCCAAGATTTTTTTTATGCAGAAATTTATGAAAATAAATTAAATTTATTGAAAAGGTAAATGCCAGTTTCTTTTGTTTATTCGTTTTCAAATAAATATAATAAATGCATATAATTGAAAATAATTGACCATAAATTAATTGAGGAGGTTCAAAAACCGAGAAGGAAGATGCTTTACCTGTTGAAGCACAAACTATTTGGGGCAATCATTTGCGGAAAGGCATTTGGGGGAAAGTTGCCAATACATTGAATATTGAGACAAGTTGGTGTATGCCTCGCTGGAAAAATTTAAGGGTGAGGCACAGAAGGCTGGTAAGCCCAACACAGAAGAGTGGCAGTGCTAGTACAACGAAAAATCGAGACACTGCATTTCGATTGCCAGAATTAGAATTCTTGCAGCAAAATATCGACCAAGAGGAACCACAAAGCAGCTACAACCCGAATCCAACTCTGTCCAATTCTGAGGCTAAAACAGTTAAAAAGATGAATGGTTGGAAGAGCAGCGAACGTTAATAAGGGACGAGAGGGAAAAAGAAGAAAAGGAACGATTGAGAAGGAGCACCGTGATAAACATAAAAGTTTTATTTTGTATTTCCTCGAAAGGCCGATTTTTTATGGTGGAATGCCATCAAATCTAGGTATATAATTTAATATTTTCATATCAAATTAAATAATTTCAATATAAAATTCGCGCTGTTTTTCAAATGGAATCTAAGCCTTATGCTATAAGCTTTTATGCTACCTTAAGGAATACATATTTAGCGTATACAAAATAAAAACACGATACTAATCCATATAAGTATGTACATATTAGTTTATAATTTTGTTTTAATTAATCAATTTAGTTTAATATAATTTAGTTTTATTTTATTAATTAATATGTATTACAAAAATGTATTTATTATTTTTTTAATTCACCACCATTTTGTGGTATTTTTAATTACCGCGAGAGTTGGGCGGCATGTCGCCGTATTAAAATTCGAGAGCAGACTGATTTTTAATTTAAATTAATTTTGTTTTGTGTACGTATAATATTCGTCGTGATGTCACCAAAGGGGAAAACGACCCAATGCACAAGTGATATTTATGTGATTTTCGATTGACCAAAAAAAATTACACTGACAGCTACACCAGTGCAATTTCGATTACTCTAGTTTTTTAGGTAGTTTTACCCCTCTTTTTTTGCACCAACAAACAGTACTGTCATTTTGCTGTCATTTCGTATTTGACAAATGTAAATTGTGGATAATATTCATTTGTGATCTTTCATTTTCATTATTATTAAATATTTGTGATTAAAATATTTTTATTATTAAAAGATAAAATGCGTTTTTAATTGTTTGCTCTTTATAAATTATTGTTGTACTTAATTTATTTACTCCAAAATAACTAGGCCCTTGTTCATTTCCATATATTTTTGGTATCATCAATACAAACAAAGGTTCTATTAAATATATTTACGTTTGGATTAAAAACCCATAGTTTATGCAGAAAATATAAACATTTTTGATAGTAATGCAAAAATATCCTAATTTTAATACATAATGTTTTCATCAAACACTATTTTGACAGAAAACAAAAATAAATAATACGCATAAACAGTGTAATTCGGTTGTATTGTTCGATTGACGCTGAAATCGAGGTTGCACTTTCAAAGAGGGGTAGAAAATCAATCGAAAACGACATTAAAGTGAATGTGTCGACAACGTGGAGCGGTGTGAAAAGTTTGTAGTGGTGATTGGGTGAGCTCAGACGCTAATGTATGTAGTTGAAACATTGTAGACGGAGAACGAATGAGTGAGCCGTTTGTAACAACCGCTTGTGGTTGTTATGGTGTAATTAATTTAAATCTGTACCCTCCAAACATAACGTACCAGAAACGTAACGTTTACGAAGGCTAGCTAGTACTAAAGTTTTCGTAAACGTAACGTATTTGTGTAACGAAAGTATTACCTAAACGAAACATTTGTCACAAGAGAAATGAAACAAATAAATAACGGTTTGTCTTCGCTTAAGTGTGACATAAATGAACGTTTTTTATGTAACATTGACGAATCGCAAATACGTGCCATATATAATGCGTAATTGTGATTCGAAAACGTTTCACTGAAACTGTTCAAATGTGTCATACCTAAGTGTTTCATAAACGGTCGATTTCGTACGAATTCAAATTATTGTTTTCAATTATTTTGTTTAAATTAAAAAAAAAAAATTAGTTTGATTAACTATTGTGTTTTATTAAATTATTGTTTTTTTTAAATAATCCCTCAATGTAGGTGTATTCAGGTATGTACTTATATATTTAATGTAAAAACCTTTTAATATGTTCTATTTAATAGATATAAATTTAATTTGAAAATATAATTTAATTCATTTATTTAAAAAACTAATTCATATATTTATATTTATTTCAGTACAGTAAAATTAATAAAATCAACCAAGCATTCTTTTGCATGAAACTAATTTTTGGTTTCTTGTTTCCTTCTTTGACGGTCTTTGGCATACTGAAACCATTTCTTGATAATAGTTTCAATATCACCAACTCTGGGATTAAATTTTTTAATTGTTTCCTCTGAAAATAAATAACATATAGTTTTTATAATAATTGATCATAATTGTTGCAATAAATGTAATCATAACCTTTCAGTACCCAATTATTTTTATATCCGACAATTTTTGGATTTTTCTGACACTTTGCTGATTTCATCACCGACTTTTTTCCGAAATAATGTCCGACTTATTCTAAGATTTACTATGAAAGTTGGCCACAAAAATCGGAAAATGATGACAAAAAAAGTGAGGTTGTCGCCCAAAAAAATGGGCGGGGCTTATAATATAAATTTTGGCGGGGAAATTTCACTTTTCCATACATACATACATACATAATATGTGCATACAGATTTAAAATAAAAATATTTTTGATTTATAAATTTTATTAGGAATTTTTTATTTTTATTTTTTATTCATGTTTTTCATATAGGTACATATTATAATTTACAATTTTTCAATTTATTTAAAAGTAAAATAAAAAAATTAATTTAAACCACCAAACACAGCTGCTCCGAAGCCGAACACAAAAAATGTCGCTGTGAATTTTCCAAAATATTCTCCCAATTATACATCTGATTTAAGCGCTACATCTATAAAAACAAATTGATTTTATTTAATTAATAATTTGAAAACACAAAAATAAAAATTCTACATACTTAAGGCCAGTTTACACCTCTCGTGAACATGAACGTGAACAAAACATTTTTTGTTGATAAATCTGAAATTACTTGATTTTTTTCATTAAAACTGATTGGAATAAACTTGAAATAAAATTACGTATCGAATAATTATGAAAATTATGAATAAAATGTCATTATAACAATATTTTTTTCAATTCCCCGATGAAATGTCTGTGAACAAAATGAAATCATCGGGGAATTGAAAAAAATATTGTTATAATGACATTTTATTCATAATTTTAATAATTATTCGATACGTAATTTTATTTCAAGTTTATCAATCAGTTTTAATGAAAAAAATCAAGTAATTTCAGATTTATCAACAAAAAATGTTTTGTTCACGTTCATGTTCATGAGAGGTGTAAACTGAGCTTAAGAAATAATATCACAACACAATAAAAAATAAAATTTAAGCAAACTTACAAAAATAAAAGAAAAATTTAATTATAAAACAAAACAACCATAATGGCGTGCGTCTCACACAAAACTAAAGTTGTAAAATTTGTAAACACAAAATAAAAAAGTACATACCAACGCCAGCATCTTTGCTGTGTTAAAAGTTGGAATTTGGAAACCCAACCCAATTTCATCATTTTCCGATTTTTTGTACCAATATGCTGAAAAAAAATTCATGTTTTCAGCTTTGTTATACTTGGGTAATGCCATAATGGAATAAGATTTGACGGCAATATTCCCCTGCTGCCCGTGCCACGAAAATTGTGAAGCTGTGGAATCTGTGATTATGCTTTTAAGGCACCTCCGGACAAATTTCTCCATTCCTTGATCATTGATGGTTCTGAAATGCTTCATCTGAAATTTAAAAATATGGTAAGCATTTTCTATAAAATAGTTAATTGTGGAAGTGTTACCAAATATATTTTCGTTTGACTGTCGTTCTTAACATCACTTTCCAGCTTATTGAATGATTCGATGGAATCCGCAGGGATGTCTAGCATTGTTCCATTATCGTCGAAAGTCGCTTGGCAAGTACATTTATCTTTATGTTCTTTAAATTCCGATCTTAATAATTTAATTTCCCTTAGTGTAGCTTGCATAATCATCATAATATTTTCCTCAAATTGATTGCTTGATGGGGCTGACGATTGATGGCATGGGCTGCCGGAAACCGGATTATTTACTGTTGGTTGGCGTGGTGAATTTTTGGATGGTCTTGCAATATTATTAGTAGTGGATGTCCTATTTTTGTCATACGGAAGGTACATGATTTTTTTTAACGCTGCTGGAACTTGATGTTTGTCGGTTTGTGTATTAGTTTCAGAAGTAGCTGGCGAATAATTTAATTGGGTTGAAGTTGCCGGCATCATATTTCCGTCGATTTTCAAAAATTCTTTATAATTAGCTTCGGAATCGAAACCAAAATCTTCTTCTTCTATGGAATTCATTGCTGTAAATTTAAAGATAAATATAAATATGAATTATAAGTGCTGCAATGGCATGGCACATATACGGAATATGTAGTTATTTTCAAATTTAATATTTTATTGGTTATTTCAAGAACGTCAAACGTAAGAGATTGTTCTTCCAGTTGTTCATTGGCAGTAGCGTAAATTCCCAAATGTCGCGAAGGAAATGGTTCCTCGAAAAAGTTTTCTAAGTTTAAAAGGAATTTCCCCTTAACTTTATTTTTATCATGCTCCATTATTTTAAATATTCGATTCTCTATAACACAGTAATTGTTCGGAAAACTGGAACTGACAGTGAATACTGGTCGCAACGAACATCGCTGATAACTTTTGTTCAAATTTTCCTTTTCCTTTAATCTATTGTTTATCTGCTGTAATGGCTGTGCAGCTTTTTTTATAAATTTCTTTAGTTGTTGCATATAATTTTCAAATGCAAATGCACTGAAGTTATCTAAGTGTCCATATTTTTTGCATCCTCTGCTAGGTGGAGTAGGCCATGCATATTATATGACATATGCTCTTTACCAAACGTCAAACAAAATGTCTGACAAAACACTTTGAGAAGTTCGGCAGCACATTCATTATTGTGATAACAATCATTAGGATGCGACAGAATCCTTATTGCGCAAACCAAATAAAGGAAAAGTGTAAAGAGCTTATCATCGAGTATATATTTAAAAGCAACCATTCCGGTATAGCACAAAAAGAGACGAAATTCAGCAGCTTTCCAATGCTCTAAATCGGCAAATGTTCGTTGTTTCCTTTGGAATTCTATTGGAATAGATTTTCGAAGTTCTTGGAGACGTATGTTTATGGATTCTAATTGAGCTTTCGTTAAAGAAAAATGTTGTTTACGTATCTTTATAAGACATTTCAGCATTTGCCTCATAACTCCTAATAAGACACAATGCATATAGTCTATGGGAAATTGGGAAACACATCCAAAAGTTGGTATCTTTTCTAATTCAATATTATGTCTTATATGATGTTTATGGTCGGTTTTGTTACGAAAATCAAGATTGGTTCTAAGCACATCAATCTTTCCGGGAAAACATACTTTGTGTTTGTAATACGTTCCCACTATTTTGCATTTGGTGCAAGAGTAATATCCAGAATGTGATTTAACACCTGCAAAACAAAGAATAATTTAAGCATGCAAAATTTCGTATAATAGATTATACACTTACCTAATAAATACGATCTTGCAGGGGCATCACAAATAAACGCTCGAATATTTAAAGACATTTTTTTGTTATGGTAATCAAACCCGTTTTCCATTAAATTTTTAATTTCTGTAACAAATTCCCTTAAAAAATCATCAGCACAATGTGGTTTTTTATAGCCATGAAATATTCCAATGGCAAATACCTCTTTGTGTGAAACGATTTGGCCTAGAATGGGCCATAACTGGCTTGTGCAACTCTTTGTTAAGGGCAGTCCATCTACACCAATATCAATAGTTAGAGAATCTTCTAGAAATATCGTACTGTTGAGGATATTCCGTAGCTGCTTTTCAAGGCCAATATGTAAATATTGCCCATGACCCAGTGGACTGATGCTCATAGTTTTAATTGGGGTTCTTTTTAACGTTCTGACATCCTTCGGCAGGTTAGGATGATATTTTTTAAGTATTTCGAGCAACGCATTTACGGAATCATTTGATGGATTATATTTTATACTCCATTCAGAGATTTCTTGCTCGATATTATTATCGATATTAGCATCAAGTGTTACTAAATCCTCGTCAAATTCTGAATCAGAATCTGATTCCGTTGTGTTTGAATCGACTTCAAATTCATTTTTCAAAATTATTACACTTGAATCGTCGCTTTCGTCAAGTATGTATTTATTTTTTGAAACATTATTTGAATTCGTAGTCGTAGGCGCATTACGCGAGGAATTAATATTGTTATTATTAATAAGGGAGTCGATTTCGCGACGAACGGTTCTGTACAATTTTTGCTTCGACATTTTTACAAATTATTCAATTTTCATATGTACATAATACTCACTATAAATATAATATTGTTATGGTAATTTAACCGTGTTTAATAATAATGCCTAATTATTTCACTACACTGACTTATTTTACGACAAAAATATATTAAAATTCAATAAAAAATTATACTGTGTACTTATCACCTTAAAATCACAATACAAAGTAAATGCAGGTGATTCACACTTTAATATAGACAACAATATTTTTGTTGTTGTGAGAAACAAAATGTCTTCGTATTTTTTAGTTTCTGCTACTGTCGGGGGACAGCGCTGTATTATTTTAAAAAAGTGTACGGAAATGTAACTTTTATGTTACATTTTTAACGTGTACATTTTTTTGTTGAGAGGGTAATTGCGGTTGAAAATCCAAACAACGATGCATGTGTGTCCATTGCTTTATAAAAATCTCTTCCACTATACGTCATTCTTTCTTTAACTTAATTTGTAATAGAAAATATTTTTTTTTGTGTGTAGAGTGTACCATTTATCATTATACACTTCTCCGCAATTTGGTCGGTTCGTTTTATTATTTTGTTTGATTGTATGGAATGACGTGTAGTGGTTTGGTGTGATGCTTCGTTTGTGTTATTTTGTTAGCGCGTGGATTTTACATGCAAATCGAATATTCCAGAGATGTGATTAAGTAGTATGGGTGCGTGTGAGTCGATTTTGGGTGGTTTTTTTTCCTATGATAGTAATGTCGATTTCGATTCACCTTTTACCAAATCTTTAAAAGATCACTCTCTACTGCTGGTGAATCGAACAGTTATGCTCCTTAATATATATGTGTGTGTATGACGTTTGTATAAACATAACCTATAATTTTTATTAAATCCATATTTGTATATTAATTAAACACAAATTAATTCTTTAATATAAAATATTTATATAAAAATAAACAGAAACACAAAAAAAAAACAAAAAACACAAATGACGCTTTCAATAAACTCAAATCGAATAAAATGTCATTCATAATGACAGTTCTATTTGTGTTTGTGTTTGTAAATCTGCCAAAAAATCGAGATTCGTAAAACAACAACAATTTTGCTCGACCGAGCGTTTTTCTTGATGAATCGAACAGTTTGACAGCAGAAAGAGCAAGCAGACTTGCTCTTTTTTGGTGAATCGAAAACCACATAAATAATTTTTGGGTGGGGGAAAATTTTTGTACGGTCGGATATTTTTTTTTTTATTATTAGTTAGTCTAGTTTTTGTTTTCGTGACATTAAGTCTAGTTTTGAATTTAAGTAAAAATAAGTCAAGTTTGAATTTTGAAAAAGTTAAGTTTGATAGTGTTGATAAAATGTAATCAATTAATTTTCTGTATCGATTAGAGATGATGTTTTGTGTTAATAAATAATAACGTGGAGTTTAGATAAAAAAAAAAAAAAAACTTTAATGAACACGATAATAATAACTAAAATAAATTAAAAAAAATTGATAGTTGAAGTTTACTGGCTAATCATGCTATTATTGGTTAGATTTTGTGAAAGAAAAAAAAAATTGTAAATCCATAATTTATGTCTAAGAATATTATAAACATTATCATAGAATTTAATTTCACTAATGTGTGTAAATTAAATGACAGTGGCCATAACTAGTGTTTAACTATCTCGCTATATTTTTTTTTTTTTTGTATGTAATGCGAGTGGCTGAGTAATATTTTTTATATGAACAAAAATATAAAAGAATTATAAAAAAACAATATTTATATATATATGTAATATGTAATAAAGTATAGTAAAGTGTTTACTAATAAATAATAATCATATAATTGTGTTTCAAATTGACATGGGACAGTGAAAATAAAGAGAAGCCAAAAACTATTTTGTGCCTGTTATTAGTCATTGAGTTGGGAATGATTCCTACATTGCGGTGCATCCGTTTGTTTTCTGTGGTTTGGTGATTTCTTTTGAGTTTGTTACGAGCATATTAATTGACACACGTAATTGCTAACGGTGGTGTTCAATTTGCTGAAATTTTTGGGTTTGTGGCAGCAACTCTGCCTAACAGAGTGGGGTTCGTGCGTGAGGGGGCTGCTGCGACTGTATCCTGCGTCGGCGCTGTTTTTAGTGGTCGGACGGGCCTACAATTTTTTTGTTGAGAATCAGGTAAGGTGACGAAGGGAAAAATATATAAGAACCCTAAGTCACCGCGTGGATTTTTTTTTTTCTAAATTATTGTTGTAATCCAAAATTGACTTGGGTTTGTGTTTTATTATTATATTTTTTTATTAAATTTTGTAAAATTTTTGCGGGTTTACAGGTTTCGGGTGGCGTCACGTACGACGCACCCAAATCGATTCACACCACATTTTTTCTTTCAATTTCATTTTCCGTTTTTTATTTAGGCTCAGTTTCTCGAGCATTAACGGTTTTGTTTTAGTTTTCTTACATTTCATTTTTTCTCGTTCGATTCAGTTTCATGCGCAATTACAGTTTGTCCTCCAAGATAATATTCAATAGTGTCATGTGCGTGTAAATTTTTAGAGTGATCGCGTGTGGGGATGGGTGGCCTCATGCTGACCTAGGCCTTGACTGAGGTCGCCGGAGTGGCACCGGCGTCCTTGTCGAGCGCACTCCAAATTTATGATTATATACCACTGTGGTCGTGGCAAGGTAGGATAGTTTTTCTAGTCCCATTCGTTTTATCTCTATGCGGTTTTCAACCATAGAAATATGTCTGGTAACCCCCACGCCTAGCGGCGAGCTAAAGCCAGCACTATACCGCAACCAGACCGCTATTTCTATGTTCTGTTAACACAATCCCTTTTGGGGGATTGTGTTACACGTTACAGGACTCTGCCTTAAGTGATTTCCCTCCCCCCCCCCCTTCGAAACGTGATTGGTATCGGTCTGTCTGTGTTTCAGATGTGCTGAATAGAGGTGGCGATCGCTCAATTGAAATGATCCATCCGCTGGACATTAACTGAGGTGATGTGCCGAGACAGGGTAAAAGGGAGGTGATGTGATCGGTGTTGTGTTGTCGGTCGATGCCTGCATCAGTAGCGGTGAAGGAAGATGTTCGTCGAGACTCACCTGATAGTATGGGAGCAAGAGGCGTTGACTAAATATCGGTGGGTACCTTTTATCATTCTTCACTGAAATATGCTGTGTTGCGGACAGAGCTGAATTAAGGTGTCTGTGATGCAGGCGAGTGAATGTGTGGTTTGCGCCGCACTAAGCAGGTGGGCAGCGGTGAAAGAAAGCGTCAAAGCATACACCAGATAGGTTGGGAGCAGCGGCTTCGACCAATATCTGATGTCCACCTGTAGTCTTCCCTCACTGTCCACCGTACCAGGACGACACATGACTGGCGCATTGACCGAGTTTCCATGTCATGTCAAAGCTGTGACATGGCCAGACCAGAAAATGAATTCTGAAGTCTGGGGTCAGCTTTGGGGCCTGTCAAGAGGTGTTGGCAGTGGCCGCTTTGAGACCAGTCTCTGAGTCGACCGTGGCCAGTTGAGGGTGGGACAGCTGAAGTGAGTCTCGATTGTGTCCCAGTGACATAGAAAGTTATACGGCGGCAGTCGAAGGAGTTTGGACTGTGGCCGTATAAACAGCGGTGGGGAGTGCGGTTGGGGATGGCTGGGTGGACGTTTTGACGTACGTCATTTTATATGAAGAAAGGGGAGAACGACCCAATGCACAAGTGCTATTTATTGTATAGTGAATGTGCAGATTGCGTGGAGTGGTGTGGAAACGTTGTAGTGGTGATTGGGTGAACTCAGACTCCAATATATGTATGTACCAGAGAACGGAACAAGCGAAATCGAGTCTAATCGAAACAACATAATAAGTTTTTTGTTTCTGTTTGATTTTTCAAAAATTGAAAAACATTTTGTTTGATTTTGTTCGTTTTTGAATTTACTCGTTTTATTTTGTTTTTCGTACTGCTTGCTTGTAAACATTTTTCGAAAAATTTGCTTGCAAAATATCAAACAAACTCGATCTTACTTGTAAATATTGGCATATAAAATTAAATTTTTGATGTTTACTTTAAGGTTTTAAGGTAACATTTAGTGATTTTCTGCTAATATAGCAATTGAATAATGTAAACAAAAACCAAACGGCACATTGGTTAAAGCTATAGCGTTTAGTTCGTGAAGTGCCGTGCTTAAATTTCGAAAGTGATGAAAAAGGAATATTTTATGTAGTAAAGCGAAAAAAAATATAAGACTTTTTGTAAGGCCGATTCTAACTTCTAAAATTTTATGTTTTGATATTTTTATTTTTAGTTTTTTACTACAAATCCATAAAGGAAGCAGATACGTTGTCATTCCAGAATCTGACTCAATAGCTTATAAGGAACCTTTTTTAATAAATTAATGTGGGATTTGTTTCGTGTTTAAGACAGAAATGTAAACATTATCGTATGACACCCAATCTTCCTGATACCTTAACAAAATGCATTCTGCAGAGGATATATTTACTAACCCAATTATATCTCGGACTAACATTACCAAATTAAACTGAATTGTAACGTACACCACGTGTGCTCTTTTCAGTTTTCACGCATTTGGTATACTACACGTAGAAGGTACCCGAAATTCTATTTTTTTTTTTTTTAATTTGGCATGGTTGAAGGTTTTTAAGCTATAACAGGCCACAAAATTCATTAAGCAGGTTAAGAAGTAGTTCACTGTAATTATTTTATGGGATGTTTCCTTTAATAATTTTAAGCAAACTAATGATCCATTTTCAATATCTATACTGAAGTACAGTGCGCCAAAGAAAATTTGTTCGAGATGATACCTAGATTCATATTTTACTTAATACTAGCTATTAAACTATTTAACGTAAATCAAATGTCTTTAGTTTAAGTTCTAGGATTTACTAACACCTTTATTTTGTTGATAATAAACTGGCATATTGAAGACTCTTTCAAGATTAATTTTTTAATTTCGTTCGTTCTCCTACCCCATACAAAGAAATTCAAAATAGTGCCGATTATAATAATTGCTTGCTTGTTGTAATTATCATCAATCCAGTCTTTACTTTAGAGATCGAAATGACTTGCTTATGTCGGTGCTTTTGGAATATCCTCAAGAAGAATAGTAAGGCCATAGGAAGCCTGAATGATCAAATTAATTCGCAGTTACACCATCACAGAATATAATATTCTCAACAAACTTTTGTTGGAACTATGTTGGTTTTTTAACACGTTTGTCTGATGCTGAATGATGAATCGTTTCTAACCAACAGCACGAAGTTCTCGCTATAATTGAATGCAGCTGTTAAATAAGGCTACTAGGTTATGTCTACTGTAACGAACTTTGACAATGTTGCATTTAATGATTTTATTTATTGCCAATTGTTAAATTTTTGGAAAAAACGAAAATTAGAAAAAACATTTTAAAGGTAGTGGTTTTTCTTTGTTATAAAAAACCAAACGATTTAAGTAAAATATTCGTAAAGTTGAGAACAAGCTTTCGAGAATTTTTCCAATTAGCTGCGGTATTCAACAAGAAGATGTCTGTCGCCAATACTCTTTAATATGATCTCTGGTTTTAGAGGCTACGACGCAATTTACTTGCGGCCGTACTTTGTGTCTTAATATCTTGGAAATTCGACAAGCTGATGTTGTATAGAGTGTTGATCAGGACTGTTGTCATGTGTAGGTGTGAGAGTGAGACATTGACCATGTAAAAGCTTCTTATTATTACTATTATCAACCAAATTTAATTTATACATAATAATTAAATAATTACAAACGGGGTTGAGAGAAACTGATGACAAAGGTCATTAGTTTAATATGCATTTATGTCTCAATATGTATCGGAATGGTAAGATACTCTAAAATAAAAGTTACAACAATTTATTCAACTTGAACTACATGTGCATAATCTATACATCAAAGTCGTTCAGTTTGTCTTCTTTGACTTGTACTGAAAATGGGGGTCCTGAGACGTTTTAATAGAACCCGATTTTCCATTTATGTACATGTAAAGCAGCATATTTAAAATGAGCATTTTTTATTTCTGCCGTTCCCAGCAACGCATTTTGTATTATTTATCATTAATTTAAATCAAAAATGTGCAGCAGTGGCCGCCGAAGTGTACTCGTTTAAGTTTGGCGAAATTTAACTTAAGCGATTACCAAAGGCTCATCAAAGGCTTCATTAGCCGACGAAGAATTTTGCTTTACGCAGATATGACTTATTAGGTTGATCGTTGTTTTTGCTTAGTATTTTATTACAGCAAAGCATGAGCGAGACGCTACAAATTTTGGTATGACTTTATTTGTTTTGGTGATTTTCTCTCCAAATAACTCACATGCCTTACTTCTGCCTTTTGTTTTGGCCTCAATTTCAAAATTCATGTTATAATTTGTTGCTTATTTCTGAAGGATCCATTTTAAGGACTAAAGAATTTTCGAATGAAATTTTTTTGTTAATTGTAGGGGAGTTCCTAACTTAAATCCAGAAAATTGACAATATTTGAGTTTAAGTTATCTTAGTTCGGATAATTGTTAATTATAAACAAACTAATTAATTTCTAAATGAGCACTACAAAATCCTATACTATTTTTGTTCTAAAAAAATAAAAATGTAATACACGTTTTTTTGAAAGTAATATCGATTAAGTCGAGGTTTGAGAAGTTACAAAATTTTATTATTTTCTTTGCTTAAGGCATTGCCAAGCGCAAAACCTCCGAACGGGGTTTTAAACCGGCACTTCCAATTTTTGCTAAATTTGGTATTTCTACAACGAAAAAATTAAAAAAAAATTGAATTTTGAAAGCCGGATTATAACTTTTTAAAGTTTGTTAAAATTACATAATTTGCTTTAAAAAAAATATCTCTTTAACATTTGTCGGCCAAATTTCGATATGTGAAATTTTGTAATTTTATATTTTGATGGCATTTTCGAACTCGAACCTTTTTCAAAAACACGAAATGTTTTGCGTGTGGAAATGCGCTCAAAACTTGAGTAAAACCTTTGAGTATATACATATACTCAAAGGTAAAACCAATAAATGTCTGATCAAATATCGCTTATTTGGTTAATGTACAATGGCAATCTTTAAATTATCTCTGAAAATCGGAACATAAAATGTACATCTAAGCCTCAATTATCTTAATCACCACCATTCTAGAAAGGTAACATTTTTATTAACATTTTGATAACATTCATGCATAAGTATACTACATAATTATCTAAAATATTCAGTGATTTCAATAAATCCAAACTAACAAAAATTCAAAACGAAACAAATTCCGCACAATTTCGGAATTTCAAGAAAAATCAAAGATTGCTTGCAAGTAAACCAAAAAAATTTTCCGAGTTGGGCAACTAGATTTACTTGAAATTTTATATTTTGATTTTGCTTGTTGCAACAAAACGAAACGAGCAAAATTACTCGAAAAATATTTTTTCGTATTTTTCGTATGTTTTTGTTTTGATTTTGCTTGTGTTTGGAATAATAAATTTTTGTTTGTTTCTGATCGAAATTTTACGCTTGTTTCCGTTCTCTAGTATGTACTCCAAAGGCGATTTGTTTTTAAATGGTTGAACCGATTTTCACAAAACCTTATTTTTTTGACAGCCTGATATTTTTACTTTAAAATGACACTATTTTTATGAGAATTGGTTCAGTACTTTTTTATAATGAATTTTGAATAAAAACTCAACCAAAATTGATGATTATGAAAATAAATATTGGGGATACAATTAAAGTTACAATAAAAAATTCAACCAAAACAAAAACAATTTTATTGGTTAATAGCTACTTAGTATTGTCCCCCGTTGCGCTTAGAACGGTTCGTATGCGGTTCCCCCATTGACCTTATTAAGGTTTTGACAATGACTTGAGGAGTCGCACCACACTCCTCATCCAACGCAATCTTAAGATCGCTGATGTTAGATGGTGCCGGATTTCTGGCTCTGACCCTCCGTTTTAGTTCGTCCTATAAATGCTCAATTGGATTCACGTCTGGACTGAGGGCTGGCCACCTCATCGTCTCCAATCCAACCTCACCCATGAACTGCCGAGTGGTTCGTGTAGCGTGACACCGGGCATTGTCATGCATCAATATGAATCCCCTATATATCCTACGTAGGGCACTACATATTTCAAGAGAATGTCCTGAATATATCGTTTAGCGGTCAGACTTCCTCTACGGCCTTCACCAGGTACGAAAATAAGATCTGTTTTTCCCTCAAGCGACATGCCAGTCCACACTATGCACGAAACACCGCCGTACTAATCGCCGACTACGTCGATGCTAATAATGATGTGTTCACGAGCAAATCCGAATCGCTCTTTGCTGTGGCATGTTGTTAACTCTGGGCCACTAGAGCGCCGTCTTGGAGTGAGGTTGGCTTCCTCCAAACGTCTTCTTACTGACCAATTACTAACTGCTACATCTCGAACTTGTTTTAGCTGTTGCTGCATATCGATGCCCGTGAGATGGCGATTTCGCAGTGAAGTTAGGACGATAAATCGATCGTCCCTCTCAGATGTACACCGATACCGGCTGGTATATTTTCTCCGATTGAAGGTACCAATTTCCTAAAACATTTTGGATACTCTTGAGACAACAGATTGGCTCATGTTTAGCTGAAGAGTGACTTCTCGTTTATTTCGTGCTTTTTGCAATAATGAAACAACTTATGCGGCTTTTTCTGGAGTGGTATCCATTATTTTGAGAAAACAACGAAATAAACTGATAAGAGATGGAAAATATCGGTCAACGTGATATTTCACAGGAGATTGCATCACGCAATGATCTTCACTGAAATATCACATTTAGCTAAGATTGCTTTAATTTGAAAAGTACTGTATGGATTTCAATGATAAAGGTGTTCTTGTAAAGATAAAATACTAAGCTATCAAAAAAAAAGTTATTCCACGAAAAGCGGTTAAGCCATTTTAAAAAAATATGCCTTTTGAGGATTGAGTCAGTTTAGTTGCTCGGGAGTGTAGTTGATACATTGTAGGCGGAGAACGATTGAGTGAGCCGCTACAAATATAAGCATTATAGAAAAATATTTGGTATACCACCAAAACTGAGACCTTCACCTGAAGGAATAATGAGTTTCTATGAAAATTAAAAAAAAAAAAAAAAATTAAAAAAATTATTTTTTCATTTTAAAATTTAATTTTTTGTTTTTTTATAATTTTCATAGCAATGATATGGGTTTCCATACTTTTTTACAATGTTCTGTATTTATGATTTTTTTAAATTTTTTTTTAAATTTTCATAGCAAACCATTATTCCTTCTGGTGACCTGGCAGGTCATGGAAAATACATATTCGGACGTACAATTGATCGTTTTTTTCGAATCCGAAGTCAAAAGCAGGGGTTTCCCTATAAAAAAATTACCTTTACCTCAAAATGTCCTTGAAGATGACGGCCATTGCTCATTTTTTTTGACATACTCCGCGAGCTTATTAGGGGTTTCCATACTTTTTCCTCACCCTGTATAAGTAAAATAGGTAACCGATACTAATTGGATTTATTATATTAGGTCGTCTCTGAACTAGGGTAGCATAAGTTTATGAAGGGAATATTGAATTTGAATTAATGAGGATTACTTCTTAGTAATATCTGATTAATAAATTTAAATTTTCAGCGATATATTAATAGAAATTATGATGGGTTTAAATTAAATTAATTATTTATACTATAGCTTTCTGAGTTTTGAATGTTTTAACATTGACATGTTTAAGGGATGTGTAAGTTTATGGGTACAAATGGGAAGTGATTGGAGTTAATTGTTGTGGTGAAAGAAGGAAGTTATCAGTTAGCTGATATTCTGTTATTTGAAATTCTATTGTAGTTTTACTTTGGGAATTTTTTCAACAACATAGCCGTGTGTTTTTATGCCGTTTGGAATATGTGGTTTCAAATCAAGGTTCGTTGGGCTAAAATTATTGTAGCAAAATTTTGAAATTCTATTCTTATTTTATATTTAAGCCTAGTACGCTGTTCAAGTGAAATAAAATTTTCACTGGTCTCCAAAAATAGGAAGATAAATATGACGTGAAAATTTAGTTTGACGAGTTTCGTAAATATTTTAGTGTGGATAACTGCATGTTGTCTCTATGACAACATATTATTTTGTTGTGATTTTTTTGACAAGCGACTGAATTGTTGTGTTTTAGGTTTGTTGTAGGATTTAAAAATTGTTTTCGATTTGTGATTTAATTTGTGTTTGAATAGAACGTGTTTTTTATAATAAGAAATATATTTTGTATATACATTTATATGGTGTTTATCTTCTAAATTCCATGTAGATTTTTCGAAATTGAATTTTCGCTTTTTTGCCGAGTTTGCCGTAGACGGTTCGCTCTTATTTGATTGTTGTAAAATCACCTCCTCCTCTTCATCCTCCAACAAATATTCTAATTCAACAAATTAATAATATACAGGTAATTTAATTACAAATGAAAAGATCTTTATTTTTGTTTAATTATCCAGTTTTTTTAATTAAATTAAATATTTTAACTGAAATATAATAAAATTCACTTCGATAGTTGATTATTTTCTTATTCAAAATCAAAAAACAAAAACTCAAATGAAATTTATTAAATTAAAAAATGTATCTTCACATTTTTATCGTCCGGGAAGATAAAATTCAAGTGTACAATGTGTAGAGATAAAATAGAGAGACACCTGTATTCTAATACGAAAACTCCCATTTCGGTAGCTAAACTGCGTACCGCAAAGTGAAATTTAGCGGTGAAATTTTCATTTTGGTTTTCGCTTGCCCAAAAAAATCATGAAACGACCACAGCAAAAATATAAGTTGTGTTATCCTTATCCTTATTTAATTTTGTCTTTATTTTACTTAGAGGAAGGTTGGCGTCTGTATTTTTGAGTTCAGATTAGACTAGTGTAGCGGGAACCCGGCATCTGAGCTACTGTTCTATAAGTATGAATGTAGTTTGAATTAATGATGCTCACATTTTTAGGAATAACGAATAACTGATTAATTTGCCTTAAATTTTTAGCGGTATTAATCATCATGATCATGATGATTAATCTAATTAATTACTTTTACTATAGCAGTTTTAACAATTAAACCATGAGGATTTCCGAGTTTAATAAATTTTAGTTTATTTTGGAGAAAGTAGCATTTTTTGGAATGGTGTCTTCTGGGGCTAACCTTAAATTTATCATATGGTATGTAACACTAATCAGTAATCACATAATACTAACTATTGACTATCTAGGTGTCTGTAACCCGAGCAAAATTAAGGCTGCTATTACTGTTAGGCTAGATATATATGGTATGAGAAACTTTAAAATCCGTGCTGAATAGTTTAATGTTGTAAGACCAGGTGTTAGACAATCCAGTTGGTTATTTATTAAATCATTTAATTGGTTTTAGTTCAGAAACCCCTATGGAACCGGCCTGGATTTCGGAAACTCCAAACATCCAACAACGTGTTAATATGGTTTAGGAATTGTGTAGCATTATGCTTTCTAATTTAACGTTTCACCTAACAAAAGATTTACTGAAATTTAAGTTAAGTAGTATTCTAAATTGTAATAGCAGGCCGAGTTTTTGATTTAATTAGGCTAAATCCTATGAATGGATTAGGAAATATTTAGTGAGAATAGGCTAATTTTGATTTTGTTTCAGAGTTTCCCGCAGAATTTGATTCAGCTTCCAGAAATCTCAAGTAGTTAAAATTGTGTTGTCTGGATTTCCGTCCTTTCAATTTACAAGCACTTCAACGAGGACTTCATACCTTATATAGGAACTAATTAGCGTCTTATAATTTTCATTTTGGTTACTGGTCACATTAATTATAATTCATTACAGGACAGCGTCCAATACAGATCAAACTTCTAGAATCTTAGAGGCAGATTTACTGAAACTCTACATCTATTATAGTAGTTTGAACTAAATTGTAGTTCTGAGTAGCGACAGGGACCAGTATGGAGGAATTCGTGTGAATAAGCAACTGATTTCGATTATATTTATTAGCTTAAGTCAATTTTAAATTAATTATGATTATAATTTTCACAAGTCCCCAGGAATCTAATTCAGCAAACTAGTAAATATTATTTCAGGGTGCAATTTTAATTTTAATTTTAATAACACATAAAAGTAGATTAGAAATGTGTTGTCATTGTATTACTAACTATTGGCTATACTTAGGTATCTGTAACCGGGTCAATTTCAATTATTACTAACTAAACCTATCCAATTCCTCTTTATGTTGTATGTAACTATGTAGGGTGTTTGATGAGGCTCGGCAATCTCCGTGAGGTCCGTCAATCAATCAATTTCCGCCCAATTTTCATACTTTACATTACCATATTGTTTCCGCCAATTTAATTTATGAATTTCATACACACCCACATAAGCTTAAAATTTGTAATATTGAGCTTCGTCCAGTGTCGAATTTTCGCGACCACTTTCACACGAATTCTGAGAATAACTCGAAACTAAAAATAATCGGGATACATATCAAATATTTAGGAATATACGAGGAAATAAGTAGGACCCATACATCTGAATTGTTATATTGCTTTTTAGAATATTATGACGACGTTTTAATATATTTTTAAAGTACAGATGCAGAATTATAACACGATTTTTAACAAATTTCAAGCAATTACCTTTATGTTTCTTTTTTTACACCCTCGTTACCTTTTATACATGATACAAAGAATATTAATACAGCTCAGCTCGACAGCTGTAATTACGTTATCCGGTGGCATAAATTTTAGTACAAATTTCTTTGTTTTTTAGCACATCATTCGGTGTTATCGTGCTGCCAGCATTGATAATGGCGTATAATTTCAGTAACTTTTATGGTAATTTCGCAGCAGAAGAACTTGACGGACATAAAATTTTCTAATATTTGGTAATTTTTTCCCCTCCATACCAACTTAAAAAATGCTTAATTTTTTTTATCTCATATGAAGTTGGGATGGAGAGGAAAAAATTACCGAAAAGTTGAGATAAGTTTATGTCCCTCAAGTTCTTCTGTTGTGAAATTACCATAAAAGTTACTGAAATTATTTTTCGAGTATGCGGCATAAAAAACAAATTTTTGTCACCCGATGACTTAATTACAGCTGTCGAACATACCTTTTATTTCTTTGTATCGTACCTTTTAAAGGCGACCGTAACGACGTCTTTCTTTGGTCTTGGTTCGGTTACTGGTGAAATCGATGATCTTCGTTCGGTTGCTACTAAAATCGATGCTCTTGGTTTGTTTACTGGCGAAATCGATGATCTTCGTTCAGTTGCTACTAAAATCAATGCTCTTGGTTCGTTTACTGCTGAAATCGATGCTTTTGGCTCGCTTTCTGCTGGATCCGTTGTGAGTGATACCGTATCTAATTGTATCGCTTCTATTTGTGGATGTATACGTCGATGGCGTGCATTTTCAACTTCGGTTAGTGCTGGGCCACATATAATAATCCAGCGACCGCAATTTTTCGAAATTATCACAAAAATTATTGTCATGAAGCCAACCACAACTGCATTGAACACCAAAGTGGATGAATTCAAGTAGTCTTGAAGACGATCCGAAATGTAGGAAACAAAGTATCCCGTGGACATATATAAGTAGTAACATCCGATTGCTATTGTACGTACAGTTGGTTCAGTCTGACTATAAGCAATATATAATCCAGTAGTCGCAATTACATGTGTTCCAAATTGTACCAAAATTATAAGAATCAACAAATACGCGATTGGCGTACCAGTTGGTTTCTGTATTATCTGAAGAGTATAATTTGCCTGTGTAGTTTTCATTAAATAAATCCCACCGTATTGTAAGAATACATATGACTTATCCATGGTGTAATTAACCACGACATTGTAGTAGCCTTCTTTAACAGGCTTGCATGTGAAATTATCATTTGCCATGAATATATAACGCGCTTCGAGGTGGCTCGTTTCTTGAAATTTTATATGATAATTTAGACCCCATTGGCCATCTGCCGCCGCGACACACAATATGGGGCGACCCAATCTATCACGTCGCATGTGAAAATCATTTATCCTTAAATCAAAATTTCCTTCAAACGGAGACGATAAACATTTTACTGTTAACAGATAGAATCGTTTATGCATCAAACAAACACTGGTACTGAAATCGTGCATCACTTGAGTTGTGCTGGTTGATGATAGAGTAGCTGTGTTACAATTATTCTTTCCACTTAGGTCCCAATCTCTTCGATATAATATTGACCCGTTTAATTTAATATTGAACGAGTTCATTGTGAACGTGCAATTATCACCGCAAGATGTTACAAAATATAACTTCGCATTGTTGGCAGACGGAATTTCCAATCGATATTTTATGGTGTAGAAATTTAAATATGCGCCAATAAATACGGCAAATGTTATTAAAAGTCCCCCTAGTCCTATTGTAGTGATCGGGTTTTGTAACGGCCTATTCATATATATAGTAAAGAAATATACTATTCCAAATAAAATAATGATGACGTGGTTCTTGTACATCATATTTTCATAGTTAAATGGATACCAAAATAATTCCCGATTCATTAGTCTGGCTAGGGAGCTAAGCTCCCGAATAATTGTTTCATGACAAATCCATATAACAATAAGCGGAATAAATATGATTAGCAATCGATTCAATGATGGAATATCCAACAATATTTTAAAACCAGAGGGCCTACTCGCATCATTTGAATTACATCCACCGAACAAGATTCCGGCAATTATTTCGAATAAAATTGTTAAGATCATGGCATATGTTATACAACTAAATATGCCGCACTGACTTGACGACCAAATATGCCGAGGCATAAAAATCAGCGCACCCAATTGCCCAACAGTCTCGGTTAAATAGGTAACCAGCAAATATTTATATATATCCGTACATTTATGAGTATTATAATATTCAGCGGCGCCAAAACCAATCATTCCAATCTTGATGGTGCTGTAGAATGCAGCAATTAAGATAACTGCAGCTTTAACTAGAAAGTGGGCATACGCCAAGTAAAATATGATATTCACTATTACGCTTGCGCAGATCAATACAACAACAAATATCATTTTTTCTTTTACAATTTCACACAATATAGCCCCAAATACAAGAAATCCATACAGCCCCATTTCAAAAGCATAAGTCACAGTTTTTAGCGTAGTCGGCTTCACTTGATATTTGACGTCCAACGTAATTAGTAGGGCCGCTGCAATAAATTATTGAAGTATACGCATAAACAGGTTTCATTTATAATCGATGACACCAAAATAACGTTGATTAATTACCTTTGAAAATATGGTTACTCATTGAATGTGCAACAAGTGCACAAGCTATAGAGATCAAAGTCGATGGAGTTTTCGGTGGAACGAACTATTGTAACATAAAAAAATTAGTTTTTAGCGTTCTGGTACAACAATTAATGGAGGTACTTACGGCAGTCATTATAACAGATGCAACAGTTTTGTTGAAAAAATAATGGTTCGAATGGTAAAACAGTTGAATCTTTAATGTTACATATATGTATTTTGTTTCATTTTCGTACGGTTGCTCTGATTTTTTTTTTTTTTTTATATCGCAACATAATGAAATTTGCGGATATACTTTCTTCTGCTAAATGTACAGATATCGCCGTAAAATAGCAAAAGAAGCGCAACTTATGGTTGCTCCTTAATACTTAAAGTAAGTTTATGGGTTATTATTATTAAAATTGGTTGGAACCATCCGAGGTCCCGCACTCAATGTCACGATGGGCCCATGCTGCATACCAGTGATTCTATCCTAACTCGCGAATGCCTTAATAAACAGAAGTAGTTTAGGCCAAGGCAAGGAATACAGCTGATTATCATCAATGGATCTAGAGTCAAATAATTGCTACCTAACTCTGTTGAAAACCGAACAACTGCACACGAAGTGAATGCAATAATCATCGTTTTCAAGGCAATCCTCGCATACAGCGTCCTGAGATAGCCCCATGCGCTGAAGGTGTACCTTAAAAGAACCGTGCCCAGTAAGAGTCGCGATCAAGACTCCCAACTATTTCTTGCTGAGAGATAAAGCAAACCTAGTGGCCCTCAAATTAGGTCCACTAATAAAAAGTTTGGCGATGCGGCAGATACAAGTAGCAAGCCATTGCTGTTTTAATTCACTTACAGCGTAGCTTTCGATCGCCTTCTTAACATAACTAAATGGTAAGGAAGCAACTGGTTCGGGACCGATGAATTTAAACTCAGCCCCAGCTTTCGCTAGAGAATCAACGACATCATTGCACTCAATGCCACAATGGGTAGGAACCCACATAATCGTCACTCTATTACTAGAACAGAGAAGATGTACAAAGTATTTACAGTCCTTAACAAATTTTGACACAATCAAGGGATTATCCAAAGAATTCAGTACGGATAAGCTGTCTGTACAGAAAACAAAATTTGTATGTGTAACAGCGAGATTCAATGCCTCAATTACGCAGACGTAAGAGAAATTAGTTCCGCTTGAAAAACTGCGCAGTACCAGCCCAGGCAGCCTGAAAAATTTAAATCAAACGTATATGGCAGTACACTCCATAATCAGAACTATTATCAGAGCGATAGCCATCAGAAAAGAAGACTATCGGTTCATACCAGTTCTCAAGAAAATCGAGTGAGCTCCACTGGTCTCTCGAAGGTCGCACCACTGATTATAATTTAGAGAAATTGAATTCAAACATCAGTCTATCATTAGCCATATCAATTCCTGGTACTAATGATACGAACTCATTTAAAATTGTTCTATGGCCCACGACTGAACCAAGAGTATTCCACATTCCTATGCTCCTTAGCCGAAACACAGCAGAACATGCTGTGCTAAGAATGAAAGAATGTAGCTGTGGAAAGAATAGAATTGATTCCATGGCAAGAAGGGGAGTCGAGGCCATGGCTCTCGTAATGGCCCTACAAGCAATAATTTGCAGGCCATTAAGTTTAATGATTGAAGCCTTTAATTTAACCACTGGCCACCATACCATGGAAGCATAAGATAACATTTGTAGAACCAAGGATTTATAGATGAAAGACAGCATTTTGAAAGTTAGACCCCAGGTTTTCCCCAAGGTTCGTCCACACTGCCAAAAGATGGCAGTCGATTTTGGAAGTTTATACTCCAGGTGAAATTTCCAGGAAGGTTTCCTGTCCGGCCTCCCAAAAACTAAAGGCACAGTTAGTCCACCAATATTTCGACTCCTGGTAAATACAACCATATCAGTTTTAGAAGGGTTAACGTGAAGATCCTTTCCACCACACCACGACTCCACAATACGTAAGGCATTCTGCGTTAAGTCGGATAACACAATCAGGTACTTTCCAGCAACAGTAATAACAAGATCGTCAGTGTAGCTTTGATCAACTATAAGCCTGACTGCTGAAGTTTTCAATCATCAAAAGCCATAACAGGGGTGAGAGCATACCTCCCTGAGGACAACCTTTGGCAACTTTGACCGAGATTGAAGCATTATTCGCGCCAACCTCAACTTTGTATGGTTTAAAGGAACAAATACTCCAACGCAGAACTTCGTACGTAACTATCCGATCCGCTAAATCCCAGTCAGGAGCTTCATTGCAATTTCTATTGCATAGAGAGTGAGCAAAATCAGAATTAACGTTGGGGAAATAGGTACATTTGTATAAACCCGACTCCCGGGATTTTCATCATAAATCCCGGAAATTTTTAATTTATATTTCTCTCAAAATTTATTCATTATTTTCAGTGAAATATTTCAACATTGTTTTATTCTATTTGATTAATTTTTTACAATAAGTGAATAATTTTAAAATTTTTATGATGAACCTTGATCTGAAAATTCATCTTTATCCAATGAAAGGCTAGATATGTATTTTCTATCAAAGACGCAATAAGGAAGTTGTTTTGAAAAAAATTTGAAGACAACGCAGAAGATTTTGTGTTTTTTAATGGGACTCACACGATTTCCAAATACATCCGCAGAGGATACAGACAACATTTATGGGTTGTCAAATAATTTTACTAAACTCGTTGAGATCCAAGAGAAGCAAAGCTGTAATCGCTAAATTGTAAAAAAACATATAAGATTTGGCAAGAAGTTGGTGCAGCCAAACGGAGTATTGATGGGATTGGCGTATTGGCTACATTCTCTAAGTGGTTGTTCCATTGGTACAAAGGCGCTTCTAATGGAAGACCCAAGAAATTGGAACCATATTGGCTGTTGGGTGTTTTTTCTAGGAAGAAGAGTCCAACAATTTCTTTTCGAACTATTCGAGAGAGAGCGAGAGAGAGCGAGAGAGAGCGAGAGAGAGCGAGAGAGAGAGAGAGAGAGAGAGAGACAGAGAGAGAGAGAGAGAGAGATTAAAACGATTATCTCGGTATCGTCAGCCTTCGTTCGATTGCAGTGGATACGTTTTATATTTTTCAAACCAAGTCGTGAAGGACGCGTTGTCCCATTGCATTTGAAAATGAAACAAATTTAAGTGGCTACATCTAATGTTGGGTGTTTGGGGCCATTATGTGAAAAACCAACTTCATTTCTATGGACTTTAAAAATTCTATCGAAATCAGCAAAAAAGAAAATGTTACGTCTCTTTCAAACCACTATTGCCGAGACTATACTTACACGACTCGAAATTTGAAGACGATTTGGGGGATTTGGATTCTGATCCAGAACATTGTCCGATCATAAAACAAATTAAAGAGTAATTTAACATCGTGGGTAATTATAAACAATAAGAATCATTAGGCAAATGAATTTTAATTTTCGAATGAACGTAAACATTTATTAAAAAATGATATTTCCATATATTTTATTGACTTCCAGGATTTTTAGTTAAATTCCCGGGATCCCGAGAAACTCAGGTTTATCGCTCCCGACTCCCGGTATTTTAATAACAGTATAGGGGAGCACTCTTTAGGGCCAATTCCATCATCTCATAAAAATAATAAATACTTTCTAACTATACAAGACGATCTGATATCCATAATTCTGTAGAATTCCTCAACTAAGGTAATTAGTTCTGAAGCTTCCGTATCCTGACTCTTTGATTAAATTCCTTGATTTTATTGTGTTTTGTTGCCTGGAACTTTTCCATAATTCTGGACATGCTCATGTATTAAAGAGAGGAGATTAAATGCTTCCACGATGTTGTTGATACGTTCCCCTTCGTCATAAAAATCTGCATAATTTTCATTGATCTGTGTTATTACGTGAACCGCAACACTCAGAAGATTTTCACAAGTGAGCTTTACAATTTTCTCCAGTTGTTGATGACCATAAGATGATTGATTCTGAAAGCCTGTGCTTCTTGAGAGATGATCCACCCAATTGAACACATAGTTCAGAGGAACTATCTTGTTACGCTGTTTGAATAAATTCTTGTGGCGGTGATATTCTTTCCGGTTGACCTGGAGTATTATACGACGATGTTGAATATTGTGATTAAACTGGATTTGGTAAAACTACAACTACGTTTAAACGGTACAATTTTGCGCTGCATTTGGCATAAATTCTTTTATTTATTATTTCACGATTTAAAAACTTGTCACGTGTGAGTTTATCTCGCTGAATTATGCCTGCAGTTTCACATGGTGTCTACCCCTTGTTTATTTGTGTTTTGTCATGCGTTCAGGTGTTGACCGCAGTGTCGATAAGTTTGATTATAGAATTATCAATGTTGGATGGAAGAGATTAACTCTTCTTGTTGTGGTTTTTTGTTTGCTGTTGGTGAAACACAAGGGGATTAAAGTGATAACCATCAATGAGTGAACATCATCACATAAAATTATAAAATAAATAAAAATAACTAAATTGCACAAACCAATAAAAAGAGTTAAATGCAAACAAATTAATATATTGTTTGTGCTGTGATAAAAAAAAAACCGCCATTGATTCGGAAATTATTTACACGAAAACAAAATATATTTGTGTGTTGTGTAAAACCAAAACGGACCGCCATTGATTCGGTATGGTTAATTAAACCAATTTAAGTGCATCGCAATTTATCGGGCATCTTTAAATATTATATCAATATTTCGACCTTAAAATATATTGTGCGATTTATAACGCCATCGATGCCAGTAACGATATACATATGTATAAAAATAAGATACCAGTGGATTTACGAGGCAAACCGGCTGATGTGTTGGATACCGATAGTCAAAAATAATTTACCAATAACGTAGTCTGATTAATTGTTATTATTTGTTGATTTATTGTTCTTGGTTTTTTTTTCGAAAAATAAGAAACTTATGTTAATAAATTGTCTGTTAAAATTACGGTAAATACGAATACGATGAGCGTTTAAATTTCTTCAGGAACGTCGGGAAATGAGTATGGATGGCGTGTGTGTGGATGTAAGTATGTTCCGTTTATTTTTTTTAATGTAAGCAGCACCTAAGGTTTCCGTGGGACATCACCAATGTTACCCATCCCAGACTGCGCGATAGCCGTCACAAGCTGCAGGTTATGTTCACGGAGATATTCTGTTTGCAATAGATCACCAGGTTGTGTCTATTGTAACAAACTTTTGAGCTTTTTTCCACTAATTTTGCACTAACAGCTCCATTTCTTGTCAAATTTTTGTTGATTTTGTATGTTGACCTCGATATTTCACTGAACCACTTAAAATTTTCAATAATAAAGCAATAAAACAAAATGAAATTGCTTGAAAATGGTGAGGCACAGCAAAATTATTTTATTATTTATTATTTAGGTAACAAAATTAATTAATCATGCCTAATATACCAAAAAACTATAGGAACAGGAAAAAAGAGATATCTGATCACCAAATTAAACATCTATTATTTTGTACTAAAGGGGCAAGAATTAAAATGGGCGTGATTTAGCAGAAAAGGAATGTAAATTGGCGTTCTATATTGCTTTCATGTGTCTCATTGGTTTATTGCAGTTAAAAAGTGAAAAATCCATAAATTTCAGATTTGCAGCCCTCTGCTAGTCAAACTGTGGCTAAATTATTTCAAGGTTTGCAATTTTTTTGTCTTTTTCTCTATAAAAATCATTAGCAAAATTTCCATTAACTGTAAACATTCAATTATTTTTCACAACAAATATAATTATTTTTTATATAAAAACAAGTTTTTTCAAATTCAGAAGAACAAATCAATGCACAAGAACAAATTCAGTTTTTCACTTTTCTGAAAGGCTGTCATTTTAACTGTTAAATGTTGTTTTGACTATATTAAGATTTTTCTGGCAGTCCCATCTATCGGCCAAAATATAAACTTAGATCAATCTGACTATAACATCTAAGATAACGGTCCTTTTTTAAATTGAATTATGTACTAATTGAGGCTGAACTAATAAATTTCTAAAATGGTAGACCTCTGACGATACTGTACTTAGAACCGAAAATACAACACTTTACGTGGAAGCCAAAAATCAGATTTGAGAAATTGTCAAAATTAAAATATCGAATAACGAGACAACTGAAGGTTAAAAAAAATTAAAAAATACGTATCCGTTATTTTTTAATTGAGGGACACGAAAAAATTAAAATCTAAAGGTCGGTACGCTGCTCGAGCTAAGATAAATGCTAAACAAATCTATACAAAAACAACAGATAAATTCGCTGCTAAAATATTTGTGTAGAGATAAATTTTGACAATTTATCTGATATTTTGAGTTTGTCATTTTGAGTTTATACTTTTTTGAGTGTTGTTTGTTACATCTTCCAAAACTTATAAAAACATATTTTAAAAATCGTTTCATTTTGAGTTTATACTTTTGTGTGTTTGTTGTATCTTCTATAAAAACATATTTCAAAAATCGTATAATGGATTCAAGCGACGAGGAAAATTTAATAATTGGGGCCGCCTCTGTTGTCGTGTTGATGATGGAGGAATGTATATTGATAGTAGAAGACCGTCATGCAGAGTCAACCCATATTTGAGGAATAGGCGAAGATGCGGACGCTTTAATGCTCATGTACGTAAATAGCTCAGTTTGTTTTTATAGTACAAATAATTATAAATTTTTGCTTTTACTTTGCATAGTTCAATATTATGAGAGAAAACAAGCGTACATTTTATGAAAATTTTCATATGAGGCCTGCCGAATTTGATAAACTCTTTGATATGGTGGAACCACTATTGCTACCAAAAGTTCGGTCACACCCCAAAGATGAAATCTCGCCTAAAGAAAAGCTTACTATTGTGTTGGAGTAAGTTCGCAAATACATATTATGTATATGCATACTATATATGTATAAGAAGCATCTATTGTGTATTTTGTCTACATTTAATAAATTTATTGTTCTCAGATATTTTGCTTCCGGATCAATTCAACGGCATATTGCATCAGTTTACCTAATCAGTAAACACCATTTCGGTACAATTTTGACCGATGTGTGTACTGCAATTTGTACTGCACTGAAAAATGAAGTAGCAGACTTATCAAAAAAGTCTTTATTGGAAATTTCAAACGAATTCAATGCAAAATGGAATTTTCCAAACTGCCTCGGTGCGATTGACGGGAAACATGTCGCACTGAAATGCCTCGTAAATGCTGGCAGTTTATTTTATAATTATAAGGTAACGATAGTGGCTTGTTATATAGAGGTAATTCGAAAAAAATATTTATTGGGAATTTTTTTTTCAGACATTTCATAGCATAGTTTTAATGGCTGTGGCTGATGCAAACTACCGCTTTATTTACTTTGATGTGGGAGCACATGGCAGTGAAGGAGATGCGGGCGTGTTTAGTGCATCTAAATTTGGAAAAGCGCTTTTAAGGGAAGATATGCCTTTTCCAGAGGACTGTAAAGTGGGCAACAGAAAAATCCCATTTTATTTTATTGGAGACGATGCGTTCCCTCTACATAAGAGAATTTTAAAACCATACGTACCACGCAAGCCACAGACCTTAACAGACGAAGAACGCATTTTTAATTATCGGCTCAGTAGAGCTCGCCGCGTAATTGAGAATGCATTTGGCATCTTATGTGCAAAATGGCTTTGTTTGAAGAGGACATTATTTTGTGCACCCGATAAAGCACAAAAAATAGTAGCTGCATGTTGTTACCTCCACAACTTCATGATCAAAAATAGTCTAAGAAGCTACGTGCCGGCCAATTACGCCGATTACTACGAGAATGGGAAGCTTGTCGAAGGGGTATGGCGTGAAGAAATTACAAATGATTCGATGTTCACTAGTACATTTATAAAGAATGCTGGAAGACCGAATAATATCGGGAAAGCCGTACGAGATGTTGTTAAAGACTATGTGAATTCTTACATATGAGTAGTTCGAGGGGTTCGTCTCCTCGGTATCGTCATCCCGCGTACTTGTAGAAAATGTTCTAAATAGAAAGACAGTTATTAAATTTTGGCAGTTAATAGGAACATTTAATTTTTTACCGTCTCTTGTTTTCGGATGCCGCCATTTCGCTTATATATTAAGGGAGAGGGAACTGCATAACGGTATCTGTAACTGGACGAATTGCCCAATTACAAATATTTAATCAATAATAATGAGTTGTTATAACACTTATACATTTGCACAAAAAGAAGTGAAATGGATTGTATGTTGCTGTTGTATTTCAAATTTCATTACATATTCGAGTACGGTATTTTGGGTGATATAATAAATAAATACAAGCATTATTTCTCGGCTGACTCTTCTAGAAGTAACACTTCTTAACAAAAAATTTGTGAAATATAAATAATTGTATTTTATAGAAATAAATTAAAACTGAAATAAAATATATTTGGTAAATTAAAGTAAAATATAATAGTTTAAATTAAAGTAAAAATAATAGTTTTGCAATAAGATAATAGTGAAAATCGAAACTATTATAATCTGATAACCACAAAATAACGGTTTGTTTACGGAGAATGTCACTTACAAATTGTCGGCAATTTGACCGTAAAACAACCTACGGTTCTCGTTAAGCCATTAGAGCCCGCCCAAGGTGTTCGAAAACACGGTTTTTTTACAGTACTTCAGGAAAGTCAAGTCTGCCAAAAAACAGTTCGGGCCTCCACTCCTATCAGTTATTTTTCAGTACTAAATATTGAGATTGTTTGTCGGGTATGGAGCAGTTTTGGCAGGTACATTTTGGCTAGTTTTGTTTAGTGTTTTGATTCTTATATTTTTTTATAATTTTCTCGATTTCTTTTGTTGGTTTTCCCATTTTCTTTGAATTTTAATTTTTTTTTATTACTAGCGATAATTTCCGTTGGCGGTAGCATCTTTCAAAATGGTTGTTCTCAATTAATTTTGATTCTGAGCCCAATCCTTTTTGGGGTCTTCCATTACACACATAATATGGTTATCAATTTGACTATGGGTTCATCTAAATTTAAACAAGAGATAAGAAAGTTAAACAAACATTAGACTTTGCTACTTCTAGTATTGAAAACTAAAAATCTCAATTTACTACTAAGGCCGAATTATATCCTTTTTTTAATTAAACATTTAATTTTATATTTCGGCCTTAGTAGTACATTACGATTAGATGGCTTTTAATACTAAGGGTAGCAATGTCCAATAGAACTTCCTAATTATTAACATAGATATGGTGTGGTGACAAAAGTGCCAATTCAAAAGTGCCAATCATAAAAGTGCCAGAATTATTAAATGCCAAAGTTACTAAATGCCAAAATTATTAAATGCCAAAGTTATTAAATGCCAATTATTAAATGCCAAAGTAATTAAATGCTTCCCCATTTTCCAGAATTTTTAAATTTTTGATATTTTTATTTTAAAATTAAATTCCCCATTTTCCAGAATTTATAATTTTTGGTTATTTTCGTTTTAAAAGTAAAATTCCCCTTTTCCAAAATTTATAAAAACCGAGATTTTGTAGCACCGAGATTTTGAAAACCGGGATTTTGTAGCCAACCCATAGTTTAGAAAGTAGTTAAGTGGCATTTTAATTAAGTGGCATTTAAGGCTTTTGGCACTTGTGGTCTTTGGCACTTTCAGTTTGGCACTTTTGTTCTGGCACTTTTGTATTGGCACTTTTGTACTCGAATCCATGGATATAGCTTCATCAAGTGGTTATAGCTTCATCAAGTGAGCCGTAATTTTATATTTCGGCCATAGTAGTAAATCAATAAATTTCAGTTTTGTGCGAAATAGTCGATCTCGTTTTATTTCAACAAATATGCAATTAAATTGACTTCCCCAATAAATGTTTATTTAACTTAATTAGCTGCAAGGAGAAAACATCAATCTAACGATTTACGATTTAAATAGCTATGTATCTTTTGACGAAACAACGTCATGTTAAAAATAAACTACATAAATACAGTGACTCACAGCTTATTTGATCCAGTTGCATTTCGTTAACAAATTGTAAATATCTCGTGATGTCTTATTTTGTTTGAGAAAACTAATTGTACTGACAGAGCTATATTCAGTTTTATTACAAAACCCCTATAGTATAATCCCTATAAATTCCGACTTAATGAATTTTTATGGAACGAATAAATTCGTTAAGCGGGAGATTGGTGCAGTTTATTTTCTAAATTATCAAAATAAAAATATAAATTTCCAAGATTAATTTTGATAATTATATTTCTTGATAAAAAAAACCCTAAATGTATGCGATTGAGTAACTAACAATCTACATATTTGTATTTAGTAAAAATTATTAAAATCTTCATTCGCGTTATTTTACTAAAATGTCTCCAGTAACTTCAGTCTGTAGTTGGTTTTATATTGAAATTAAATCAGGGATATATCCAGTACTACTAATTTCGCGCTAAACGAAGCATGTAAATTTGATTTGTTGTAACATCAATTTGTGATCCCTTTTAATACTTACACCAATATGTATATAATTGCAATACACAACTATTAAATTAATATATCAAATATTTTCACCTTCAAGGTACATTTTCATTTGGCATTGTTTCGTGCGGCACAAAGAATAACAACACGAATGTTGGCGACAACAACAACAAAATTATTTTGTCTATAAACGTGGAAATGTGAAAAACTAACAGGAAAATACTTGTTTTAAATTATTTCCGGCATGTACCTAAACTCGTTTAACGACGACAAGAGAGAGTTTACAAACGAACACAATATATTTTGTTTAGTTAGTAGAACTATATACGTACATACGGCAATGTGTTAACTTTAAAAAATAATTGTCATGTTTCGCTTGCGGAAATGATTTTTTTTTTTAACTATTTTTGTTAGAAAACGAAAGAATAAAGCGATAAAATACTCCTTGGCATTTTGAAAACAAAGAGTAGCAAAATAATGTTTATTTCATGAATTACAAGAAAAAGCTCAATAATTTGTTTGTACGAGTTTTTTGTTTGTTTTATTTAAACTTGACATTTTTTTGCAGCATTGTTTGATAAATGAAGGCATTTGAAATACATAAATTAATTAAGAAAGTTGTACACAACTTTATATTAAACAACTAAGGACTTTATACTTGGTACGAATTGGTGCGATTAAATAATGGAAAAAATGAAAAATAAAAAATTTGCATTGGAACGTTATGGTATTCAAGGCTAAGGCTAAGGATTTGGTAAACCAACATAATGTATAATGCAGAAATCGAATTTATAGATTTTAGTTTTATTTACGTAGCTATTTATTCATTCGAACCATTTTTTATGTACAATATGTAATCTAATCATATTCATTGGATAACATAAAAACATACAACAAAAACCCAACTAAAAAAAAACTAAAAATGAATAAAATAAAATTAAAATATAAAAATGGTAAAACTTTACTATCGCACTAAAACATGACGCAACTTTGGACAACAACCATCTACAAAAAAACAACAACCATTTGAATATAATAAAAATATCAAAGAGACTAAATTCTATCAGTTTTTATGTGTAGCTTTTACGAGGACTTGGCTATATAAAAAAAATTATTGATGCTTTTCCAAATATATTCAGAGGATAAGTTCAATAAGCTCACAAGAATAATAAAGCTGTTGGGTACTTATTGTGAAATTTTTTGAATCTATACTCCTACATGTATGTATATAAATACTCGTAAGTTAGTTACAAGTTAGAAACCATATAGATAAGAAGCATAGTTTTATGTTGGCACAAGGAATGGTGTCATATTAGATCATGCAAAATTTACGGTTTTTTTTATATTTATATCACCATAAAATATTTATTCAAGACATTTTATTTTATAAACATAGTTTGAGTGATTGCGATTTGATTGAAGGTTCAATATATTGGAAAAGTTATATGGAGAAGCAAGGCTAGCATGATAAAGGAAGTAAATTCGTACTCAATATTCCAAACCGGTAAATATGTACATAAATACGCCTTGCCGTCAATCCATTATCAGATACTCAATAGTCACAATCTGCAGTATTGAAAAAATCACAAAACACACTTACACTCAAACACGGTTATTTTTTTTTTATTTTTTTTTCGCTGGCGCTACATCCCATGGAGGGACTTGGCCGCTTCATTTTGAAGTTTCGTAATCATTTTGCGAACGGATAATGAGTGATTAATTCATTGATCCTACCCTTAACCAGCCGTGATTTTTTCATCACCCGCCGGGAATCGAACCCGGGACCTCCGGAGCGTAAAGCAAGCATGCTAACCACTGTGCCACCGGGGCGGCAAAACACGGTTATGCTCACCTCATAAAATATCTAAGGAGTTATCAAACCATCCTACCATAACAAAGCGTGAAGCTTGTCCTAAACTATTCTAAAAAGTAAAAATAACAAGTTAGGACAAGTTTGGGAAAAACTTCACACGACTATAGAGTGAGGTAAAAGTATGGAAACCCCTAAAAATCTCACGGAGTTCGATCAAAAAGCAAATGAGCATTCTTAGGTAATTTTCAACAAGGAATTTATTGGTGAGCTTGCTTGACCTTCATCTTCAAGGTCATTTTGAGGTCAAGGTAATGTTTGTAAATTAGAACCCCTAATTTTGATGACGAATCGAACAGAGCGGGAAATTTTAATTAAAATCTGTATTGAGGACTGGGTCAGCATAACCTCTACGGGTTGAATAGAGGTCAAATTATGCTAGGTGACAGTAGCGCCGATAACACAGGCACAAAAAAAAGTCGTGACCCATAGGGTAGACCCATAAGAGAAGAATCCAATAGCCCATTTTCGCTTTACCACCCCCCTGGAGATCGAAATTTTAATTTTCATGCAAAGTTGGAATAGATGTGTGTGCATTCCTACGTTTCTTGGAAATGATAGCAAAAAATAAATTCGAACCTTCCATCACCCCTGGCTACCCTTTACTACCCCCAGAAAGGGGTTGAAATTTCAATATTCATGCAAAATTGAGATGGATGTGCATCTCTATGTTTCTTGCGGCGCTGGAACCGAAAATGAAAACGAAAAGTAAATACGACCCTTCCGTCACCTCTAGCACCCCCAGAAAAGGGTTGACATTTCCATTTTCATGCAAAAATGAGATGGATGTATATTTCTATGTTTGTTGGGGCGCTGGAATTGAAAATAACAACAACAAGTAAATTTTACCCCTCCATCACACCTTAGCACCTCCTTACTTCCTCCTGGAGGGGGTTAGCATTTCTGTTTTCTTCCAAAATCGAGATGGATATGTATTTTTATGTTTTACGCGCAGCTCACAATTCGAGGTGCTTGTTTGAAGTGAGTCCCCTTGCCTCTCACTATTCGGGGTGCTCGTTTAATGTGAGTCCCTCCGCCTTTCACGATTTCGGGCGGTTACTTCTTCCTGACGTACCAATTGCTTTCAAACGATCTTTTGAGAGGTTTTCTCTTGTTGGCTCTCCTCTGTTCTGGCAAGTCCCTTTACCAATTCCAGCAGTAGTCAGTCAACATGCTGACATCCCATTTACCTTGATAGCGTCGTTCCATTTCTTTAAGATTCTGGTGAAACCTTTCACCTTGCTCCTCACTACAGTCTCCTAAATTCTCCGGCGAATACTCTACAAGGGACTCGAGGAAATGCAGTTTCAAATTCATCAGGAAACCAAGATTCTTAAAGTTTGTTAGCAGTAGTTTTATTTCTCTCTTGTAGTTCGGACTCTTTTGATTGCCCAGAAAAATTTTTATCACACTTTTAAAACTGAGCCCAGCGTTTTTTCTTTAACACCCATTGATTGGATGAGCTCGGAGTCGAACAGAAGCTTCCAAATTTCCGACCCGTCAAAAATTCCTTCTTTAAGCTTAGCTTCTGATTTGTTCGAAAATTCCAAATACTCCAAATATACGTCGATTCTATACAGAGGAGTGTATCCATCCTACTTGAGGGGTTTGTCACGAGATGCAAGGTGTAATTGAAGTGGCTAGGCTATAAAAAAGTTGTTTAAAAATATTTAGTGATATACATAAGTCGCCAAAAGTCAACATTTCCCAACAGGATTGATGTGCGTCTAATAATTTGGCCAGGGACTGTACATTACACTGAGTAATTAAGATACTTTTACGAATTACAGCTAACTCAGTATTTCTCCGATTCCAACTCTGACTCCGCTAAAATAGTCTGACCCCTCGTATCCGACTCGCGACTCTGACTCCGCAGCCTTGCCGAAGAAAATGGATTTACCGGAATTTCAAGTGTACCACTTTTAATAGCGATTTCCATATGTTTTCCGCTCATTGCTTATTTATAAGACGTTTTCCATCGTTGCCCCGGTGTTACCACGTGGAGCAGGGAGTATACTAGACACATTTGGTAGTTTCTACATAGTTGCTGCGTTGGAATGTAGATCACGAGATCTACGAGGGGGCTATAGACCCCTACCCAATAGGGACGCACGACGCACCAAACACTCAAAATTAAAATTAAAATTATTCAATTACTTTTACAATTACAATTACAATTACAATTACAATTACAATTACAATTACAATTACAATTACAATTACAATTACAATTACAATTACAATGACAATTACAATTACAATTACAATTACCATTACAATTACAATTACAATTACAATTACAATTACCATTACCATTACAATTACAATTACCATTACAATTACAATAATAATTAAAATGTAAATTTAAATTTAAATTTAAATTTAAATTTAAATTTAAATTTAAATTTAAATTTAAATTTAAAATAAAATTAAAATTAAAATTAAAATTAAAATTAAAAGTAAAATTAAAATTAAAATTAAAATTAAAATTAAAATTAAAATTAAAATTAAAATTAAAATTAAAATTAAAATTAAAATTGAAGTTTAAAATTAAAATTAAAATTAAAATTAAAATTATAACTAAAATTAAAATTTGATTACAATTACAATTACAATTACAATTACAATTACAATTATAATTACAATTACAATTACAATTACAATTACAATTACAATTACAATTACAATTACAATTACAATTACAATTACAATTACAATTACAATTACAATTACAATTACAATTACAATTACAATTACAATTACAATTACAATTACAATTACAATTACAATTACAATTACAATTACAATTACAATTACAATTACAATTACAATTACAATTACAATTACAATTACAATTACAATTACAATTACAATTACAATTACAATTACAATTACAATTACAATTACAAATAAAATTTAAATTTAAATTTAAATTTAAAATAAAATTAAAATTATAAATTATACAATTACAATTACAATTAAAAATAAAATTAAAATTAAAATTAAAATTAACATTAAAATTAAAATTAAAATTAAAATTAAAATTAAAATTAAAATTAAAATTAAAATTAAAATTAAAATTAAAATTAAAATTAAAATTAAAATTAAAATTAAAATTAAAATTAAAATTAAAATTAAAATTAAAATTAAAATTAAAATTAAAATTAAAATTAAAATTAAAATTAAAATTAAAATTAAAATTAAAATTAAAATTAAAATTAAAATTAAAATTAAAATTAAAATTAAAATTAAAATTAAAATTAAAATTAAAATTAAAATTAAAATTAAAATTAAAATTAAAATTAAAATTAAAATTAAAATTAAAATTAAAATTAAAATTAAAATTAAAATTAAAATTATAATTACAATTACAATTACAATTACAATTACAATTACAATTACAATTACAATTACAATTACAATTACAATTACAATTACAATTACAATTACAATTACAATTACAATTACAATTACAATTACAATTACAATTACAATTACAATTACAATTACAATTACAATTACAATTACAATTACAATTACAATTACAATTACAATTACAATTACAATTACAATTACAATTACAATTACAATTACAATTACAATTACAATTACAATTACAATTACAATTACAATTACAATTACAATTACAATTACAATTACAATTACAATTACAATTACAATTACAATTACAATTACAATTACAATTACAATTACAATTACAATTACAATTACAATTACAATTACAATTACAATTACAATTACAATTACAATTACAATTACAATTACAATTACAATTACAATTACAATTACAATTACAATTACAATTACAATTACAATTACAATTACAATTACAATTACAATTACAATTACAATTACAATTACAATTACAATTACAATTATAATTATAATTATAATTAAAATTGGTGGTTTAGCGTCTGTTCTAGTGAGGACTAAAGTTAAGTAGATACCAGCTCTGTAACTTTCCAGTAGGGTGCACATCACGTGAGCTGTTGTGGTCATGTATCGAGCAGAACCGTGATGGGTACAATTGTGTAAGGGGTAACCTGATCACAATTCGCAAGTGTACGTGCTGCATTCTTGTGGCAACCTTTGGTAACTGATACCATTAGGCAGAATGTGGCCTTTTGGCACAGACTAAAATACGGCGCTAAAGGAGAAAACCCTGACAAAAAACCATAATCTAAGGTGGAACAGCATATGACGATTGATGAATGGCAGATAGGTTAATCAGTACGAAGTATGCGGACTCTGGATACCAATCACCCTCCTGTTTTATTTAGCCTTCCTGTAGTAAAGCTGGGTGACCTACAAGCGATTTTTCGTTCCCAGCAACTCGTAAGAGTAAAATCAAAACGAAAGTCAGGGCAGGGTTAGGAATATATGGGAGTGGGACTGCCCTCTCAGTCCTTGGGAACCAATGCTACCGTCTTTCAAGTAGAAATATTTCCTACAGTAAACATCTAGGAGGGAGAGCAATGAGGCCAGATAGTATGTATCACGTATCGGCCGGCAGTATTATCAGGTTCATTAAGAGTCTGAATATTGACTGGACGGATAATTAAGCAAGGCTTGAAAGCACAAAAGATCTTTTAGGTTGCAGTGCAAGGTGGCTAAACGCCCGTATGGCCCTACAACAATAATAATAATAATACTTAATAATGTTTTTCTATCTCCCTTATTACTTGGCTGGTGAATTCAACCAGGTTAGTAGATGTAGACCTACCAGGCATAAATCCATGCTGGTTGACAAATATATGCCATATTAGTGTTGATTTAAAAGGGTTGAATACAACTAGTTCAAATAATTTAGAAATTTATGATGTAGTTGATGCTTGCCTGATTTAAAGCTTGGAGTCATTTTAGAGATGTTCCATTTTTCGGGAAACATAGCAGTGGCTAAAGAATGATTGAGCAGTTTGCACAACGGATTTACCAAAATAATCGGAAACATTATTTTGGAAAATCTGTTGAAACATTTACGATTTTTTAGATTTATAGGCCGGTCATCGAACCATGGAGGGTGCAAACTGCTGATTTGTTGGAAATAGGCACCAAATCCTTGCAGTAAGATCTCATAAAATTTGTCGACATTTTCATTAACATTCTTTGTGTTTAGAATCTCATCCCTATTTACTGCTACCAAATAAACATGCTGACCAGTATAGCTTGTCGTCTTAAAGTTGTATTTGTTTTGTTGCAGGTGTTTAGATTTCGGCATACGATTTGGGGTTGATATCATTTACGACAAATGGATTAAGTGATTCAGCTACTTTAAGCGCATCTACTTCATTGGTGGATACAAGATCTAAAAACCTTCCCAGATTATTAGCAATGGAGTTAATTTGGTTTGAATTATACTAAAGCGTTGCATCAATGAATAAAGATTATGCACCTGATATTCGGAAGATTAAAGTCACCAAGTACAAGAACCAAATTGGATGAATTTGATAAATTAATGACTTCTTCAATCGAATCATAATCACTGTTATAATGAGGTGGTATGTACGCTGTGTACATAAATATAAATATCATTGGTTGATTTTAATTTTCACACAAATCTGCTCAACTCTTGATTGGACTAATGTTACTGGAGCACTTACTAGTTTAGACTGCACGGCTATGATTACACCACCGCCCGATATCTTAGAGCTTGTTTCAAGTTTGCGATCACATCTACAAACAACATAGTCATGCCCAAAATATTCAGAACTGTTAATTCCCGGATTGAAGTTACTTTCGTTAATTACATTACATGACAATAAAGGTACAACATTAGTACATGTTAAGTGCACTCTTTCATCACTACCTAGTGTAGGAAATCATCTTCACAGAGCGCGAAATATTTAAATGAACCCGTGTGTCTCGATACCGCAACGATTGGATGTGGTAAACTACTAAACAGTTCATTCGGATGTTTACTGGTTCTTACAAATGTAACATTAACAGACTTTACTTGTTCGTGGTAAGGTAAGCTGGGCGAATGGATGGAATACTTTGAACGGAAATAACTGTAGGCCGCTGGATGTTGTCCTTACAAAAAACTGTATTTAAATGGTTGTATGTTTTGAAATCCAGCGTAATTTCAGTGTCTGCTGAGCAGAAAACGTATATTTGTGATGTTACAAAAGAATTTGTGGATTCACAAAATTTGACTAGATTTTCACCATCAAATCCAACCTGATAATTAATAGTAGGGTCCTTAAGGTATTTCTTGTTCTGGTAAAGTTGATCTAGTAAAGTTGATGCTGCAACGGGCATCGGATGAATGTATTTGTTATAGTAGTTTTAGCTCTTTAGGATTTTATTTAAATGTTTTATGAAAAACGTAGTTTCCAACAATGACTTCTTGTAGTAGGAATCAGCAGATATGTCAGCATAAAATAACGCGGTTGCAACTGAAAAATCGTTCACAATGGAAGACTTGCAACCGATAACACCTTCTAATGAAGTTGCAGCAATTCGCGTTGATGCGTTACCTTTAATTGTGATTCATAAGTGAATTGTATGCATACGTTTCTCCTATTCACGCGAGCTCAAAACATATAAATTCACTAAAAATGATAAGTTTTTATATTTCCACTATTTTATTTTACTATGGAATTAAGATTAAGATATCATGCGTAATGCGTCAAAATTAATATAACATGACCAATCGCAGTACGAATGTTACTTTCCATACTACTGTTTCTATTTACCAATTAAAACCCCCCACGAACAAAAAAAATCTCTGACGTGCAAAGGTACAAATTGGCTAAAGGTACTTTCCTTCCCTAAACTGCTGCTATAATCAATTAAAATGTTGTATCCGGTGATTTTTTTTTCTGTTTAATATTCTATTGATTTTATCACGCTTATTACATTCATTTGAATAAATAAAAATAATTCAATTAAAATATTTGTACATGAAAATTTTATTTTCTTATCAATTTTCCAGTTGCTTTATATCCAATTAATTTAATTTTTATTTAACGTGGAATTTCCAGCTCGTCATACTGTTTTTATTGTTCGCACCTCCATTCATTATAAAGCTTTAGAGTTTTTGTTTTTCCATCGCTCAGCCAAGAAAAATATAAAAATTATGATAATTATTAATTGAATTTACATAAAGTAAAAAAAAATATAAAAACATGATGGCACGAACGAACAAAAAAAAAATGGTTTCAATTTCAAGGTGTTGTTCTTTACATAATGAAGACGGTGACACATATTATTTAATGAAGATGGATTTACCGTGACGTATTTTCGAGGACCCAATTTCTAATTTTATATAATAATTAGCATAATTTAAATTTGGTAAGCAAAGATCTTGCTTAATATAATACATCAGTCGACTATTCGTATACATGTTACCGCAAATCCTTAGCATAATTATTAGGTTTGTATATAACATTTTGAAAATTACATATTCTACCTTTATTTTGCCTGAAACTTTATGTTCGCCAGTTTTTTTTTGTATTTCGAAGCCTAATTTAATTTTTATGCTTCTCACGTAACCAAAATTTCTCTGAGAAAATTGCCGTAGAAGAAAATAATTTTTTGTAAAATTTATTGTTAATAAATTTAGGCATATGATTTGTCCTCAACGTATTTTGTCTAGCGTGAAATAACAAATTTTCTGGTTAGACCGATTTTATTGAAATTGAGTTGTAATATAAAGGTAACCTTTATTTTTTTTTTTTAAGAAGAAAGATCTTTCACCATTGTTTAATCGATATGGTACTGGAGGAGCAATGCTGACTGGACCGGAATGAACTGTTTTGTCGGGAGTTCGAATGGCGTACTTCAGTAAAAATAACAGTGATCCATTTATAGTTATTCTCATGGGAAAGGAACAGTTTATTTTGCCCAGCCTTGGTGCACATACTAAAAAAAATTATTGTTAAAATTCCCTATTTTTTCGTACCTACTTTCTTACCATACACGGTTAAAAATGAGAAGATAGAAACCATGTTTATACCCTAAGCATGAATTGATTTTGAATAAATTTATTTCAATTTGTAATACTAAATTCATTATGTGCTAAAAGACGAAATTTAAATTCGCTCACTTAATAATTTTTAGTTTTATTTAGAAGGAAGTTTATTCTTTTAGTTAGTACTAATTTTACTATTTTTAAATTATCCGCGAATACGGTACGAAACGTAAAATTTTAGTAATACATTTTGAACTTTTTAAAACGAAAACCTATTAAATTAGCAAAAGAAAAGATATAAGATAAATAAAAATATTGTTATTAATCTAAAGGGAATAAAAATTATCTTTCTGTTCAACAAATTTTTTTATGCAATAAATGATAACGACTTAAAAAATCATTTTCACCTAAAAAGCATAAAATGTGAATCTCACAAATATTTTTATTCATAAAAGTATAAAAACTTAAAATTTGACTTATATATATGCAGAGGAATTCAGTAACACAAAAACGGATAACACAAAATATCGGATAACAAGCACTTTCTTTGTCGGTAGTTCACTGTTTAATGCTTCTTCATAGGATGAAATTCTGAAAACACGAAATATTTTGTTATTCAAAATTAATAGTTTTACACAAGTACGTGCACCTCGTTTTTCCCGAAAAGGGTTAGAACGACAGAGAAAATACTCATTATCAAAGTTATCAGACAGAAAAAGGAAATTGGTCTATTTATCTTGGATTAACAAATTTGATAATGAATGAGTATTTTCTCTGTATCTCTAATCATTTTCGATAAAAACAAGGGGAGCATTCCGGACTCCATGTATAACAAGCAACAGGCTTTAGGATATTCATCATTTCATGCTAAACAATTAATAACAAACGTAACAATAATATTTTGTAAATTACTAATGTGTAATGTATCTAATCAATTCTCTTGTGTGATATCTAAACGAACATATTTTTTGTCCGAATTTGTTTTGTAAATTTGAGTTCAATATTGGGGGCATTATTATATTCTACCTACGATCATAAAATTGTACAAATTATAATAAAATAATTTCTGTAATTTTTTATTTAAATTTTCAGTGATACAATATTTCTTATTTTATTTTATTGCCTAAATTAAGGCTACTCAAGGGTGCATGATGAGTTTTGTGTTTCTCGAAATAGCGACAAAAAACGCTTAAAAATATGCTTTCTGTTTTCTTTAGAAAGAATCTTTTTAATCATTACGAGTTGTCTGTCGTGCTAAAAAGTTGTACGAGTAAAAAAACAACAACAAGTCGTAATTACGATAACTCGTAAAGTTTTTCATATTAATCGCGTTTTGTCGGAATTTCGGAAAACTCCAAACCCGTAAAGTCCGATTTAGACGTACCAACATTGTTTTCCAACAAATTTTTTGTTGCCACTTAGAGCTACACGCAACACAAGAAAATGTACACGCGACAAAAAGAGAAAAGTATAAAACAACAATGGCGGCCGTGCCATAATTTTTTGGCGGTATAAAATCGACAAGAAAATTTTTAATATATACGGCGCTGATACTAGTTTATTTATCAAAATTATGGCTTTTTCGGGTAAAATGAAAAAAATTCGAACTTAAATTTTATTTTATTATTAAAATTTTAGTAAAAAATAATAAAGCGCTATAAAAATTTCGCAAATCGCCATTTTTATTGTGTTTGTTGCTATAAAATATCAAAAATATACTCGGGTCAAGTATATTTTATAGTCAAATTTATTTTTATAGTAACAAATGGTAAAGTAGTTTATAGTAACAATTGGAAAAAAATCCAACAAAATTTTTGTTGGTATATATTTTTGTTCTTGTCTTACAAATGAAAATCATAATGTATGACACTAATATCTTCATTTTTTGTTGGGAAAACAATGTTGGTACGTCTAAATCGGACATAATGCTTACATAATCGTACACCAGATTCGATTTTCGGAAGTTTACATATAGCTTCTTTCGGTCACGTGATCGGATCATCAACTAACAACTAACTACATTGTGTATCCCTTTCAGCACGATCTGATACAATTGTGTAGGTAAATTCTAACCATCATATAAAACCATTAAAAACCCGCATTTTTGATTAAATTAGAACTAATTAACACAATTGTGTATGAAAATTGGTCGTGCCATATTATCCAAAAATGAAAAATATAATTTATGAGTTGTTGACCAAATGCTATTTTTGTGTAGGTAACTTTCAAGTGTCTCTAAGAACTGGCTGAATTCAAACTAGAATAAACTCCTGAATTTTGTTAAAATCAGGTTAGTTGTTAATGGAACTTTCAGAATTTCTAAATTTAATTTCAAAAATACATCCCGTTTGGCCGTTCTGGCACCAACACAATTGTGTGGATTGGATTCACAGTGCTGTGGATTTTTTTTAAATTAATCAAACAGTACAGAATTATACAAAATTAAACTTTATTAATATCACAATTCATTCTTGATATCACAATTCATATTTGGAGAAATAAAATATTAACTTAAAATTAAATAAAACTATTTATAAGATCTTCAGTCTTTCATTGTATGGAATATTTTGAAACATTTGTTCGTCTTTGACGAACATAAGTATATGTTGCATTTCTCGCACCTACATCTAGTACAACATTTGCAGGATTTAAGGCGACACATCTTCGCTGTCGGTATGTCATCCCACACTGCCCAATGACCTAATGGTGAGTATCGTCTCCCCAAAGATGGCAGAGCTTCCATTTTCATTTTTTTTCGCACTGGTCCTACCGGATTAAGTTCCTCATCCGTATCGGTAAAATCGGTTTTTTCACTTTGAATTGGATTCTCACATATTAAAGAATCTGCCACATCCATTTTAAATCCCAGCAAATCAAGCCTTTTTGCGTTTGGTATACCTAAGGATTTACAATCGCATTTGTACTCCATCCACGCGTTTACAACAGCCAGGTCAATAAAATGATGGGCGATTTTAACGGGCCATTTCCTGGTTTTAATAAAGGTCCTGTAGTACTCCAATTGCTGATCGCAAATGTCGACTCCACCCATGTGACTATTGTAATCCTCAATTACATTGGGACAATCAATTTTCAAAATCGTTTTGCTCTGTTTGCACCACCTAACTACAGAGCAAGCAGGATTGATTCCACTAATAGTTGAAATTGTTGTTACGCACTTTGTATCCTTCCATTTAACGGCCGATATGTTTATGTCTTGCTCGGTCAGCACAAATTCTTGCGATTCGCCCCGTTTCAACTGTCGATCATTTTTAAAATTTACTTGTTTAAGCCGATTTAACATTATTGTTGCTGTAGCATGGAAGTTCATTTTTTCTAACTGCTTAAATAATCCAACCGTCGAAAAATATCTGTCGAAATAAAGAAAACTTCCAACAGGCAAAGTTTCGGTTAATCGAAGAACAACGCTTGGCCCTAAGCCGAGCTCCCGAAATTTTAAATTTGTCTTTACGCCCTGATAGAGCTCGAAGTCCATCACTAGGCCCGACAACGTAGTTACTACAAAATTTTTGAGGCCAACTGGACGAGGTTTTCCTTTAACAAACTGTCGAGCGGGCATCCGACCAGTGAATGGAATCATTTGCTCGTCAATGGAGAAATGTTCAATTTTACGTTCGATTTCATGACATCTTTGTCGGACTGAGTCAATTATCGGTTGTGCTTTCCAAAACAGATTTGTTTCGGTATCCGGTGTATTTAATGTATCCACAAAATGAATAGATGCTCGTAGAGCCTGAAATCTTTGTCTAGACATGCAGTTAGAAATTTTAGCAAACCCGATATTTTGGCTCCAAAATAAATGTATTCTAGGATAAGGAATACATCCCATATACATAAAAACCCCGTACAGCTTCCTAATCTCGCATTCACTAGTTTTCAATTCTTTACCGGTTGTTTTCAAATAGTACATATTAGTGTACATGGCGGTGTCTTTAAAATGCGCATCTTTAAAATATTTGTAAAAATATTGTATTGGCGTTTGAATTTCAATTTTAGGTGCACATGTATGTTGAATTGGTAAAATCTTCCTTGGTAAATATGCTTCAGTCCAAACTGGAACGCACGGTTTGACTGATGTTTCCAATGGAATTTCATTTGTGGCCGCCGCGTCGCTACATTCATCAGAATCAGATGAGGGTTGCTCATGACTTCGGTGTATTGGTAGCTCATAATCTTCGTCTTCAGAATCATCCGAGTTTTCGAGAAGCCTTTGTATTTCCTCTTGGTCGATTAACCATTGGCCATTTTCGAACACAACTAAAATAATTGATATTCCATGAATAATTATAAATGAATATATTAAGTACATTTAATAGTAAAAATAAAGTAAAATTGTGTAAATTAATAATAATTGGTGCAATATGAATTTTGTTCTTAATTTTTCACGGTAATAATTTTTTGCTAACTATGAACCCAACTTACACAATTGTGTAAGTCACTTTTCTTTTTAAGTTTTATATTATTTCGAAATATTTATTGGTGATTTTTAGTTATTAAATTGAAATTTTAATATTTAAATAACACTATTGTCGCTTATTATTATAAAATACTTATTTAGATATAATAAAAATAAATACTTACTTTTTCCGCGATTACCTTGCGATGCCATTGTTCACTTTTTGACGTAACAATAATTTTCCCGCTAATTTTTTTTTTATATTTGACAATTGAAATAATAAGTTTGAATGTTCAAGTTTAGATGACATTACCATTAAGAAAGATGAAATAATTACAAATGCAACTAATTTCACGCTTCATTTAGTTAGTATTTTACTTACACAATTGTGCTACATGGATTTTAACGCCGATTTAAATTTAAAATTCATTAGTTCTATCAGACAGTTAAATTTTACCCACATAATTGTGTGAATTGGTTCTTGCTGAACACAATAATTTTTTTTTTGTGGATTTTTAAGAAAAGTTATTTTATCCACACAATTGTTACAATCGGGTTTTAACCAGTAAAAAAATAAGCCTTAGGTCGGTGCTGAAAGGGGTCTAATGGAATAAACTCAATTATTTAAAATAAAATAATATTTCAAGTTTATCATCGAAAGTCAATTAGGCCAATTTGTATGTAAATCATTTGTTTTATCCTGTTTTGAATTTGGTCAAGGAATGTCTTGTACTTAGAAAACTTGAGGTGAGGCTGCTTACTGGCTTCCTTACAGGTCACATTCACATCACCTTAAGGTATCACTTTAAGAAAATAAGCCTAAGTACGACAGATGGATGCCGCTTCTGGGACCTGGAAGCGGAATCAGCGGAACATGTTCTGTGCGATTGCCAAGCCATTTTCTGCCAAAGATTACAACATCTAGGAGGGAGAGTAATGAGCCCGGATAGTATGCATCATATGCGAGCCTTTAGTATTGTCAGGTTCATTAAGAGCCTGAATATTGACTGGTCGTTACTTTAATTAGGGCCATGCACAAAACATCTTTTAGGTTGCAGTGCGAGGTGGCTTGATCGCCCACATGGACCTCCAGTAATAATAATAATAATAATAATCCTTTTTTGACTAAAATTGTATTAAGGCAGTACATGAAAAAATTTGTACTTTAAGGTAAAAAAATACAGCACGCTGATTGGTTGAAATAGCTGTCACTTTTTTAAGGGTTATGTAATTTTGCCTGAAAGGCAAGCAAATTAGCCATATCCAAAATTGAACCATGTTCAATTTTCTATTTTTGGCTTAAAGGCATTTAAGTTGCCTTAAAGACATTTAATAGATCGGCTACTTTATGCGAGTATTTTTATTGCCTTAAAGGCAAAAATCCTACATGAATCACCATTGCCTTTATAACTGATTTTAGGCAATGATACATGCAAAAATTTGTCTTTAAGGTAAACAACTGCAACGTGCTGATTGGTTGAAATAGTTGTCAGTTTTTTAAGGTTATGTAATTTTGCCTGAAGGGCAAAAATATTTGCCGTTTCCAAAATTGAACCATGTTCAATTTTCTATTTTTGCTTAAATGCATTTAATTTGCCTAATAAAGACATTTAATATCGCCTACTTGATGTGACTATTTTTAATGCCTTAAAGGCAAAAATCGTACATGTCCACTGCCTTAACATTCAATCTTTTCGCTCTTTCCCAAAAGAATGGAAATACGATGAAAAAGTGCAAATATATTTTATTCATGTATCAAAGTGAGATAGATATACTCAAATTAATTTTATAGTAAACATCTATTTTATAGCGTAAAAGATGGACTGGTTCATCTTTTTCATTATTTTTGCAAAGTTTACAACTAATTAATAAATTTATAGTGCAATATTTATAGTAAAATTTTGACAGAACAAAATACATTTTTTTGCATATTGTATTGTATTGTATATGACAATATCCAGAAAGTGTCCTGTTGCAGATGGTATTGTTTGAAATTAAAAATGTATTTTCACCTGTAACTTATTTACCGTTTTCTATTTATAAATTTTGATTGAAGTTATTCGGCAACAAATTTATTTATGGTATATCACCCATCTGGATTTCTATTATTTTCCGTTCAGGATTACAAGACAATGAACAAATGGTTAATCTGAGAAAACGATAGGACTACCTTAGGACGTGTTATATTAAATTTAAGGTATATGTCCCAAGTGGTAAGGGTGCATTGAATTCAGAAAAATCATTCATCCGGTTAATGTAATTTTTGGTGGACAGCATTGCGCCCCGGGAGTAAGAGAAATATTTAGTCCGATACAATTCAAAAACAATAATATTTTTTGTTAGTCCAGAACAATTTGCCTTTGGAATATCGATGATTCATTAGAATCATCAGATATATGGATCGAAGAAGACTCGAGTGATAATAGTACAGCAGCTAGCCTCGAAGTTCTGCCTATTTATAAGCCACCAGTGAAATTAACGAAAAAACGGAAAAGGGAAACCGAACAGACGGACTAATATCAGGCGAAATTTAAAATCGTTGAGGCCATCAAGGAAAAGACAGAACTCCAGACTTAGAAACGTATGGTTCGTTTGGCCTTTTGATAAACAAGGAGGTCAAAAAATTGAAAACATTTCGGATGAAGATTAGGTGTTAGTTTTTTTTAATATTGATGAATTCTGTTTTTTGTTTATTTTTATTTATATTTTTATTATTTAAATTATGATTAAATTTGATTATTGAAATAAAGCTGTTATGATATTGAAATGATCATAATTTTAGTCTAACTGCCATGGTATTGATCCCGAGTTACTTTTAAACTATGTTTTCAATATATTTCGAACTTCCTTTGCGTCGCAAGATGAATTGTGGATGTTGCTTCTGTCTAATGGGCGAAAGTTACTGATGTTGTTTCTCTACAGGCTTGGAATTGAAAGCCTATTATTTTGGTGGTCTACAAGATCATGTGTCACATAATCCGGAGAGCTTTTACAAGACAAACACTTGAAGGTTGAAGGTTGGCATTAACCGGGATTCTAAGTATTCGCCATTTAAAACTTAGTGCCCCAAATGCATTTTCAACAATTCGTCGGGCACGGCTTAAACGATAATTGAAAATTCGTTCTTCAATTGTTAGATTTTTGTAACTGTATGGTTTCATCATATTTTGATGGATCTCAGATACATCGTCAGATATAAAGAAGTAAGGCATTGTCGAAAACTGTATTTTAGGCTTGCAGGAGGTGGCAAACTAAAATCAGAAACATTATGCAACTTAATGATTAAGTACAGTATAGTACAAACAATGTACGAGCACAATACATTTATCGTGTTTTTAATTTACATTGCATACGGTTCTATAATTTTTTATTTTTTATTTCTCAGCTTTTTCTGAGGTGTCAGAATATTTTTTAGAAAACGATACATTATTTTTTTAAATGAAAATCCGCTAATATTATGGGTATGATTTAAATGCCAAAAATTTTTTCCCGGTTGTACATCTATGGTAAAATATGTACAATGATCTGTTTTAACTATTTTATAAATATTTAAAAAAAAAAAATTAAATTATTGTCTATAAAAAGCTGGGAAATAAAAAATAAAAAATAATTAAAAACAGACTATATTATAATACAATTGTTAGGTTTTATAATTATAAAAAAAACAAATTCCATTGTTTTAATGATAGTAGCTGACCACAATTATAGTTTCGCTATTTGTGATGTTGGAGCAGATGGAGGCATTTTCCGCAACAGTTCATTTGGAAACAAAGTTTTATTGCAACCAATTACCGTACGTATTATACATACCAATTAATAAATTACATGTACGATAATATTTATATAAGTATAGTAAATATTATCGTACATGTAATTCATTAATTGGTAGGTTTAATACTGTACGGATAATACGTACGGTAATTGGTTGCAATAAAACTTTGTTTCCAAATGAACTGTTGCGGAAAATGCCTCCATCACTCTGATTGCCAGCTGCACTTACATCACAAATAACGAAACTATAATTGTGGTCAGCTACTGCCATTAAAATAATGGAAATTGTTTTTTTTATAATTATAGAACCGTGATCCTGCTGATGGTGGGGGGCCTTAAAATTATATAAAATTTATGCTTATTTTATATAAAATAAATCCATTTTCTATAAACTTACCAGAATCAAAATATGCTTGCCTTCAAACACAATATGAAAAGTTTCACTTTTCCGCCAAGCCGATAGAAATTTTATTAAACGCTCCCACGCAAATTTTTTGGGAAAACACATCTTTTTAAAATTTCGACAATGGCTTTTGTGGTTTTATTTAAAATGTTGTGGATTGACGCTGGCGAACATTTATATGCTAGTGGCATGCTTTTTTGAGATTCTCACGTAGCCAAATACCTAAAATAAAATAAAATTATTAAAAAATTATTAATTTTTCTAATTATTTTTATTTATATTGAGCCAATTCTTTTAATTTAAACAAAACGGATGTGAAGTTTTCAACAAAAAAAACAAAATCAACAAAACATATATGTATACAAAATTTGTTGATTCAACAAAAAATTATATTATCATAGTATTAGTGAAACAGTCGGTAAAAGGAATTTAAAACCAAATGCTGACAAAAACCAGGAACAACTAATAATAATATATTAACTACTAATGTTTTTGACTTAAATAATTAAATTTTGACGTCAGCATATACGATCAAAATGTTTTCTGAAAATTGAAAATCTTTTTTTCAGATATGGATGTCAGTGGTAAAGGGTACTTGGTAAGCCAAGGCATAATCATCAAAATTTCCGCTGGTTCGGCATAAAAGAATATTTAAGGATATATGTATTTCATCTCCATTGTATTACATGCAGCTACCAAGATGAAAAAGGACCATTTGTTGTTGACTTTCAAAGTCAACAAAGTCCATACGATATACCGAAATATTTGAGGTTCACTGTATATTGGCCAATTCACAGAGATGTTATAAGAAAAATTAGATATAGGCATCCTATATAGACTACCTACAACCATATTCGAATACGATGAAACAGGACCTTTTGTTGTTGACCTCGAATGTTGATAATTTTCATATGATATATTGAAATTTTGAGGTTCACTGTATTGAAGATTGGCCAATTCACAGAGATGTTCCGCGGGTTCGACGTATAAGAAAAATTAGATATAGGTATCCTATATAGACTAATAAAAATGTGTTTTTTATTTTTATTGTTTTATAGCAAAAATTTTAAGGGGAAATTTGACATTAAACAACTTCATAACCTATAATTGCTAGAAAATTTAAGTCTTTAGTAATTTAGTATTTATTCGAATTTTTTTTTGGTCTCAAAATTATCTAATAAATTAAACATTATTAATACTCATATCAGAATTTCATTTTTTCGAACCATTTCCGTCACAGAATAAAAAATTAAAAAATCTCTACCATAAAATCGTCATCCTATTAAAATTATTAGTGTATGCGAGAATTATTTTTCATCATATACAAATTTTATGTACATGGGCTAGTGACACTCCTATAAAAAGTTCTCGATTTGATACTTTTTATAGGAGTGTATACTACTACAGACACAAATATTTTTGTACTCAGAAGGTTTTTTGTTTCATTCCCCCATCTACCAAATATATATTTTTTTCTTCCTTTAATTTTACTGGCCGTACATTTTTTCTAGTGGAATAACGCCTTAAAGAAAAGTGATAGTTTCCTGCGAGTGTAATTGTTTATAACGGGCGAGCGCTAGTGAGCGAGTGGATTAACAATTTAACGAGCATGGAAAACCACTTTTCTTACATGTCGGACATGCCATTTTTCGTGTATTTGACGACAAACCAGTGCAGCGATTTTGGTCGCAAAATGAGGATTGAGGATTGAGAATTTTATATATGTACACAACGTATAATATACATTTTGCTATTGTGTGCTGTAAAATATTTTTTATTGTATTAGTGTATTTTCTCATGCGTTTCCTCGTGGTAAGTACCAAAAATAAACGAATCGGGTGAATCGGTTCAAATTTTTGGTGCTTACGCTCGCCTTGAGTTATTTTTCCCTTTCTTCTGACATGGGGAATTCATAAATATTTTTGTGTCTATTGTTGTTTATTGTTCAAGCAGAATGGTAAGTTTTATACTTAAACGTAAATTATCGTATTTTTGATTTTTATTTAATTGTGATATAATATAATTTATAATTTTTGTTTTAATTAATTATTTATTGGTTTTCATAAAAAAAAATTATAACTAATAACAATTTAGGTATAATTTAATTAAATTGGCTCCTTAAATTAAGTTACCAACAATTAATTGTAACGACAAAAATTAATTCATTTCGCGAAATTTTTACCGTGAAAAGCAAAAACAAAAAACAATATTAATAAATGATTTTTAATTGATACATTCTTCTTATTGAATTTACATTACATCTCGCTTTTTTATTTGCTGTGTATATGCTAGAATAAAATTTCTCCATCCTCGGACATAACATCGTATAGGAGCAACCGACCATCATGAGTTGCAACATAATACTAAACCAAATAAGCAAAATCATTTTGTTTTCTAACTTTTTTGTTTTTTTTGGTTAATATCTTTTATTTTGAGTCTCTCGCTTCGTAATATTTTTAATTTGTTTTTTATTTGGAAATTTGTTGTTCTATCTCAGTCTCCTCAGTATTTAATACATCAATCGTTCTCTTCTGAGCTTATTCCTCTTATTTGTATCATGTTATCCCTATTACTCGCGTCATTTTATCTCTCTTATTTGCATCATATTAAACGAAAAATTGAAAGAAAGAATGCACATTCAACACCAATACAATTTACCAATACTATTGCCTTCCGGTAATCCTCAAATGAATCCTCATTTTGCGACCAAAATCGCTGTACTGGTAAAGTATGTATGCATAGCGTGTACATAACAATCGCAGTAAGCAAATAAATAAAAGTCAAAAATCCAAAAATCATTTGGAAAAAAAGCGTTTCTATGAAGAAAAGTATTCATAGTGAAGAAATGTGTTGCTAAAAAGAAAAGTAGCAGTTTTCTTTACTGTTTTCAGCCAAGAAATGACGCTTTTGCCATTAAGTACACGAAACTAGTATATTGTATAACAAGTGAAGAAAACGAGTCATTGCAATACGAAAGTGAAATTTGCAGCCTGAGCGATAGCGAGGGCTTCAATCACTTGAGTACTGCAATGACTCATTTTCACACGAGTTATACACGCTATTTTTTCTACGATACAATAGCCTTGTAACATTTATAAATAAGTAGAAACATAAAAAATTATAAACTTGTACGGATCAACACAAATTTATTAAACCATTAAAACATTTGGGTTTTCACAAATCGTGTAGCAATATTAAGAAATCGTTGTGTAATGAGAATATTTCACACGATTTTAGTTTACGACGCAAAGGCTTCTTTTCTTATATAATTTAAATTCAAAAATCATCATCGAAAGTATAGGTTACTGCACTATCGTAGAAAAAAAATTATTCGTTTTTATTCTACATATTTATGTAGAACAAACAATTTTTAGTGTTCGTTTCGACCGAAAACTTCGTTGCTAATTTAGCAAAGGGAATTTTTTTTTTGTATGGTTGTGTGCTTCCCTTATGTATGTATTTGTTCTTACTTTTTGACGTGGAATAAAAACAATTTACTGTCAACCCGTCTTATATATTTTTGTGTTTAATTTGATTACTCTCTATCTATCTCAACAAAAATATTAAAAATGGATGAAAATTTTATCGAGGACGAAGGAATATGTATTGCTGCTTTTGCTATAATAATTAGTAAGAATTGTTCAGAATTAATAAGGAAGAAAAAACGTAAAAGCCCTAGATGGTGGGTACGGAATATATTCACTGAAGAATCGAGAAGGAGTTTTGGTGATCAAAATTTACTCACAGAAATGCGGCTAAATGATCAAGAGTCGTTCTTTAACTATACAAGAATGTCACCATGTTCATTTGACAAACTCCTAAAATTTATCGGCCCACTGATATGTAAAAAGGACACGAATTACAGGGAATCTATCAACCCTTCCACCAGACTGGCACTAACATTAAGGTTCATATAAAAACAATTTGGATTTCTTTAAATTAAATTTTTAGCTATTTTAGATATTTAGCTAGCGGAAATAGCCGAAGGTCAATAGCCAAGGTTTAGAGTGGGCAAAAGCACCACATGTAACGTATGAGGAATGAAATATGCACAAAATGTAAAATGTATTTGTATTTGTATTGTACAACCAAAAATAAAAATTTCCTTGTTTTTAAATAAGGTGGTTCCCGTATATTTTATAAAAAATACATTACAACTGCGTCATTTTACGATTAGTTACAAAAAACTCGTTGTTACAAGTAGATCGTCGTAAATTAATTTATAAATTTTGTCAGGAAAATCCAGACAAAAAAAAGAACGAGATTTTTCACTACTTCAAGGATCTTGGATTCAAAAAATCCTTTATCTACAAAACAATTAAACTGTTTGAGAATAATGAACCTGTGGAAAGAAAACCCGACTCTGGTAAAAAATGTCAACTACAAGGTAGCAAAGTTCGAATGAAATTGAAAGGTGAAACAGTGGGTCGAACTGCAAAATCGTACAGACAACTGGGTAAAAAATATCAAGTTGCCCCAAAAACTATCAAGAAATATTTACAAAGTATGAATATTCAACGCAAACCCAAAAAATCGGCACCTGCAACTACAGACAAACAATTAGCTACAATCAAATCTAGATTAAGAGTGCTTTCCCAAACATATTTCGCTGCTTCTTCAGCTTATAAATGTGTGATGGATGATGAAAGTTATTTCACTGTTGAAGGTAATGAATGGCAGCCAAAATACTACTACGAGTCTCCCGATCACAATGCACCAGAAAAGGAGAAGTTTATTCATAAGACCAAGTTTCCAGGTAAAGTTATGTTGTGGGTGGCTATTAGCGAACGAGGTGTCAGTGACCCAGTATTTTTCAAAAGTGGTTTGGCGGTTAATGCGCAAACATACACAAACAAATGTTTACCTGTGCTTCAGAAATTTATAAATAAATATCATAAAAATGATAAAACGATTTTTTGGCCTGATTTGGCATCCTCACATTATGCCAACGCAACGTTATCTGATTTACGTCAACGCAGAATCGAATTTATCCCTAAAGACTATAACCCACCAAATGTTCCACAACTAAGGCCCATTGAAACTTTTTGGGCAAATCTGAAGAGAATGGTATACAGCAATGGATATCGTGCCAAAAATGTTGAATGTCTGATTAGAAAGATAAAAAGAGATTTAAAGAAGATTGTTACATCAGGAACGCAGGCGGCAATGAAAAGAGTGCCAGAAAGGATCAGGAAAGCGAATCGATATGGAGCGCAAATTTTTCTGTAAATTTTATCTAAGAATTAAAGTTTTAAATAAATTATGGATTTAAATCGTTTGATTAGTAAATAATTTTTTTTTTACTTTTTTTTGTTTGTCCATATTTTATTCCTCATACGTTAATATAATTTCGGAAACGTTAGGAGCAATTTACCAGTGCCTACGCGATGTAGTGCTACCTACGCCTACCCAACAAAATTAGCTGTCTGTAGCAGAGGGATTCAAGCAGCGTTGGAATTTCCCTAATTGCATTGGAGCAGTAGATGGAAAACATATAAACATAAAGGTATGCTATTTATTTAATTGCTAGTACCTATATTATTTACCGTTATATTTTTACAGGCACCACCCGATTCTGGATCTGCATTTTATAATTATAAACATTTTTTTTCTATTATATTACTGGCTGTTTGCGATTACCGTTATCGTTTTACCCTTATCGATATTGGATCTCAGGGACGTCAGAGCGATGTATTCAAAGATTCCAAGATTGGTAAAAGATTAGCTGCTAATACTCTTACAGTACCCATCGATGGTGAGATCTCTGATGGTGGCCTAGTTTTACCATATTATTTATTGGGAGATGAAGCGTTTGGACTAAAAAGTTATTTGATAACCCCATTTTCCTGTAAATCATCTGGTAAACTCAATTATGAAATTTGCATTTTTAATTACCGGCAATCGAGAGGCCGAAGGGTAATAGAAAATGCCTTTGGGATTTTAGTAGCTCGATGGAGAATTTTCAGGACCAGTCTGGAGACATCCACAGAAACTGCTGATAAAATAGTTCAGGCATCTGTATGCCTGCACAATTTTTGCTTAGCGGAAGAAGAAGGAATGCTTTATCATCAAAAAAAATATTGCCCAAACACTCTAGTAGACCAAGAAAATATTGAACTTAATATTGAAAATATTGAAGAGTTGAAGAATTAAGTTCAATTTCGAAGCAAGGCAGTTATAACTGAACTTTGTCTGCTATTAAGGTGCGAAGTGACTTGGCCGAACATTTTATGACCGATGGGTCGATACCGTGGCAATGGGCAGCTGTATAAACTAATATTAAAATAATAAAACCAAAAATTTTAAAAAATTAAGTATTTTTATTTTAAACAACATCGTTCATATACGTCATGAAGTATAATTGTGCTGCGTACTTTTCCTTCTGATCCAGTTCCCGTAAAAATTTGGCAACCTGCTCGCCAAAGTGATGTTCTACATCTATAATTAACACAGGCATGTTACCTACCTTTTCGACCAATTTATTTAAAGGAACTAAAATATCTGGCGTCGTGGAATATGTTGAACGAACGCTGGATTTTCTAACCCTTTTAATTGGTTGAAACTGCGTGCTGGTTTCTGTTGGTGAATTAACAGGACGATCGGAACTGAAACTGTCATTTGACTGCCCCTTCTCAGGAGTTACATCATCCAAGCTGCTTTTGTGCCTAAAATATTAAATTAGATTTAAGATTTTCTCAAATTATATCATGCTCTTTATTTACATACGGTCGTTTTATAAGAACACTATCCAGTTGCTTTAATTTTTGAAAATGTTTTGGTTCTTGAACATTTTTAAATTTTGTCCTGCTGGTTTGCTCTTTTTGGATTGAATTTTTATACCGTGTGTAGTTATTTCAATAGAAATGTACGTGACACGTGTTAAATTGGTGTGACATACATATGTGATTATAAAATTTGTATATAGCTTAAAGTGGTTAAAAGTACATAGTTGGTAGAAAATTTACAGACTTATGATGATGGCTTCGTAGTATGTGGTAACCATCATGTCAAAAACAAAGTTCTACCAGAATTTGTAAATAATTTTGAAATTTTTCGAATTTCACCAAAATTATTATTTTTAATTTTTTGTCAGATACTTGAGGATTTTAGTCTAGTTGGAACATAGACCAGGTATTCAGCAATAACATAAAAATGAGACTATAAAAACTAATATGCCAGGTAAATTATTATTTATAATTTCAAAAGAAATATTTATTTAATTAGTTTTAACCCAAAATAATTTAGTTAATTATTTTTACTTTTCCCACTATAACGAAGTTATATTGGGTAAGTATTGTAATCGCGAAAAAAATTTTGTTCCAGATTTTCACATTTCTCGGCGAATTAGGTTACCAGGTCCCCGAAACACCGATCAGAAAAATGTCGTGTCCGTCCTTCCGTCCGTCCGTCCGTCCTTCCAGTCGCACATTTTTATTATTTTTGTTTCGCCTCCCATTCTCACAAATATTTATAGTTTTGGTCGAAATTTTGCGTAAAGATAGATTTCAGTAATAAGCAGTGTGTGTTAACTTTTAGGTCCATTCGAGTGTAGAATAGAGGGGGTTGCAGTGGAAGAGAAAACTGCCAAACAGATTTTCTCAAAAACGAGACCGACGATTTTTTGTTATGTTGATGATAAATTTGACAATTTATCATCTACTTGTTCACAAAATTTGAAGTCGATTGAAGCATTGCGTGGGGGTCATTTTGACAAAAAGGAGTAATATAAATTTGTTTATCTGTTTACCGAGGTAATGTCGAATTTTCGGAAGAAATATTTTTCTACAGTTAATACACCTTGCAAATTCCAGCAATTATTCCCTAGGTGTCTTCAAGATAAAATGAATAGATTGCCGTGTAATATGGAATTTAAATTTCTAAATTTACCTAAAATACTTTGCTGGTGGCAAATAATATTATCAACAATTAAAAAGAATTATATCTAGTGAGCTTTTAAATATAGCAAGATATTCCCGTTTCTATGACATTGACATTTTTGGCATTGACATTTCTGTGACGTTTTATTGACATTTTATGGCATTTTGATGATTGAAATTTCAACGATATGTTGATCGATACATTCACCCCTATTATGATTGCCGAGTCGATCGACAATCGACACGACTCTGTATTGCGTTTTCGTTTTTTCATTTGATAAAAATAATACGAAAAAAGAAAAGGCAACACAGAGTCGTGTCGATTTATGATCGACTCGACAATCATATTAGGGGTGGTTATTTGTGAATTCTTTAATATAATCGCGGTTTTATTTCTGAGTAATAAATTCTCTTGGTATTCTAAGTCGTATATACATAACTTCAATATCAAATTACTATGAGAGGCTTTAAAATAATATCACGCCACTAGGGCGGCGAAGGTTACGGAGAGCTGGAAAATATACAAAATGAAATGCTATATGACCAGGAGGTGGGGTTAGGTAACAAATGATATTTAACGTTAATTCTGATTTTGTATTATTTGTGTTTTATTATTTTGTATTTTCGAATGGTCTACAGCGATGCCCGTCCAGACTCAAGTACTGAGTAAAGAATTATATCGGCAAATCCTCATGTTGCTCACATAATATTGTGATCTGAACAAACGACACAAATTTTCAGAAAGTAAATTTTTGAACATTTTGCATGCTAACTGGATCTAATTGTTAATGGTTGAAGATGAAAAATAGTGAATGCGACTTTGATTGCTGCTCAACACATGTCAGTTCTAAATAATCTAACATATTTGTGAGTGTGTGATTTAGCGGGATGAGAGTAGATTTATGTTGTCGTGAAATTTAAGAAAAACATATTGTGCCTGTCCAAAATATCGAGAAAATGTTTGTGAAATATAAATGGTTGGTTTGGTGATCTTTGACGGATGCTTTCTGGGAAAAGTATCGTCCGAGAGTCGGATAGACCCAATTTTTTTCTTATTCAATCCAATATGCTCAAGTTCACTGTGTGAATTATCGGATATGGCTTTTATTATAAAAAAAATAAAAATATTTTAATTTATTTTAAACTAATTAAATAAATAATATTCCATTCGAATCAAAATATAATTAAAATAGGATAAATTTTTAAACTTTAATGCCTTCTTTTACTTTCTTTTACGTAAGTAAAATAAAGTATAGTAATCATGAAAATTTTCGACCTTGAGATTATTGAAGATTTATCTGTTTTGAGGTCCCCTGAGTCCGAAAAAGTGAGTTTCGAAATGATGTCTGTCTGTCGGTCTGTCCGTCTGTCAGTCTGTGTCCTCTCTACAGCCCAGATGGCTTAACCAATCCAGCTGAAACTTCAGATTTAAGCTTTTTTGATAAATTGGGAGGTCCCAGTGAATTTTGCTCCAAATCGGTCAACCGGAAGTAGCCACTCCCGTGGGGCAGAAAATTTGTTTTGCAAATATCTGAAAAAGTATAAGGTTTACAAAAAACTACTAAAATAAAATGTTTCCAAAAACTAAAAGTAAAAAAAAATAAACAAAAAAAAATTAAAAATTAAAAAAAAAAATTTAAAAATTAAAAAAAAAAAAATTTAAAAAAAAATTTAAAAAATTTTATAAAAAAAATAAAATTGATGTGTGGCCAACACATTTCTTCTACGAACAGGGAATTTTGAGACACCAATTACGCAAACTTCTTACAATTACAAATTTATTATTTTTTATTACTTTCTTTTACATAAGTAAAGCTTAAATCTAAAGTTTTTGTTAGATTGGTTAAGCCATCTGGGCTATAGAGAAGACACAGACAAACAGACGAGCAGACAAACGGACAGACTGACAGACAGACATCATTTCGAAACCCACTTTTTCGGACTCAAGGGGCCTCAAAACAGATATATCTTCATTAATCTCTTACATAATATTTCGGGTTCCAGGTCCCAGATTCCGTAAAACAGAAAATTTATTTTACAAATATTTCAAAAATATACAATTTACAGAAAACATGAAAAAATAAAAACAATCTTAATAAAGTTTGCAAGAAATTTGCATTATAAAAGTTTCTTAAAATTCGCTGTTTGTAAAAGAAAGTCGTGTGTTGGCCACACCTCCATTTTTTAATTTCAAAATCAAGCGAGGACATACAGGATACAGCTACTTTTTAAACTTTTAAGTTTATTACCGTCTTTTAATACAGGTGGACGTTGTACCAAGACGTCTACGGTAGATTCCGTTGAACATTTGTAGTTGTTTGCTCTATTGTGTAGCCATAGGGCAAAAAACTAAAAAATAATTGTACACTATTGTAGACAATTGGAATAGTCAGCCACAACTGATTGCTTTTGGGGCTAACCGAGAAGTGTTCGCATATTTCGGATCGAAAGTGGATCAGACAACATTAATTTTTCCGAAAAGTGTATTGTCGATCGAGAGAACATTGACAGGAATTTGTAATTAATAATATTAAATATTAAGCCTTGCGATTTTGATTTAAGACTATAATTGAAGACATGAGTGGATGAAGGTGATATGTAAAATTTTCATAATTTTACAGAAAGGACCTTCAAAATTTCTATGATTCGTTTTAAAATACTTGTTCTTAGTATAGTTTAGTCTTTATCCGCTTTAAATTTTTCTAGTTTTGCAAAGATTTATTGGGACAGAATGCATATACGGACATAACAACTTCATCTAAGTAAAAAGCTCAAAATTTAAAAAAATGTTACATATCACCTTCATCCACTCATGTCTTCAATTATATTTTAATATTTCAATATTTACAATTTCAATTGTTTTTGTTTATAATAAACAATATATAAAAAACGCAAGGGAATGAAAAATTCCTAAAAATTAAGAAATAAAGATATGAGCGAATAAGAAACTATACTTTAATTTAAATTATTGTAATATTTAACTTAACACCGTTTAGTATAGGCGTTTCTAGGACAACAAGAAATTCTTGTTATATGCTCCAGTTAATCGAATGGACAGGAAAATAAACTATTTCCAGAAATGTGATGGAATGCATTTTATGGAATTTTAACTAAATAGTATTGGCGATTCTACTTTACACATTCAAAAGAAAAGTAGTTTACATAGAAGTAATGTAAAAGAGGGCTAAACCTAAATATATTTAATCAGGAGTAAAGAAAGACTTACATTTTATTTCGTACACATTTAGTGGGTATTCCTACCCTCGATGTCCGATGATTTAGATACAACCTGTAAGAAAGCAATTGTTAGAGTAGGCGCATCAACCTTCCCTATCACACAATTCCACCAGCGCAAGACACAGTTAATCAACAAAGATCAATCGATGGGCAAGGGCCCAGCAGCGCGGATCGACTCACTCATTCTTGATTTTCTCTGTATATATCATCACAGCACAGTGGGTTAGTATGTTGGTACCATGTGGTTGTCCACAAGATACGGGATCTCACAGACTCACGCAGTCCTCATGCCACCACTTCACACATATTCATTAAGCACACATCAATATAATACAATTCTACAATACAAGGCAACTATTCAATGCAATGCAATCCTACCTGATTTATATATTTTCGCTCCACGATACGTCCATTCCAAACACTACTGTATATAAAACTAACTGTTCGAGAAGAATAGAGGGAAAAGGAAAGTAGGGCTAGAAAGAACAAGACAAGACAGTACCGAAGTTATTCAATAGTTCAATAGTTCAATATATCAAACCCCTTTATATATGACAATTTCTCAAATATTTGGTCAATAAAGTTAAAACAATTATTGATAAAAATCCCATTATACTGTCAATAAGCCTCTATTGATTGACCCCTAGTTTTACAAAAAAAAACGCCTCTACGCGCGTCGTAAGTGAAAATAATTTAGCTGTAAATTTGTAGTTACTATCAATTATCGTCCAATGGTCCGGCTGACATATCATCGCCGCAGTATTATCTTGTCCCAAGTGCCAAAATTACGTTTTTCCGTTTTTATGTAAGTATTCTTAGTTTTTCTCGTTCTAGCCAAAACTTTAATCGATTTTATCCTATGTATTACGGGTTCTGAGTTACAGAAAATTTAGTTGTTATAAGTCCATAAAACTTCAGAAAAATAAATTTTTTGCCGTATCTTGCTAACAAAAAATAATTTTTAAATGCCGTATATCCAACTTAAACAAATTTTAGTTGTATGTCTACTTTTTATATATTCGTAATTATTTATCCTCGTGCGGAGTTGCCAGACTTCCAAAGGGCGCGTCCTCAGGTGGATAGGGGTAAAACCTAACCGACTTGATAAAATACAATTCGCGGACCAAAACTAGCTAAGGGTGTTTCCTGAATATAATAACCAATATGGGGGACTGAAAACGAGAAAACCTTACGGCGCAGGGGAACGGATACCCAGAGCCAGCGACTGCAATAGTTCAGAGGTGATCAACTCCGAAAACTCATTTGGAAGAAGTTCCATAATGCCAAGATCACCAACATCCTCAACTAGAATTGTTGAGATAGAAAATGAACAGCTACGCAGACAACTGTGTAAGATTGAAAAAATTACATCGGATTTAGTGATTGAAGTAAAATCTCTTAAAATAGAAAATGAGAAACTGAAGAATTCTTTACAATCAAAGGAACCTGAGGAACAGGATGCTTCAGAGTTCCGTAAGAAAAATGCTTTGCAACTCAAAGAAACCAGAGGATCAGTGTGTTACAGAGTCCACACTGACGAAGAAAAATTAAGAGAAGAAACCGACTGGACCCTAAAAAAGAACTGGAAGAAGAGACCTGCATAAAAATAGAAAAGCAGAATCTCTTAGCCTGCCAAAATTAAGGCAAAGGCACCACCACCAATCAACATTATTGGCATAGCTGAATATGGTACTATCCAATCATTAATAAAAAAAAAAATACAGAGTTGTAGCACTGAATAATAATATATGGAAAATCAATACAACAGATGCTGAAAGTTATAGAGCCATGGATGCAAGACTGACAGATGAAGGCAAGGAATGGTACACATACGAGGACAAAAATCATCGCCCGATCAAAGTGATGGCCAGAGGTCTTCACACAATATGTACAAAGTAGGATATAATGGAAGACCTTATACACCAGCACTTCAAAATAGAGGATGCAGAAAATATCCTAAAAAAAGGAAAAACAGTAACTGCTCAAGGGGTCAAAGTCCTTAACACGAGAGTTAGAGTAGAAGCATTAAGAAAATCCACAGGCCTGATACTTCAGTGTAAAAAATTCGAAGGATATAATCACACGCAGAAATACTGCAAAAGAGAACCTAGATGTGTGAAATGTTCGGGAAAACATCTCGCCCAAACTTATAAGTTGACAAACACTAAGGCTGCAAAATGAGCAAACTGTAATGGAGAGCATCCCGCTAAGTATAAAGGATGTGCAGTAGCCAGGGAACTTCAAAATCTGAGAAATAAAAACGACAGGGTCCGCTAAACCATTGGATGCCCAGTAATAGGACAATGTCTTAAAATTCAGTGGTAGAGCTACCACTAACAAGTGCAACAGCAGGCCGAAAAATATACTCCCAGAATGTACAACAGCGAGAACCAGTAAGTAACAAGGAAGACGGTCAGTGCCTAATTCTTGAAAAAAAATTTAAGAATATAGAAACCTTAAACTTAACACTACTAAAACAAGAAAGGTGCCTGGTTAAAGCGTCCAGGCACCTTTCTTGTTTTAGTAACCTTAAGTTTAAGGCATTAAGCAGTTAAATATGCAAGAAACAGTGAATGAAATCATTTCTATGATATACTAATTTATGAAGATGAATAACACATTCAGAATCACCAATTGGAATGCAAATGGGCTGTTGCAACAAATTCCAGAGTTAGAGATTTTTCTAAATATAGAAAAGATATATGCCTAATTTCAGAATCTCATTTGACAAAAGATTCGAGGAAATGAAAAGGAACTTTTCTCCCAGAATATTGAAGTATTTGGAATTTGATGTCTTTTAATTAAATATTTTGAAGGGACAACAAACTACAGCTATGGAGCATCACTCTGTCCATTCCTCCAGACAGATACTAGTTGCTTCTATATGCTCCTCCATGAATTCATAATGTCTTATTCTGTTTTTGATAAGGATATCAGTTCTTCCATCTGGCTTTCCGCTAGGAAGTGTTGTATCTTTTGATTCTGAGATGGTTTGTAGTTGTAAAATGAGTTTCAGAAATCATCATGAAGTTTACGATGCTCGAAACTAACTGTTACACTAAAACTAAAAAATGAAAATAAAAGAAGGAAGCCGAGGAGGATAACTGTAATACAAAGAGTACTAACAACATTGACAACAACCCTACTGCAAAGAAACAAAATATTCGAATGGGCGACCAAGTAGGTTGAGAAGAAGAGATACTTGACCAGGGAAAAATAACGAATGATTCGGGCTCTTCCTCCACTCAACAGCGTGTACTACGCAACTTAATTACAGGGGCTTAATTACTTTGTATATGTAACAACTTGTAAAAATGCCTGAAAATTAATACCTTTACTTACATCATCTTCTTTCTTGGAACAGCCCCAAACTTTAAACCTACAGATAATCAAAGCAACAATGTTTGCAGTTTGCTAGACTTGGCTGTCCATTTAATGAGTGGTACTTGAAAAATCAACATCTCTGTTCCTGTATGAATTCGGTATATTATCATTCTGATCCTTTCCATTATTAACCGATGTACTGTAGAATTTGTTACCTTCTTACATTTATCGGTGACTGTCTTTTCTTAATAGTTTTAATCTTACCTTCGAGATTTAGAATTTTAAAACCTAACTAAACTAGAGCTTTCACCACCATAATTTCTATATGGCTCCTGTCTCGTCTTCGATGTCTTCTACAGTCTACAACCAGAGACAAATAACAACTCCGTTGTTATTTAAATTTCTTTATTTGTTAATGTATGTGCTGAATGGAGGTCGTATTTCTAAATATTGTACTAACCATCAATTTGATATATCAACCTTTCAATTTCATTCGATAGATTTCTCACTTGTGGTCACCTTCTTTATTTCGATAATGTTGCGCCCGTGTTCCTGAGTGGTTTGTAATGTAACCGTTGCTTCATATTGTTTTTGATTTTTCGACCTTTTCATATTGAAACTTAAAACCACAAAAATCTTGTTCCATTTCCATTGAAATCAAGTATAGTGGAAACCTATTTCATTTTTCCATTCTAATGAACAAAAATCATTCCGCACTAATACCTGGAGGTGTATATAAAGATGTATCCTTTGATTCTGAATTAGTTTGAGTAATTCAGCGATGCAAGCTTTAAAGTTCCACCGTTTACGTTATAATATAACATTTTCAACTCTTTATTAAATTATCAAGTAACTACAGTCTATTTATTCCTTTTCGGATGAACGTGCATAATCACATAAAAATCGGGATTCTTTGGTTCTGGCCTCAAATAACCGAACCATACAAATTTTATGCATAAAAGAAACATTTATTAAAAATTAAAATATTTCGCTTTTTAACATAAAATAAACCACTTGCAGAGAGGCAACAGCCACCATATTTAAATCAGGAGAAGAATGTAAAACAACATCCCATATTCCAATATTTATAAAGTTACTTCTTCGAATTTTTCCTACCTTTTGCAAATACAACTTCTTAAATTACATGCTATGCAAGGGCAAAAAAAAAATTTACAATTTTCCAGCAGGTTTCATTTATTTATTTTTTCGTCTGCTTTTATATGCGGTCAAAACTAATTAGTGAGTTTATAGTAGAATTATTATTGTAAATATTACAGCAAGATATCTTTTTTAATTTAAAAGTAAATTGGTGCTCCAGGGAATATGGTGTTTATCTACCAAGCATAATACATTTATGTATGTATAAATAATTTATAAATATTTCATTTAAATAAAATTTTCACTTGAAACAAATTTTTCCCTATTTAATTATGTTATTTGGCCGTTTTATTTGGCATAACATAATTAAATTGGGAAAAATTATTTTACCTCATTATTATTAATATAATTAAAATTGGTATGCCACTAATATTATAGTATTTGCAAATTCGAATAATATTACCTCTCATATTTTAATAATTCAAATGCAATCCCCACATTAGCTAACTTTTTGTTGTAAATAAAAAATTGGTTTAATCCAATTTTTCAGCTAAGATCAAACTGTTTATAGTCGTATTATTATTTTGATTGTTTGCTTGGAGTGTGATCAAGAAACATGTAATCAAGGATATGAATGGGTTATTACTTATTAGTAAGGAGGAAATCGACCAGCTGCTTACAGATACCTTAATAGTCGTTAATTAGGAGCGCAATACAGTTTTAACCTACATGAAACATATACTACAAGAGCTGCATTCTGGAAATAAAGTACTATATATTAAGCCTAAATTCTACAATTTCTTGTCTGACTAAAATTTGTTAACTAACTATAAATTAATGCGTCATTTCCATTAAACAACTTCCTGCTCTCTAAATGATTCCTTCCAGTAAATTTAAAGTCGTGTTTTCCATGAGAACTGCGATACATGCATCAAGCGCTAATGTGTAGTGTACTTAACATTGATGTTACAACTAGCAATAAATAATTATATTTGTTGCTTATTTTTTAATTACACTTTCCATTCCTAATGAGTTGGTTGTCTGTCATCCTAGTCTTGACGTCATTGCTGTTCGTGTTAAGGTGGCCAGTTCATCTATCGTCATCATCGCAGTGTATGCTCTCAATGGTTCGAATTTGGAATATTTTGAAAGGATAATCAATTTCATCGACACAGTTGTGATGCCTTCAGTGCGTCCTAATGATCAACTTGTAATTGTAGGCGACTTTAATCTACCTGACATAGCTTGGCTTGATGTTGATGGTGTCTTTACATCGCTTTCCACTGACCAAAGGGCATTATACATTATTGACTACTTTGCTAGCATCTCAACCAAGCAGCTGAATCGTACTAGAAACAGTCAAGGGAAACTCCTGGACCTGTTATTTGCCAATGACGTCATGCATTCGGAGGTTTCATCATGTTTGGATTTCACCGGCTCCCAGAGCATCTACCACACACCAACTACGATAAATATTTTTCATATAAATTGTTCAATTGATTCCTTTTCTAACAAGTTTTATTTTAATTTCAGAAATGCCGACTACGCTTCCTTAAACGAGTTCCTCAGCAATTCTGATTGGGACTTTTTGCAACGCGGCGGTAATTTAAATGACATCGTTTTGATGTTTAACGACATTCTGAAAAGTGGTATTGAAAGACACGTTCCGTTGGTTAAAAAAAAAACCGGCTTTCGGGAGCCCTGGTATAACAATAGATTGTTAAATCTGGAGAATCGCCGCAATAAGTTCCATTCATTATACAGGCGGTACGGGGTCCAATTTTATCCCAAATTTGATAACGCTCGCAAAGAGTTTAAAAGTTTAAATTGGTTTTTATATAACCAATACGTTGTGCGAATCGAGGAGGAATTGACATCAAATCCAAACTAGTTCTGGAGTTTTATGAATAGTAAGAGAAAAGTGATTGGTTTCCCTACTCCTATGTCTTACCAGAACTCCGTCGCTAGTCAACCCGCGGAGATCTGTAATTTGTTTGCTAGCTATTTTGCCTCAGTATACGAACCAGCCACGATGTCCCCTACCATTCCTTCATGCGCTAACAGTTTCGTGGAATTTAATTATTTTAAATTTACTGAGCAGGAAGTTTGCGATTGCTTGCTTAATCTTGATATTAAAAAGGGCGCTGGTCACGACGGTATTCCGCCGATCCTTATTAAGCATTGTGCCGAGAGTTTGTCCCGCCCAATTACCTTCATGTTTAATGAAAGTTTACGTATTGGATTATTTCCTGAGCCTTGGAAAATTGCATGCCTCCATCCCATTTTCAAGGCGGGTAGAAGAAACGAAGTAAGTAATTATCGGGGGATTTCCATTCTTTCCGTTATACCCAAACTATTTGAATCTATGGTTCACAAGGTCTTGCTTTTCCATACCAAATCATTAATTTCTTCTGCTCAGCATGGGTTTTATCCAGGCAGATCCACAGTGACTAATCTGGTTTCTTTTTGTGGCAAGTTATTTAGCAGTTTAAACTCCAGGCAGCAACTGGATGTTATTTATACTGATTTTGCGAAAGTTTCGATAAGATTGACCACTCGCTCCTGATCTCTAAATTAAAGAACTTAAATTGTCAGTGCATTCCAATTGAATGGTTGCAGTCTTACCTTTCCGACCGTTGGCAATCCGTTAGGATTTTGGATTCTAGTTCACAGCTATTTCGCGTGACATCTGGCGTACCTCAAGGAAGTCATATTGGCCCTTTATTATTTATATTATTTATCAACGATATTGTTGACTGCTTTGAGTTTGCCAGCTGCCTCCTGTTTGCCGATGATATGAAAATTTTCGCCCGGATCAACAGCGTGTCCGATTGCGTAAAGCTGCAAGATGATTTGGACAAATTTGCAGTTGGTCTATTCGCAATAGATTGGGACTCAACGTGAGTAAGTGTAAGAGTCTTTCATTTTATCGTACCCGGTCACCTCTGTCCCATCGTTATCGTCTGTATGGTGAGGATGTAGTCAGAGTGGAGTTTATATCTGATCTGGGTATAATTTTTTCAGCTGATGCCACCTTTACTAGACATATTAACACCATTATTAATAAGGCATACATTATGTTGGGTTTTATTAAGCGGAACTGTAAGGACTTCATCGACCCGATTACTCTAACATCACTGTACGGTTCTTTTGTTCGTTCTATTTTAGAATATGCATCACCGGTGTGGTCACCATCTTACCACTGTCACTCGGATAGAATAGAAAGTGTTCAGAAGCAGTTTGTTTTGTATGCACTTCGTTGTCTACCGTCTACACGGTCTGTGGAATATGTTCTTCCTCCCTACCAAGATCGCTGTAACCTATTGAATCTGCACCGATTAGATTGTCGACGGGTAGTAGCATCGGCATTGTTCATTTGCGATATTTTCAGCTCTCGAATCGATTGTACTGAGCTGCTTTCACGCTTAAATCTTTACGCTCCGATACGTCAAATGCGCCCACGCGATGGACTGTTACTCATTAACCAGGTATCAACTAATTACGGTCTTTCGGAACCACTTTTGAGAGCATCGCGAGAGTTTAATTCAGTTTATGATGTTTTTGATTTCAACTTGTCCAGAGAGTCGTTTAAGAAAGCTTTATTTAAATTTTTATGTAATAATAACTAAATAGTCGGCGTTTTCTATCTATCTTTTATTCCTTTTGTGTTGTATTTCATTTTTACAAAATAATTTTATAATTTTTTTTTAACATGTTTGTATAACCGATTGTAATCACTGTAGGCTATACATGATAATAAATAAATAAATAAATAAATAAAAAACTCAAAAATATCAAAAATCTTTATCAAGTGTAACTAAAAAATAAATTATAAGCAGCCTAGTTGTTGCAACAAGGTATATTTAGCCAGTTCACACCATGTATACAGCGCATCGCAACACTTCCTCGTTTCATACCTCTTTGCCTACAAACTTTGATGAAAAGGTAATTTTTGTGTTGCATCGTTTCAACAAAAATTTTATGTGGAAACCAATCAAAATAGTTAAAATTTTGTTCATCTAGTATGCTTGTAATAAAATGTTACTTATACATAGATAAATATCAAGAGTTGACGCAACATAAGCCGTCTTCCAATGGGCAAAATTTGCTACTTGGAAGTACTTGCGAGTAGATACCCAATGGAACGAGAAATTGAGTGACACAAGTAAAACACAGCCTTCTGTTTATTTGATTTTTTTGTCTTTGTAAAATTGTTTATTATAGTAATGGCGATATTTAAAATTAGCTCGAAAATATGACAAAAAAATGGACATGTAATGAAAGGAAAGCATTGATATTTACCGCATTGGTATTTAAATCAATTTTTCTTAAAAATGTAATGTACTAATTTTGTATTAATTTTGACATTTTTATCACCAAAATATAAAAAAACTCGAACGCAATAAGAAACTCTCGAAAAATATCGAAAAAGGTCTAAAAGCCATCTATTGGAATTTTCGCAACTAAAATCCACCTAGCGCAAATTTTATGCGTAATTACTCCAGTTTTCTACACCATCGTATGAGCATGGGTAGTTGTGAATAGATACAAGTACTTGCGAGTAGTTTGATTTCGCCAATGGAAGACGCTTATAGTGTGACGCGAGGCTGTTGCAGTGTTGCGATGCGCTGTATACATGGTGTGAACAGGCTGAATTATGTTAAGTACACATTCGTGCTTTATGCATTTAGTTTTTTCCGATTTACATAGAATAAAAGGAAATTAAGGTTTATCGAGTTTTAGTGCCGTTATCATGGAAAACACCTTATTTTAAGCTATGCAAAAGTTGTACCAAAAACTTTTAGGAAAATCGAAGCTTCCTGTAATTATTCCGAAGCACTGCATAATATTAGACTTTTTAGAATATTAGACAACCTACATAATATGTTCTAGAATCTAGAGGAAAATATCGTAAAAAATGTATGATATGGTAAAATTCTTGAAAGATATTTAAATTAATTTTACTTACTTAGTTAATTTGTTGAAATTTAAAAGATTCCAATGATGATCAAGGCATTTTGTCTCCAAAATATTATGCAGTGCATAGAAATTGGAGAGATTTATTCTAGTTTTCTAATTTTTATGGTAGCTGCAAATCTATCTATGTACTTGATTGGGGTTGGAAGTGCAACATAAATAAAAAGAAGGCAGCCAGGGGTCAACTGTATTTTCGTGAAAAAAATAAAATGAGTGCTGTGTAAACCAAGCTCCAATTTAAATTTTTTTTTGGTTTGCGCCTACTCTGCAATATAAATATATAATGAAGGAACACGTATACCCGGTCTTACAAAAAAAATACCCAATCTCTAGTTAAATATCCTTCCTTTCTTCTTTTATGAAATTGCGCTTTGTTTCACAATAAAAATTCATTAGCCTCCAGCTAATTATTTAAATATTTACCTCTCCAGTTAAAATTTTCATGTAAAAAGAAAAAAAATTAGCATTCCTAGTTTTTTACTAGAACTTCTCATAATTTTACCAGAATTCCAGTTACCAGATTTCCAGTATCAAGTAGTATTGTTTACATGATTTCCAGTACTACATTATTTATATTTCAAATAAAATTAGCAGATTTTATTACAACCAGAAATTAAGTATTTTTAATTTTAATTGATTCAACTAGATTGTGTAGTATGCTCACATCTACCTAGAGAATTTGTATTTACCGTGTAGAAATGATAATCAAATAAAGTTAAGAAGTATTCGCATTAATATTTAATTTATTTGGTTAAATATTGGAATATTTTGTGTTGAAATCCCCTAATACAGATTTCTGTAAAACTATGCATATAAGACCATCACCGGTTCTTACTGCATCTCTTAAGCGAATTTGTTCAAGGAAGCTTGTGAAAGTTCTGTGAAAAAAAAAAATTAAATGTTGATTCAACAATAATTATATGTATGTATAATATCTATATCATTTGCATTATTGATAAAACATTTACATACATAACATAATATAATAGAAGTGCACAGTAATAATTTGTGCATACATTTATGATATAACTTAATAACATTTAAAGGTATATAGAGTAATTACTATTTACGTGACTTGTGCTGGTGAATAGAGAACAGTGAAGTATTAATTAAATAATAATGTGTAGCGTTTGTTCAATATGTAGCAGAAATGTTACCAAAGACAGATATCCGGGACTGAAATCTGTTAATTATGAGAACGCTTACCATAGCAAATGTGCAAATATTTCGGAAGAATCCTTTCGGGGCTTCCAACAGTTCGTCAAAATGATTGTATCCACAGTGTCAAAATATTTCCCAAAAATCTAATGTTGTGCAAGATACTAAGAACCCCAGTTTAAATGACGTATTTTTAATCTTGAAAGCTGTTCAGCAAAATGTTGATAAACTTGGCGACTTGGAAAGGTCTCAACAATTTGTAGGCTCAAGTTTAGATGAACTGCAATGCACAATCAAGATGTTGATAAATGAAAACCGGGAATTGAAAGCCAAACTAGAAAAATTAGATTCAAAAAACTCAACTCAGGAATTGAAATTGAACTTGCTTGAAGCCCCAATGGATGTACAGGAGCAGTTTAAAAATCAAAATAATATTGTTATTAATGGCTTACCAGGAAATGTAAACGAAGAACATATTCCCAAAATTTATGAAAATATTGAAAGAGAACAAATTGTATCCATTAAGAATATGCAACATAGTGTAAATTCAAAATCCCGTTTGAAAGATTCCTTTATCGTAGAATTTAATTCAGCCATATTGAAGAACAACATTTTAACTAATTATTTTAAAATTCTAAATTCACCTTCTTATGATGTAAGAAGTTTCAATTTGCATCATTTTACCAAATTCTAGTCTAAGTTATACTAGGAGGCAAAAGACATTAAATCCAATCAAGGATATTAATTTTTATGGTGAAGGATACATCACTATTCACTATACCTGAGAGCGAAACTTTTTTCAGAAAACGGCTACAAACGCCCTTTCTTCGATAAATTGTAGTTTAATAATAATAAATAAAATAACTATATGTTAATGGGACATTCTCTCGATTTAAAGTTAATTTTTTTAAAATGTAGAGGTTTTTTATGTAAAAAAATGTTATTTTTCCATAATTTGATACATTTTTGAAGAAACATGGCTAAGTGTGCAAACTAACCAATAAAGTTACTCACAAGCTTTCAAAAACCGCAAACGGAATTAAAATCTAGCCCATAACTTGGGAGATTTGATGAAAAATGTGAAAAGGGATCACCAACATTACAAAAATTGCAAACGTAATAACTTGCAAAGTTTTATAGTTAAACTCCCACTTTAAAGGATTTTTTGTGATAATTTTACATAAATATTCCAAATTTTCCGGCCGGTCACTTGCCGACGAAACACTTTATATATATCTACCAAAAAAGTAGTAATATCAAAATCCCCGCGTACTTTAACCCAAGAGTCATAGAAAGTGTATCGACCCCAAAAAGGGGATTTTGATATTTCTACTCGTTTTGTAGTAGATATATTATAAATTAGTGGCCTATTCATTTTTTCTGATTAACAAGTCGAAAAGTTTCATTGATTTTAATACAGACAAACTTCTCTTTCTATTATTTCTGTGGGCATAAAACAAACAGAAATGAGGATTTTGAGTTTTTTTTTTGTTGATTTAGTGAATATAATTCGCTAAGTCAGTACGTTCTTGCCTCATACTTAATGTATTAAATTAGAATTGTATTTTTGTAGTTTGGTCGTAGCTGTCTGAAGAGTAGACCGAATTTTTTGTTCGTGCGAACTTTTCAGTACGAAACCAAACTACAGCGTGGAAAACTCAAGAGGGGTTTTCAACATTTTTTGGGGTCGATACACTTTGTTTGACTCTTGGGTTAAAGTACGGCGATTTTGATATTTCTAATGTTTTGGTAGATATATTATACATGATTGACCCATTCATTTTTTCTGATTAACAAGTCGAAAAAATGTTGTAAATGCCATTATTGTTAATATAATTTTGTCTATAAAAATCCGAAAGAATCTTATAGATTTTAATACAAACTTTTATTTCTATAAATATTCCTGTAAATCAAAAAAACCTTGTCGATATTAATGGTAAAATACAGTCTGAGAAATATTTTGCAAAGAAGCGATATTACGAAAGAATGTTTAGTGATGTTAATTAAAAAAATGTATGGCAAAATGTTAATCAACATTTGATAGAAACAACAATGATACAACTATAAAAAATATTGTGTTTTATCATAAGATTTCTTCTAAAACAATTGATGTTGCAAAGAATTTTAATAATTATTTTGTAAATATTGGTAAATTGTTGGGGGTATATAGTAATAGAGATAAATAAGTTTGGCACCATTCAACCAAATCCAAGTTCTCTGTTATTCACGCAACAACTGCTATAGAAATTTTTAATATTAATTATTTCGTTGGATAATAAAGTGGGTGGGACTGATAATTTATGTACTATAGTTTTGCAACATAATATTTCATATTTTTTTGAACTTTTATCTAACTTAGTAAATGCAATATTTGAAACAGGCATTTATCCTAATTGTCTAAAATTGGCGGAGGTATTGCCTCTTCATACAGGTGGAGATAAAAGTGTCGTTTCTAATTATCGATCTATCTCTATATTATCAGATTTTGACAAGATTATTGAGCGTATATTGTTTAACCGCTTTGTAGAATAAATATTATTAATTTTTGTTATTCCCATCAGTACGGTTGTTGCAACAGCAACACAACATATTCCAATTTTTGTTAACATCGCCCATCGCATCGCTGAGGAACATTAGCTGATCATCCCCTATTTACATCTGAAAAAACACAAACAAAACATCATTAAAATAATTCACAACAAATCAATTTATTAATACTTAACCTTGAACTTAAATTTTCCATTTATTGTCGCCTGAAATATAGCAAATTTTATCTTTGTTAAATTCAAACTTTCTAATCATAAAATATTTAAATACTTAGCTTGTTAACTTTTTACATACATCCATTAAATTTTGCTATCAGAAATAATTAATTAATTTTGTAAAATTTAATTTATAAAAATTCTTACCATTTTTATGTTTGTAAACAAATGTCATTTGACATTTTATTAATTTAATTAACAATAATTGTGAAGATAGTAGTAATTTGTGTAGCTCAATTAGAATTATGAGTACTTTTCACGTTCATAGATTAAAAAGGCCTTTTCCATCTATTAGAAAATTTGTAAATTAGAACTATTGTAAAACTACTTTCTTAAAGAAAAAATAAATTTTAATCTCTCTCTTTATCATCAACCGTGGAAGCGACAACATCGATTTATTTTATTATATAATAAATACATTTTTGTTCATTCATTCTGGTGATATTTTTTTATATTTAACTCCAAGTCATTGGATAATTTATCTGCTACATTTTTCTTCATTGCGATCGACTTCAACCTCTCAAATTGGCTAACGAGGTAAGCATTGCCGTTCGCTTATAAATTGTAGCACGATATTAAATCCACAAACGTGATTCGCTAGTTTGACAACGGGTTTAGAAGGGGAGCGGGAACAGAATTGGAACTCGTTGAAATAGTGAATATTTTATAAAATGCTTTTGATAATAAATATTATGTAGGAGCTCTATTTCTAGACCTCAAAAAGCCATTGACACTATTGACCATAAATTACTTTTGAAAAAATTATATTTTTTTGGAATTCGGTGGTATTCCCCGACTAATTGAAAGCTAATTAAAGGACTGCGAACAGTTTGTAATCATTAGTGGTGTTCTCAGGGGAGTGTATTGGGGCCATTACTTTTCCTAATTTTGATTAACGATATTTCACGTTTGCCATTAAGAGGACATATTCGGCTGTTTGCGGATAACACAAAACTTTTGTATGAGTCGAAGGATCCGAATTCAATAATAAGAGTGTTTGTCAACACCAACTGTACCCCACATTTACAACAATAAAAACTAAAAAGACAAAAAAAAAGCAAGTTTAAAAAATTTCAAATAAATGTTTAAAATATAAGACTATTTGCATTGTATAACGTTTAATAATAATCTGAAATGTAAAAAGATCGATTATTTCTTTATTATAATTAATTAATATTTTTTATACATAGCTTTTCCTATAATTCTTGCACACACTCCAAAATGTAAACAAATGTCAAGAATAATCAAAATGTCGTAAGTTGTTAGTTGCGTTCATTAAAACATCCATATTTTAGCACAAGCTAAGCGAGCTTAAATTAGCGCAAAAGCTTAAAACTTAATTGAGCTATATTCCAACTTATGACGTGGCTGATTATTCCAATCCAAGCCATCAAAAAATACATATTTTGTCAATCTCAAAAAATCGATCAAGAGTGTAACATCATAATTTGTAAAAAAAACAGTGTGTTAAAATAAAACCTTTACAATAAAATTTTCACCGTTTGTGTTTTTTTCATTCATCGTTGATTGCAAGTGGATTTGCTGCCGATATTATTAAATAATTAACAGTTTGCTTGTTTGGCATTAAATACCTCACCTGCACATCACTTAACCAATACTTTCCACATCAACAATTGCCAATCGATAAGCCAATTTACAACTGGAAAAAATATTAACCCGACGCCATCGCACAGGAGTATAAACATTTTTGGTGCCGAAACCCGGGAATCATCTAAATACAATAAGATAAGTAGATTTTCACTTAATTTTATTTTCCGCTATAAACTAAACGCGTGAAATTAAAATCTACTGTGCGATTTGAGCCCTAGTGTGTGTTAATAATTTGTGGAATTGTCGAGAATTTGTGTTCAATTGAAAATTCGTGAAGTGATTAAAAGAACAATAATTCAATATGGCCGATCGTGCAGAACGCTTACGGGATCGAGCACATGCTCAGATGCTTCATATTTTAAAGTTTGGGGAATCAATAACGGAGGATACTACTTTGGAGGCGATAAAAACCAGATTAGAAATATTAGAAACCAGGTATCAAACTTTTAATGAGATGGAATTTCAATTACTGGAGAAACCCACATATAAATCCATTACAGCTGAGGTCGATGAAATTTATTATAAAGCGAAAGATTTATTGAGTGAAGCATGTAGTCGTCATGGGAGAGGTGGTCTTAATACAAACCCGGATCTAAATAACACGCTTGAACAGTTTTTTGACCAACAAAAAACGTTTTATGAAGGTGTTAATACATCGCAGCAAGTACGGTTACCAAAAATTAATATAGAGCCATTTTCGGGTGACTACACATATTGGGCTTCCTTCCACGATTTGTTTAAAACCACAGTACATAATAACAAAAATATTAGTGGTGTGTACAAATTACAAATGCTGAAGGGCCTACTTAAGGGTGAAGCGTCTTCCTTAATACGACATATCGCTATAACGGAATCAAATTATATCGAAGCATGGGAAAAATTATGCAACCGTTATAACAAGATGACTCCTATAGTAACGACCTTGGTGCAGACATTTATGGAGCAAAAGCCTTGTATGCGAAGTAACGGAAAGGATTTACGGCGCATAAGTGAAACATCCGATGAGGTAATTCGAGGTTTGCGGGTATTAGGTGCAAAGGCTGAAGATCGTGATCCATGGCTCATCTATATTTTATTGAGCAAAATTGATAACGAAACCAAGCAATTGTGGGCGAATGAATCAGTGGACAAAGATTTTCCAACCGTTGAAAATTTATTAACTTTTTTAAATAAGCGGTGTGACGCACTAGAAATATGTGAGTCAACAGCTAAAAGATTCACAGCAAGAACTACGGCAAAATCGTTTGTAACAACTCAGTCTAATCCTGTGTTTGAGTGTGTCGTTTGTAAACAGCAACATCCTACTTTCAAATGCCCAGAATTTAAAAATATGACTTGGGTTGCTAGGTCAAGAATAATTTCGGAGAAGAACCTATGCGGAAATTGCCTGAAGAAGGGACACACTAGCGAACAATGTTACTCCAAATCATCTTGCCTCATTTGCAGAAAACGGCATCACACCTTAATTCACCAACATCAAAATGATGCGCATGATTCCAGCCAAACAGCGACAAATTATCACGCCTCAATAGAAAAACCATCGATGTCTTCACAAGAAATTTCTGGAACAACATTACCAACCCAAACTACAAAATCCACTATTGAATCAACACAAACTAATACGAATAATTCGATGAATATTAAGGTGCTACACACACACTATTCCTCTACAAACACGGTATTACCAACAGCAGTCATATATATCAAATCACGTACCGGTGAACTCCAGCTATATCGCGCATTGTTAGATTCGGGCTCACAAACATCATTCGTTACCGAATCATGCGCACAAAGCCTAGGCCTAAAGCGAAGCCAATCTTTCTTATCAGTTTACGGTCTAGCATCATCATCAGCAGGAAAGACAAAGGGGAAGATCGATATGACCATACATTCCAGAATTGACAGAAATTATCAGTTGAATGTCACGGCTCATATCATTAATCAAATCACAAATTTGTTACCAACTAAACCAGTAAGTTTTAATACATCAAGAATGCATTTGGATTTAGCAGATCCGCAATTCTACAGCCCAAGTAAAATCGATGTACTTCTCGGAGCCGATATATTTTTCGAAGTGCTAAATCCAGAAGAGCATGTGATGGATGGACTGCCAAAAATGCGATCCTCAAAGTTTGGCTGGTTAATTGCGGGGTCATGCCATAACTCATCTCCGCAACTAACCAATCTTCACGTCACAACTGATCCAAATAGTCAAATAACCAACGAAGATTTACATCGTGAGCTAACTAAGTTCTGGGAAGTGGAGGAAATCGCATCGCATAACAGTTCAAGCAACACAATCCATGAATGTGAAGCATTTTACGAGAAAACTACTACCAGAGCGACAAATGGCCAATTCATAGTATAAAGCTTCCATTTAAAAAACCAACACCAGCACTAGGAAGTTCATATCAGGCAGCACATCACCGAATATTGGCAATGGAAAGAAGATTTTCGAGGGCACCAGAGTTTTATCAGCTATACAAGTCATTCATCAACGAGTACATTGACATGAAACATATGAGCTACTTACCAATAGAAGCCATACCAAAAGAAAATGATAAAAAATATTATTTACCTCATCATGCTGTTGTAAAATCCAGTAGTAGCACCACGAAACTCAGAGTCGTCTTTGATGCGTCGTGTAAAACAAGCACGGGAGTGTCTCTTAATGACATTTTACAGATTGGGCCAAATATACAAAGCGACCTGACGACGATAATTCTGCGATTTCGAATACATGCAATAGCAATGGTCGCAGACATAGAAAAAATGTTTAGACAAATCCTGGTAGATCCTGATGATGCTAACTTCCAGCTAATACTGTGGCGTGAAAATTCTTTAGAGCAAGCGAAAACGTACAAGCTAAACACGGTTACTTATCGAACAGCATGTGCTCCATATTTAGCATTAAGAACACTAAAAATGTCAACCGAAAACGCTGATCAACTATATCCAAAAGCCAAGCATATCATTAACAATGATTTCTACATGGATGACTTGCTGACTGGATGTGACAATGTTAAAGAAGCAATAACCCTTAAAGAACAGTTAAATAATTTATTAAAGGAAAGTGGATTTAACCTGAGAAAATGGAAATCCAATTCCCCAGAATTTCTGAAGTCATTTTCTCAGCAAGAAGTCCAAAACACTCCAAAACTAATAGAAGACGATTCAACCATTAAAACACTTGGCATCATATGGAACGCTGATCTTGACACTTTTTCTTTCAAGGTACAGACAAGTCTGCAAGCAACAATTTGGACCAAGAGGAAGATTTTATCTGCAGCAGCCAAACTGTACGATCCATTGGGCTGGCTGGCACCTACCATAATTCTTTTTAAGCTGTGTTTGCAGAAGTTGTGGTTGCTAAAGTTAGACTGGGATGACAGCGTACCAATCAATATCCGAAATTTATGGCAGGGAATTTACAATTCATTAGTAGAATTGGAAAAGATTCAAATTCCGCGACGACTGACAACCTTAACTGGTTCTACACAACTTCAATTACACGCATTTTGCGATGCGTCTGAAGCTGCTTACGGTAGTGTTATATATCTTCGAGCTATCAATGAACTTGGCGAAATTACTGTAAATATCATAACGGCAAAAAATAAGGTTGCGCCAATAAAGCAAATTTCACTACCACGACTGGAGTTGTGTGGAGCTGTCCTATTGGCGAAACTAATCAAATATTGTATCGAATCTCTCTCTTACAGCAATATCCAAGTATTCGCATGGACAGATTCGATGATCGTACTCCATTGGCTATCTGATGTTCCTAGACGATGGACAAGTTTTGTTGGCAATCGCACGGCTGCAATTCTGGAAGTCGTTCCTCGAAATAAGTGGCAGCACGTGGACTCAAAAGATAATCCTGCGGATGCGATAACCAGAGGAACCAAACCTAAGGCATTACCACAATTACAGCTTTGGTGGCAGGGGCCACACTGGTTGAAAGAACAAGAGCAAAAGTGGCCAAAACAAAAATCAACAACAACATCCGAGGAAGAACCGTCTTTGGAAGAACGGTCAAAATACGTCAATGTTTTGACAGCAGTGACTACTGAAGAAGGTGTTGTTCTGCAGTTGTTAACAAAAGTGTCATCCTGGTATAAAATTCGAAAGGTGATGGTATATATTTTGCGATTTGGAAGACCAACAACCTTGAAAGTATGTAGCAGTTATCAAAGGGACCAGATGACTCCGGCTGAACTAGACGAAGCGGAAGTTGTAATTTTACGCAACGTACAACAAGCGGCATTTAAATCCGAAATAGCAATTATTACTGAAAGATCACCACTGTCATCGAAAAACCAACTGTCATCGCTCGACCCATTTATGGATTCAAATGGACTACTTCGAGTAGGCGGGCGACTTCGGAAATCTTGATTACCCTATGCAACGATGCACCCTGTGATTCTACCCAACAATCGTGTAGTTTGTGAAAGAATAATTCGCAGTATACACTTCAACAATATGCATGCGGGCAATTCCTTAACATTAAGCGTTTTACGAAACAAGTATTGGATGATAGGAGCAAGGTACATGATCAAACGCTGCATAAAGCTCTGCACGATATGTACGCGTTACCGATTCCACAAAAACGAACAAAAGATGGCCGACTTACCAGCGGAACGATGTAATCAAAGTCGACCTTTTCTAAAAACGGGACTGGATTATGCAGGGCCGTTTCATATTAAGACGAGCAAACGTAAAACCTCTTCGACTGAGAAAGCATACGTGGCAGTCTTCGTTTGTTTAGCGGTAAAGGCAGTACATTTGGAAGTGGTGAGCAGCCTAGGTACTGAGTCATTCATAGCAGCACTTAGACGATTCATCGCAAGACGCGGTAGTCCTCAACAGATTTGTGTGATAATGGGTCCAATTTTGTTGGAGCTAACAGAGAACTTCGACAGCTAAAGCAGCAAATAATTGCACAATCGACCAATCCTTTAATATTTGAATTTCTCTTGCAGAAAGGCATCAATTTTCAGTTCAATCCACCCCATGCACCTCATTTTGGCGGATTGTGGGAATCATCTGTGAGGTCATTCAAATACCATTTGCGACGAGTTACGAACATCAACCTCACATTCGAAGAAATGACGACACTAATTATTCAAATCGAATCACTCCTAAATTCAAGGCCACTTTGCAGACTGAACGACGATCCAGCAGATTTACAAATATTAACTCCAGCTCACTTTTTGGTTGGAGAATCTCTAGCAATTATTCCGGAACCCATGCTGGACGGTATACCACAAAATAAATTGTCGAAATGGCAAAATATTCAACAACGAGTTCAGGGATTTTGGAAGCTATGGCATCAAGATTACCTCACAACACTACAGCAACGATTCAAATGGAAGACTAAAATCGAGCAGCTAGAAATAGATGATGTTGTACTGATACGAGAGGACAATTTATACCCAAGTCAATGGCTACTTGGTAAAGTGACAGCTATCCATCCCGGAACCGATGGAATTGCCCGAGTAGTAACTCTAAAAACATCAAAAAGCGACGTAAAACGACCAGTCAACAAACTTATCAAATTACCTATTAAGTAATACAATTCCTTAATGGGTGGGAGTATGTTTGTCAACACCAACTGTACCCCACATTTACAACAATAAAAACTAAAAAGACAAAAAAAAAGCAAGTTTAAAAAATTTCAAATAAATGTTTAAAATATAAGACTATTTGCATTGTATAACGTTTAATAATAATCTGAAATGTAAAAAGATCGATTATTTCTTTATTATAATTAATTAATATTTTTTATACATAGCTTTTCCTATAATTCTTGCACACACTCCAAAATGTAAACAAATGTCAAGAATAATCAAAATGTCGTAAGTTGTTGGTTGCGTTCATTAAAACATCCATATTTTAGCACAAGCTAAGCGAGCTTAAATTAACGCAAAAGCTTAAAACTTAATTGAGCTATATTCCAACTTATGACGTGGCTGATTATTCCAATCCAAGCCATCAAAAAATACATATTTTGTCAATCTCAAAAAATCGATCAAGAGTGTAACATCATAATTTGTAAAAAAAACAGTGTGTTAAAATAAAACCTTTACAATAAAATTTTCACCGTTTGTGTTTTTTTCATTCATCGTTGATTGCAAGTGGATTTGCTGCCGATATTATTAAATAATTAACAGTTTGCTTGTTTGGCATTAAATACCTCACCTGCACATCACTTAACCAATACTTTCCACATCAACAATTGCCAATCGATAAGCCAATTTACAACTGGAAAAAATATTAACCCGACGCCATCGCACAGGAGTATAAACAAAGAGATATCATTAAATGTAGATAATATTGAGATTATTAGGGTAGAGGTCATTAAGTACAAATGATACAAATCTGTCCTGGAATGAACAAATACATACTATCTGTAGTAAATTGGGTCCTCTTAAGGTTATTGAGAAAGTTGGCATACTATGTTCCAAAGCATGAATTAAAACTAATTTATTTTGCTTTTATACATCCACGCATTACATACGTAATAATTATTTATGATACTGCCAATGCTACTAAGCTAAGAAGGATTCAAATAATGTAAAATAAAAGTATTAAAGCAATTTGTAGAATTCCTATATTATTTCCTACTTTGGCGCTTTACAAAGATGAATCTGAAGGGATACTGTCAGTTGCAGCATTATTTGTTTTACAAGTTGCAATATTTATGTACAAAACATTGTATGTAGCAACTGCTTTATCAAATTTAGAATTTCGTAGTGTTAATCATAGTTACCACACTCGGTTTTCTCAGAGTTTATCGTGTGGTGCTATTACAAACGAATATGAAAGAAAATCAATTAGGTTCAATGGTCCAACGGTATATAATAATTTATCTGAATCAATAAAACGTGCCGTAATTATTCATCAGTTAAGATGTATAATCTTAAAAATTATTATCATACCATGCTAGAAAGTTATCTAAGTTAATTTCAATATTTTATGATCTTTGTCATAAATAACGTGTATTTTAAACAGTCTGTAGTGCTGACTTGCCTTCAAAGGATTCTAGATCCATTGGAAATTCAATTCTACAGAATTATGTTTATTATATAAAATTTGTTAAGCTTATATTAATAATTTTAAATTATAGTATATAATTAAAATCTACATAAATTATTATTTTTTGTTTATATGTAAAGCGCCGGCTCCAGACATTTGGGCGCCCAAGCTGTTATTTTTTTTTTAATTGATTAAAAAATGAATTATGAAATTGGGAGTTTAGTAAGAAAATAAGAAATCAAATTTAGAGCAAGTTGCAATCCGACATTTTATTGGAACTATGCAGTTTTAAAACTGCATAGTCTCGAAAGAAGGAGTACCTAATGTAAGGATGTTAAAGTATAGGGAATTGGTTAGAAGGAGGTTAGATAAATTTGAGATTAATATAGACACTATAATTTTATATTGTTGCTTTTAGTTAATAATAATATGTAAGAGAAATAAGAACCAAATATTACAGTAATTCATAAATATTTTATTTAATAAAAATATGTGTAAGGAATAATTGTATTTATTCCTATAATATATTTTAGTGTATTTATAGGTAAAAATTTTTGCATCAAGAATATATTATGTAAATATTAAATTAATAATGACAGTCATTAAACATAGTTTTCTTTTAAAAATCTACTTTTCGCGCTTTTTTGCTTGCGAAAGAGTTTAGTACTTCGGAGAAATCGATACTTTGGGCTACATCATTTTCAATTGAAAGAATTGCTAATGAACTCAACTTTTCTTGCGACATAGTTGACCTTAAATATGTTTTAATTAATTTTAATTTTGGAAAGCTTCTTTCACCACTGAAACGAATCATCAAGAAGCTCGACCAATTGTTTAATACTGATGAATTCATCACATAAAATAGCCCATTCAATATCGGAAGTCTCACCAACTGTTAAAACCAACTGAAGATCGTTACAGTGCTTTTCAAGTTCTTCTCGTTTTGGCAGATTTTTCAGGTCTAAGAGGAATCCCAGGTTTCAGCATGCTGGTTAATTAGTTCAAATCTTTCTTGAATCGACATCATTACGGTATCAAGCAATATGTTGAAAAATTCTATTTCAAATTGTTTTATAGGGGTTAAAATGGGCCCATCTCTACCCTCATAATTAAATTGCCGTTTTACATATCTTATTCGTTTTGTTGATTGAAAGTCAGTTTCAGCATCGAGGAGTCCGGCAAGTTCTTTGGCGACTAAAATGGCTTTGGCGACTAAAATAGCTTTCTCCACACCGGTTTGTTTGTAATCTTTGGAAAAATTAATACATCCTTTGATTAAATCCGCGGTTTTGCTGACATCGATATTTTGACCCTTCATAGATTTACTGACAATATTTATTTGAAACAAGACGATCATCGATACAAGAAAATTAAAGTCTTTTAATTGACGAGCTAAACTGAACGCTTTGTGTGCTATTTCTGTATCGTGCTTCTCTTCCTTCTCACCAAGTTTGACAAGTGCAACGTGAACATCTCCAATTTGGTATCGAACATCCTTAACAATAGAAATGTGTGCTTCCCAACGTGTGTCGCTAAGTCTTTTAATGTCAATGGTTTGACATGATCGATTAATATTTGCCGATTAACAGACTCGGCGAACTATGAATAAAGCCTTCCCAATATTCCAAATAATGACAAGGAATTTAAAGACGATTTAGCTACATCGCACAATACCCGGTTTAAGTGGTGGCATCCACACGTCATGCATGAAAAATGCCAATAGATTTTGATTCAAAATTCTTTTTGAACTCCACTGTGTTTGCCTTTCATATTTGCGCCATTGTCGTGTCCTTGACCACGGCAGTACTGCAATTCGATTTTATTTTTTTCCAGCAAATTTAAAATCGTATTGAATGAACCTTCACCGCTAGCATCAGATGACGCATTAAAACCTAAAAATCTCTCACATATCTCGACTTTTTCATTTGATAAATCAACTAATCTTATAGTCAGAGATAATTGCTCTATTTGATTGATGTCCGGATTACAGTCAGCAATGATAGAAAAATACTTTGCATTTTGAATACTTGAAATTATTTTTTGGGTGACTTTTTCGTTTAAAATATTTTTTCCACAATAATGAAACAGATAACTCGTTTTTTAGGGTTCGTTGGCAAGTAATTCAATTAGGCCTAAATATTTTCCGTTTTTCTTAGTATATAACGTGCCAAATTATTTTGCGCAAGATATAGAGTGATACTCATCAATCTATTGAAAACATTTTTGCAGCGCTTTATTTCCTTTTGAATTATAAGTCATTCCGCTCGATCGATTGTTGATCCTGATTTCAGTCTTGATTCCTTTTCTACCCACGTTTCATAATATATCATATGATTTGGGCTAGTCTCATGTAACTTAATCGCTTTAGATATATGGATCCAATTATTGTAACCTACATTTGCTAAACTTGATTTCGAATTCGTACCACCTCGATCAAAACATAAACAACAGAAACAAAATGCACGTTCAACAGTTTCAGAATATAATACCCATCGTCGCGGTACACGTTCGTTATTAGAATGTATACGGAAGTAATGATTATTGGAGAAATGACGGTTGGTGGCATCTTTAGGATATCATGTAAGTTAAACTTGCCTGGGACTTTGAACCACGAAATAATCAGCAATTTTATTGTTAAGAGTTTTAGGCCATAAAGCTGGATCTGAAAAATGTATTAAGTTTAAGTTTGGTGAACCGTCAACGTTTACGATGGGGAAATCAACTGATCTTCTATTGAAGGCATTTCGTTAGAATTTTAGATCGAAGCTTTTGACTTATTCGAATTATGAATTTCATAAACCTCAACACATTAAAAAATTGGTTTTACCGAAATTCATATGTGTATATAGTAGTGACATGGTGACATTAGAATGCAATACAGGATGATAAAAAAATATCCTTATTTTATATTCAACATTTAGTAAGTTCCATTAGAGTGCAAAACATAATTTTGCGCCCCTAAAAGTGTTGCGCTCTGCATGGCCGCACACCTCGATCACCCCTCGAGCCGGGCCTGACTATGTATGTACATTGTACATATATATTGTAAAAATTTATGAAATAAATAAATACGTTATTTTATCCCAATTTCAGCACTAAATGAGGATACTAATAATAACCACATTTATCACTGCTTTGTAGAAAAAGTTAGTTAATTTGGAAGCTACAAACATAATTGAAGCAATAAATATATTGGTGTCATTGTACTATAACGTTCTAAACATCAAATATGAAAAAACCGTGACAGTGATGATGGAGTTCATTCCAAGGTGTTTTTTAAATTTAAACCATAAAAGTGTTAGAGGATGAAAGCGGCACATGAATCAGATAAGCAAAGTTAATCAAAAAAATTGGAAATAAAAATGATTAATTAGATCGAAGATAATTACATATTTTGATAAAATGATACAAAGCTTTACACCTGAGCTGTAGTACCTGTATATGATTCTGATTTTTTTAATGTTTTCAGTTTTCATTTAATTGGAATATATTGTTATTCTTATTATTTTTATTGCTTTATGAAATAAAGCATTCTTTAATCTAAATCAGTTTATTTTTAATTAAAATGGGAGAATACGTAAATTTACATAAATTTATACTAACATTTCCCACATTTAATAATGTAATAAAAATACATAAAAATGTGTAAAATTTATAACATTATACGATATGTATTTCATTTTGGTTTACTTTTTGTTTATTATCTACCTAAAAATTTCAACTAACGAAAAAAATAATATTTACAGTCTACAAAGCTGCACACTCAATAAAAATTTAATAAATACTGCCAACTACTCATAAATCAGTGATTATACTTTAACCGTACTACCTATTAATATACTAGTTCAGCGACTTGAATTATCGGAAATGTTTTACAAGTAAAGACAGATAAGCTACTACCACTAATTTCACAATAATAATCACTATTTTTAATTCAATTTTACAAATAAATCCCCGAAATTCGACAAAGATTATCGTTTTGCGTATATCAGATATCTATGTCTAAGAAGCTGCTCTTACCGCATCTCAACTAATGTAGTCTTTCGAGCCGAACTTTTAACCTATGTAAACTTTGACTACCATCAAGCTCGAACGAACGACTTTAAACACAATCATTTTTCATGTCTATTGATATACTTGTATGTTGAAATTAAATGTTAGTCAGCGGCGAGAATTAAATTCTAGGTGCGGATTGGCTAGCAGCCTTTTTTAAGCAGTTACCTACATTCATTTAAATAGTTGTGTTTATAGTTGCTAATTATATTGTTGAATTTAAATGTTGAATCATAAAAAAAAACATAGGTTTCCATAAAAAAAACTGATCTTGAAATAACCTTGAAAATGGGTGTCAATGAAAATGAATAAAACTATATTATTTCCCCCCTGCAAACTCAATGTTTTCGCTACAGAGTCGCTCTCTATAGAGATATTTCTTTATAGAGTTGCTCGTTTTCGAGTTAATAGCTTGTCTCAATTCAAATCTCTCATTCTGTATAGAAAGCCACAATTAGTTCAAGTACATATTGGGAATTCACGCAATTATTTGCTTCATTATTTCTTCTAAATGTAAGTGAAAGTACACAAAATATAAATCAGAGCACAACCACTTCTCACCTACGAACGTATATTATAAAAATCTTAATAACCGCTACGTAAATTCTCTTTCAGTTATATCAAACAGATGTATCCAACTCTCTGGTAGATCTCAAGCTACTTTAATTGAGCTTTCGAAGTCTTTTGATATTGTGTGGCATAAATATTAACTGAGCGATTATACAGAATCTGCGCGGTTTACACGGATTGAACAGTTTCTTTTCTGGAAAGTGTAACATTATTCGATTAACATTGAGCAAGTTACAGAATGATAATAAAATTAAATGTAAATGGAATGGTCTGATAATTTGATTTTTATTCAATGCAAGGCTCGTTAAACAATGCATAATATAGGGAGGAAACCCTTAAAAAATTTGCTATATTTTTCTAATTTTCGAAAGATCTAACATTCGAAAAGACTTTTACAAAATAAATGTTGCAGTGGGGTGCATTTATTTGAGTTCACTGAATAGTACAGTTCTTATTAAGTTGGAGAGAGCATCCTATATTCATATAACAGAGTTGAAGGTCTTTGAAACTATTCTAACTGTTTATGCTACACTATGTGGTTGGCCCTCCTCGCAAATAAAATGCCACATTATCATAAGTTTCACAAAGCAAAAAACGTTCTGCTGACAATCGACAAATAATACAAATCCTATTAGGTGAAAATTCCTCGAAAATCTGATGTGGAGTTACACGTGGTTACACCTTCTCATAAATACCTTAAAATTAAAATCAAAGTAATACTCGAGTGTGGGGCCCTACATTAAAAAAGATCGGTAAAAAATTTCCAATATTTTCTGTTAGGTACCAATTTATCTCTTTAATAGCATAAAATGTAATATTTTTTATAAGCTTAAAGCTCTGCAAAGTTAATTCCATTTCTCGTCCCTATATATTGTACTTTTACAAAAATTGTGTACTACAAAACCCTAATATATTTGATACGCTATATTATTATGTACGTATATTATGTGTGCACACATATCTTCGGTAGTATGTTACGAATAGACAATGGCAAATGAACAATAGAAAATAAATATTTTATGTTATTTTTGCGGAAAATCCAATGAAAATTTATGTGGAAAAATGAAAAAAAAAAATTAAATAAAAATTATGATAAATACGAGTATATGAACGATACGGAAGAATAAGATGAAGAAACTAGGAGAAAATGTTACAAAAACAACAACTAAAGGAAAAGATAATGAATTTTGTGTGGTGGATTTTTGTTATTGTTGTTTTGTATTGTCGGTTTTCGTAGAAAATTCATTAAATAATAAAAAAATAGGAAAAGAAAAGGATTCCATAAAATATGAATTTCAATAATTTTCTTAAAATAATCTTTTCTCTTATTTTTGTGTATTTTCGTGGAACCTCACAAGACAACAACAATTTTCGTGGCATTTTTGAGGCTAGTTTTTCCAGTTATTGTTGAATTTATACAAAACTGGGTGGTAACAAAAAATTGTAGTATATGTATCTGGCAAATTTATTATTTTCACTGCTAACCGATACTGATGATGATAAATGCTTCACATAAAATTTCTGTGGTATTAAAGGGGGGAGGAGCGGCTCATGACAAATCTTCATAAATGTATCAACATTAAATTCAATGTCTGCAGATTATTTGGTTCAATTTAAATATTTCATTTTAGTTTGTATTTGATTAATATTTTAGACCTAATATTTGTGAGATATTTAATATAACCTTTGACAATGAGTGAATATACCATTATTAGGTTTTCTGGTGTTTTAGGCGCCGCCGGACTCAGTTTCTGTCACCTTGTGGAGGACAACTGGAGAAAAGACTTAAATTTAATATTGCTCCTCCCAATAATTCAACACAAACTACATGATAACTACTTGATATTGATATATCTATTGCAATAAGACGAAAAAACGAACAACCTCAGAATGACATACGGGCATACTTATTACAATTGATATGTGTACGTAAAAACAACGCCACTACAAACCAAAACATCCACAAAAACGAACGACATCCAGTGAAAAACATAAATGTCAAGTTATTAGTGAATAATTTACTCATAACAAAACGCGATAAAGGAAACGCACTCATTATAATGAAAACAGTTGATTATAACCAAAGCTCGACTATGTAGCGCAGTCACGCAATAGCGCAAAAATTAAATTACATAAAAATATGTATATGCATGCGAATTGATAAAGTCGACGGACGTAGCACATTAGATCAAGTACTAAAATTAAATTATTTTCAATATTGCACGCAACAACGGATTAAATTTCACTCTGTGATGCAAAAAAAAGTACAAAATGAGAGACATTCTTGGTAATTAAAGTTATAGAAATTAAAGACGGCATACATGTAGCAAAATTATTAGTTATTAGACGGCATATATGTAGTTACTACGTCGGAAAATTTAAATCAGTTAAAAAAAAAGTTTACATAATAAGATTTAGAGCCACCAAATTAAGGATTTATGGCCATCAAAAAGTTTTAGTTCATGTTAGATAGTTTAACGTTATTTTATTGTGAAAAACGTGCGTCGAGATTGTCAGGAAAATTTTTATTTCTACAGTACTTAATTAATTTTTGCGTCCCGTGCGTAATTCCGTCTCCTTGATTGTCTCGACCTTTAGTTTCAAAACGAAGCTTGTATAAAGGAATTAGAAAGGACGAAAAAATCAAACTTTTCATAAAAAGCATATGGGAAATGACTTTTTATCCTAAGACAAATGTTTAAATTTAATCGCTACAAATTGATCTCTAAAATATTTTCATAAATGTTTGAGTTTCAACATAATATCAACATCGGTTAAAAAAATCGTTTCAATTTTCTTGTAATGATTGGTTTATTTAAACCAAAATTAATGAAATATTCATAACATCAGCATTCTGGTCAAATTGAAATAAAAGCTTACTATAAATCGTGTGGTCACTAAGCTAATACTCATACTTACATAGATGGAAATTGGGGGTAATTTCAAGTTCAAAAATGGTAGGAAAAGCAAAAAAAAAACAAAATATAAGAACGTGTGAAACTTTTGTGATTAAATATCTACATCCGGGGGGGGGGGGGGGGGGAGGGGGGGGGGGTATTATTTATTCTTATGGTCCCAGTCATCGTCATTCTGCAAGGCTCGCTCAACATCCCCTGCAGCAGAGTTGTGAAATAATTATCACATATGACAGTGCGGTCTTTTTTTGTCTCTTGACACGAAAAATCCGTTGATTCAGAACAAATAGTACTTTATTATATGGCAGTTGCGGCCACTTTGGGGTGATTATGAACCCCCTCTTCCGAAATTCATCGTTTATAGCGCTATTAATACTTTTTCCTTCCTTCTATGCACCATGCAAGTAACCTACATTCCTCGACAACCTATAGATTGCGCCGGCAAGTATGTTTTTCGTAGTTTTTGATAACTTAAATTAAGGTTGATTTGGCCTCAGGTACATATTCACCCCTAGTGGCCGCTAAGGGTTAAACTGGCAGTGACATCTGGTGGCACTAAATGCATTTGCTGGATTTTGTAGTGACATCTGTGAGTAACAATTTTGATTATACTTGAAATAGATACTCTATCGGTCACAAGTCTACTATGCACTGCAGATGTTGGAGACAAACTATTTTAAAATTTTATATGGAAACGTCACTACGCTAGCGATCTATTCTATTGTATGGTCTAAGGTACCATTGACGAGTGTAAAAATAGGAAAAAAGCCTCTCGCGGTAAAAATTTTAATTGAATTAGGTACATAAATTTTAAAATAAATGTGAGAAAAAACGAATTAACGTCTAGATTATGCAAAACCTAATGATTATTTACGAAAATCAACCTAAATTATAAGAAAAAAACAACGGGCGAGTTCACGTTCAACTCGCAAAAGAATTATTTGAAAACCTTTAACTATTGGATCATTTCAAGTCTCTTCGATGGGCCTGAGAAACCAATGCAGATAGACGGCTGCTGTTCGCTCAGTGTATAAATTACGGTACATTATTGGTCAATAAGTTATTCTATTTTGGATTTGGAGGACGAACCTTACCATTTACCGACATTAATTGTTTAATTGAAAAATGAAATTTATAACCGACTATATTTCAGTATAGCCATGTCTTGGTGAGCTTGAGCCAGATAAATACAATTCTGTTAATTTAATCATCTAAACCTGTCCTGAACGCTTAAAAATTCACCATTACTCATACATGGCAATTGTTGAAGATTCCATAATCAGACTTTTCTGAATGGTCACGGCAAACCAGGTGAACAAAGCAAAGTTGCATCGCTGATTTGATTGATTTGAACTAAATGAGATAGGGCAGATCTATTATATAAAGGCGCTATTTTGACCGTAAAATCATACAGCTGGAAAGACGGTAGCATGTCTCCTTTAGAAAATGGCATTCGAATCTGTTTAAGTATCTATTTAGTTTTTGTTTCCTACATCCCAAGTAACAATTTTTAAAGCTGCGAGCAACAATGAGCTCTATTATAGTTCTAAAACTGATAAAATTAGCCTAATGGCTCTACAAGATAAATATGTTATTGAGATATTAGGTTTATCGGTACAAGCCAAATAATTTATATTTTATGCGGAGGGAGAAAATTATTAAGAATTTTGCAAGTATTTCAGTTTCGATCTGTATGAGAATGATGAAAAATTTATTTGCTAAGCAGTCAATCTCATCAGGCTATAGCGACTGAATAAATGCTAAATACCTTTTCTGATTATTTCCTATATATAGAAAACAACAAGGTATTAGAGTATTAGCGAATTATAATTATATAAATATATTATATATATTATATTATATCGGGTCTTTCAACAAGAGCGCTTCAACTTTTTTTTTGAATAAAACACAAACTGTTCGACTTTTGAACTAACTTTTTTTTTTATTAACGAATTTGAACATATACATTTAAGTATGAAACTCGATTTCTTTTGCATGACCACCGCGTGCACGTTTTACGAAGTCCAATCTTTGAACCCAATTTTCGACCACTCTTTCGCATAAATCGGCCGAAATTCCAGCAATTTCACGTTCAATATTGGCTCTGAGCTCTTGCAACGTCGCCGGCGTATTGGCATAGACCAATGACTTCACATAACCCCACAGAAAATAATCTAGAGGTGTCAAATCACACGAGCGCGGCGGCCACTGGACGGGCCCATTTCGCGAAATAACACGCTCATCGAACTTAGTTTTCAATAACGCGATTGTATCGTGTGCTGTGTGGCATGTGGCCCCGTCCTGTTGAAACCACATGTCGTCCAAGTCCATTCCATTCAATTGCGGCCAAAAAAAATCATTTATCATATCGCGGTATCGATTTCCATTAACAGTAACGTGGCGATCGTTATCGTCGATGAAAAAATATGGCCCAATGACGCCGCCGGCATGTAATCCGCACCAAACAGTGACTTTTTCGGGATGCAACGGTGCCTCATGAATCACGTGTGGGTTGCTTCCTGCCCAGTAACGCATATTTTGCTTGTTGACAAATCCATTTAGCCAAAAGTGAGCCTCATCGCTAAAGATGATATTTCGGTGAAAATCTGCATCATTTTCGATTTGCTCTTGAGCCCAATTCACGAATTGGCGTCGCTTTAAATGGTCAAACAACTTTAGTTGTTGTGTCAGCTTGATCTTATACGGATGTAGGCGTATACGGATCTTTACGTAAAATTCGCCACAATGATGTCACAGAAAGGCCCAATTGTTGCGAACGTCGTGTGAGCGACACATTCGCGTCTTCTTGAACTGAAGCCCTGGCGGCTGCGATGTTTTCAACACTTCGAGCACTTCTTGCTCTCGAGGGCACTGGAACATTATGTAGCGAAAACGTGGACTCAAATTTTGCCACGGTCGATTGTCGAACGGGCTGGCTTGTTAAATGAACCGTAAAATGGCCGTAATGCTCTTAAAGTAGCAGCAACAGAACGATTATTTTGATAAAAAATTTGCACGATTTGCAATCGCTGTTCACGTGTGTAGCGTTCCATGATGAAATGTATACTAATGAAGTTTCCAAATGACAAAAGAACAATAAAAAATATGGCGTCGTTCGCCGTCCCTATCGGAAAAAAGTTGAAGCGCACCTGTTGAAACACCCTTTATATTAAATTATAATATAATTCGCTAATACTCTAATACCTTGTTGTTTTCTATATATAGGAAATAATCAGAAAAGGTATTTAGCATTTATTCAGTCGCTATAGCCTGATGAGATTGACTGCATAGAAAATAAATTTTTCATCATTCTCATACAGATCGAAACTGAAATACTTGCAAAATTCTTAATAATTTTCTCCCTCCGCATAAAATATAAATATTTTATATTTGTAGCTTTACGCAAAATGTATGCTGCTCTAATTCATTGTTTCTTTGCGGTTCTAGCTGTTTTTGCTTGTAGAGCATTTAGCTTTATTAGTATGCGCTATAACCGCAATTAGAGCTAAACTATATTCTCATATAGAGCCGGGTACGTCATAGAATAAAATGTTTCTAAGAGCCTAATTTTTCCTTTTTAAGAGCTGTATTAAAGCACATTTAGAGTTGATTGCTTATTTATTAGTTTACTGTAATATAACATAACTTTACACTATTTTAGAGCTCATCGGTAATAAACAAACTAGCAGTTTCCTAATATACAGCTGGCTTATATAACTTATACCCTTTTAGAGCGGGAAGAATTAGTTTAGTGCATTGTAAAGCATTTCTTCATTTTTGTTTTTTTCTTAATTTTAATATGTCACATTTATACGTATAACGCAGAAGAGATAGTAAAAGAAAATTATTACCGCTAATTTGCTCTACTACAGAGGTCAAAAAGTCTGTTATCAATTTTTATTTTTTTATAGAACTAACTGCTGTATTAAAGAATCGATTTCCTTTGAAATTTGGCTAATACCTCTACTATAGAAAATTTTTGAAATATAACGCTACTCGTTCTACACAAGCTTCGAACAAGGATAAAATTATTAACTTTTAGAGCGCCAAGCTGTACAACAAAATATAAGAGAGAGAATTCTCTAAATTGGTAACATTATAAAATCGTCCATTTCTGACTAAAAAAAAAATGCAACTTGTCGACCATGTTTAAATAATTTTTAGCTAATGACATTTGGACCAATTATTACAATGTAGAGCCGCAAAATCCAGCGGTTTCCATAAAATTAGGTTAAAGCAACTAAACCGCAATTTTTGAATGAAAAATGAATGAAAATTTGACGTTTTTTCCTTTCAATAAATATTTATTTAATTTTTAAATGTTACATATTTGAGTGGCCAATTTATAATTTAGTAGGTATCGTACTACCTTTCACCATAAAAATAAAACTGCACAGATATTTTAGTATATACAAACCACAAATAGTAAATAAATATTGATATTTATGTTCGAGTTTTCTAAAATTGTTTCGATTGTCCAATTTTAGAAAAATGTTATAAGTAAAATCAAATAACTATATTCGGTATAATTCGTTTACATCGAAATTATTCATTTTGTTTTTGCTATTTCAATAATACGAAGTTTGCCAACAATTTTTGTTTTTATGTAATGTAAAAAATCTAAATTTTATAGAGCTGAGCTCTATTTTAAACATTACAGTTGCTCTTATTTAAGTACGTTATAGAGCGTAGGTACGTTATAAAAGTGATAAAAACTTTACCTAACGAGCAAAAATGTAGCTCTAAGAGCGCTACTTTTGCTTTAAATAAGCTCCATAAAAGCTCTAGGAGCGCTTCTTAAGCAAAAATTAGAGCTTGTAGCTTTATAAAGTAGCTCTAAGGGCGCTCTTAAAGCATATCTAGAGCAAAATTGTTACTAGGGATGCCCCGCATAACCAAACTCAGCAACCGCATGAATGCATGATCAATACTAAACATAACATACCGATTGAACAATTTCAAAATTATTATTTTATTATGTATCACCGTATAAGCATGATAAACCAATTTAAGAGGTATGATCAAGCGCATGTATTGCTATCTCTTTCACAAAAAAATTACGTCAATCGGTGCTTCATTCGGTTCTATACTTTTTTTTTATAAACGCTAGTTCATAGCAAACAAAAACAAATCGAATTGTTTTGCGGCGATAGTTTTTGTGAAAATTTTAATAAAAGTCAAAATTTTAAGAAAAACAACATAGCCTTGTGATTTTATCGCACAGAATGACGACATGCGCAATAAAAGACGAATTTGAAACAGCTGTCAATCATACCTTTCAATTGGTTTATCATGGCCGGTCTCCACTTGTGTATTTTTCTCTTGACACAAAAAAAATTTAATCCATTATTTTTCTCGTGACAATTTTTAGTACAATTTGCAAAATACATACACAAAAATGGTTTTGAGCATGACTATTGAAATTTTGTCAAGAGAGGAAAAGATTATAATATGTATTCTATTCAATATTTCATGACGTTGTGCCAATTGAGCATAATTTGTATTTTATGCTCAATTTCTTGTCATTTTATGTTTAATATTTTGTCAATCAAAATGAAATTTTCCTGTTTTTGATGTGAAAACATCTTTAGCGGGGGTAAGTCAAAAATTTCATGTAAAAAAAGGAACGGAAAATCCGGTACGATCGAAATTATAAATTATAGTATGTGTTATGTATATGAGAAAACGAACACAAAATGCACCGAACTTGCATACTATTCGAATTACAATTTCCGTCAGATTAAAATGAAAAGGCACAAAAAGTATGCATGTATAGTGCAAGTAATTAAAAAAACTGAAATGGAAGTACGTTAAACAAAGACAAATGCACCAATACTTAAAATATTAAATATAAATTTATACATCATAGCGAGCTGTGAAATGGCATTTATACTACATTGATACATAATAAAATAATAATTTTGAAATTGTTTAATTGGTATGCTATGTTTAGTATTGCTCATGCTGTTGCTGAGTTTGGTTATGCGGGGCATATAGGAAACAAAAACTATAATAGGGGTAAACAGATTCGAATGCCATTTTCTAAAGATACGCACAATGAAGGTTGATTTACATATGCGACGTGCGACGTGTGACAAGTGGAAATAAACGTGACGCTTTTTTGACAACAATTTACATTTGTGACGAGATTCGCCACGCACACTTTATAAAATTTTTTATATTTTAATTTTTGTTCTTCAAAAAAGCTTCGTCAAAGCCTACTACATATTTTGTTTTATACAATACATACAAAAAATTTGTATGTGTTTGTGCTACCGTGACGGAAAAGATAAAATTAAACCATCTCTCGACGTGTGGCGTGTGCCGTGTGACGAATGTCAAAATATTCGTCTCTGATTGGCTAGAAGCTCCCGTCACACGTCGCACGTCGCATATGTAAATCAACCTTGAAGAAGCCGCTGAGAGACATGCTACCGTATTTCCAGCTGCTATGATTTTACAGTCAAAATAGCGCCTCTGTCTAATAGAACCGCCCTATTTCATTTAGTTGAAATCAATCAAATCAGCGACGCCACTTTGCTTTGTTATCTGATTTGCCATGACCATTCACAAAAGTCTAAATATGGAATCTTCAACAATTACCGCGTATGAGTAATGGTCAATTTTAAAGCGTTCAGAGCAGGTTTAGATGATTAACTTAACAGAACTGTACTTTGCTCAAGCTCACGAAGACATGGCTATACTGAAATATAGTTTGTTATATATTTCGTCCTCCAAATCCAAAATAGAATAACTTATTTATTTTAAACAAAAATTTTACCGTCATTTAAATACTGAGCGAACAGTAGCCGTCTATCTGCATTGGTTTCTCAGGCCCATCGAAGAGTCTTGAAATGATTCAATAGTTAACGGTTTTCACATAATTCTTTGCGAGTTGAGCGTGAACTCGCCCGTTGTTTTTTGGG